>CM021107.1:24473399-24821046 GCA_007115665.2 Sequoiadendron giganteum | reverse complement strand
TACTGGGTGGCATTGACATATGTTACCTATGTAGGAAGGAGAGACATTTAAGGAGAAATTTCCCTCTTATCCTCAAGAAAACAAATAATCAATTTTTGAATAGAGGCCTAGATGATTCCAGACCTAGTCTAGATGGACCTTCGAAAAGACTCAACAATAAAACTAAAACTTTGGGCTTTGAACCTTATCGAGACAATGCAACATATAATGTTGTTGAAATCTCAAGGGATGAAGTGAATAGACACGGGGCTTGTATGAAGGTGATCCCTTCAAGCCCTAATAATTTTGAAAATGAAAATGGAAGGGGGTTTCCTACCAAACCCTAATTAGGAAGAGGCTACAAACTTGGAGGAGAAACCATGGATTCCTTTTGACTCTCCCATGAACCCTACTAAAATTAATTTGGTTAATCAATTTAATATTTTAAATGAGGAGTTAAAAAATTCTAAAACTGGAAATTTGGTCCCTGATAGTAATAGCCCTAGAATAAAGGATACTACTGAAGGGAATAACATTGTGAAGGAAAAGAGGAATGCTCAGTAGATTGTGATGGAAGTGATAAGACAAAATATAGAAAAAAATAAACAACTGAAAAATAATAATAAAGGCAGCAACTCAGGGGAATTTGAAGACTATATATTCAAAACAAGAAATAAAGACATAAATAAGAGTAACAGTGGAAAATAAATTCAAATCTTGAAACTCTAAATGAGGCTGACATACTAGATAAGTCTCAATAAATAGTTAGAAACATGGTGAATGAGTTTGAAATCAAGAACCAGAGTGGAAATACCCCCCAAGACAATAGTAGGTGTTGGATCCTCAAAGATCTAGCTTGAGATTAAAATAATTTATGAGTCCCAATTTTGGATCTTGAGGAACAACCCTTTGTTGATATTGTCAAGAAATTTATGCCTCAAATTTCTAGATCCCTTTAGACTTGGGTGATTTCTCCATGTTTCTGGCCTTTACCGTTGCACCGCTGCAAGCTTACTTTGGTGCCGCGGTTGAGTAGTTTATCACTTTACCGTGGGCCACTCTGCTTGGTCCGACAGTTGGGCGGTACTATCGCCTTACTGTGGCAATCTCTTCCCTACTTGGCAGTGCCGCGGTGAAGGCTCGTGATGGTTACCTCCTTACCACAGGGGTCACTCAAAGGTGGCATCGTAGCGTGGTTGGTGGCGCGTTGGCGAAGCGAAGTCCTACCTCCTCACCAAGGAGGTTGCTCATCGGTGGCACAGTGAGTGGCGCGGTGTTGGAGCGATAACTTACCTCCTTACTGCGGGGTCTCTATCTGGCGGTGGAGGTAGCGAGGGAGTGGCCATTGGTGGTTGAAGGGCGGCAGTTAAGTTTGGCGGTTACTGCCTTACCATGGGCGGTGAGAATTCTCACCGCGGTGGCCGCAGTAAGACTATTGGCGATTTGCCAGGCGGTCACCGCCCTGTTGCGGGGTGGCCTGGCAGCCTCCACGATAGCGCGGTTGACCACGGTGGTGATGCCAGGTGGTTATCGCCATACCGCGACTGGCAGGTCAGAGGTCAGCGGTAGCATGGTGGAAGACCGTGGTGAGCTTGGAGCTTGGCCGACCGAGCTTGATCGAGCTTGACTAGAAGTCAAAGCATCAAGCGAATGGAAGAGAGACACGTGGCAAGATCTTTAAGATTTGGTTGGCTGAAAGCTTATTTTCTGATTGCGATAGAGCTGCATTAAATGGATGGTCTAGAGGTTGACAGATATGTATCTGCAACCATTTTAATGTTGTGCAGCTTGATGCGCCTGGCTTAATAAGCAGTGCACGTTATCAGAGAATGATGGAAGCTTACAGGTAAGATAATTAATTATCTTGATGATCGTTGTTTGCTTGAACGGGTAGAACAGGTAGGCACACGGTTAGAGATTATAAAGTAATCTTGTGTGCAAGATTAAGGTGATGAGAAAAGAGAGAGAGGTTGAGAGTGTTTAAGCGGTTTTGCATATTGTTGTAATCGTGAACACTTAGACTCTCAGATCTAAAAATATGTGAACCTGTGGAGGACTAGAGGCTGGGTTGGCCGTATGGATGGCTGAGAGAGTCAACTGTCTTGGTGAGATGAATCTACATTGTGTGTTATGAGGGTGCTAGAATAGTGTGAAGCTTTTCATTAAGTTGTTTCCTGCAGTCTCTAGATGGACAAGATGTAATCTTCTAAAGAGCATAGCTCTGAGATTGTATTGTAACTATTTGTTGTTGAATAATACAATTTGAGCTGAGTGTTTTTGGAGGGTGGGGTTTTTTACCTGAAAAGGTTTTCCCCATGTAAATTTATGTGTCTACATGTTTGTCTTTCATGGTAGTTTGATTCTGCATTCTTGAATCTATGCTTGTGTTGAATCTGCTATCTTGTTTTCATTTACTTTTCTCAGAAAGATCAATGGGGGATCCACTGTGCCTGTTTCTGCTTTATGGCATAGTTTGTGTCTTTGATGTGATTTGAAGAAATGAAAATCACTAAAGCACTGTTGTTTTAGACGTCTGTTCTATGATGACAGACCCTCCCTATCCCCAACAAGTAGTATCGGAGTTGGTTAAGGGAGGTCAAGGCTTGTTCATGATACCAACAAGTGGTATCAAAGCTGGTTAAGGGAGGTCAACGCTTGTTCATGATAACAACAAGTGGTATCAGAGCCTTCTCTTGGTTACTGAAGTTCTGGGTATTTCTCCTGTGAAGATTTCTTAGCCTGGCAAGCTTGAGGAAATCTGAAGGAATTTGTTGCTTGATCCTTTGATGAGTGGAAGTTCTTGCTTCTTTGATTCAACATGTAGCATGAAAGACGTTGGAGATACTAGAGTTAATCACATTGTGATGATGTGGTATGAGGCTCTTCGTTGGCAGCAAATGATCCTGATGGAAGGGGCGTGAGGTATGCTTATGGTTTTGTTGTAGCAGAGTGTGGTTCATACTAGGTGTCTTTGTAAGAGCCTCCCTGGCGATATGGAGTTGCTTGTGTTGTTGTTCAACCATGGAGTATTGTGCTTGTGTTGGGTGTTATGAATTAGCACTGAAGGCGGTTTGTCTGTTGCTCTGATTGCATAAAGGCTATGAAGTTGATCTGGGTGGTCTGTAACTTCTGAATATGCCTAGCTCTCTCGTATCCCTATGCATGGTTGTGGTTTTAGAACTGGTCTTAAATGGACCTGTTGTTCTTGCTTACCTGTATCTTGCACTCGCATGTTTCAGATTCATGTCTTTGGCTCTAAAGGTTTTTTGTAGATTTTCCTAAAACTTCTATGATGCATATTCATGTTTTTTCATTGTTCTGGTTAACTGTGATGGTTGTGTGTAGACTCCTGAATTGTCTAAATGAGCAGTGAATATGGACGTGCATGGGTGTTTTATAAACACTCTGGTTTTGGAGGTTTTACATGGTCAAGGAAAACTTGTGGTTTATGGAGTTGTTGTTAAGCTATTTTTCTAGACCCTAGCTTTTGGGGTGTGACTGGATGAGATGGTTGCAGTTCGACATGGTTTTGAGGAGGTGTGATGTCTTCTCTGCATGGGAGTGTTGGTATGATTTTTTCATTCAACATTCTTGTGGTGTTTTGCTTACTGGTTTCCTAGACTATGGTGCTTGAGTTGTGGACATGATTGGCAAATCAGATCTGTTGTTGATCTAGTGTTTGAGTCATGTTTGTCTGCTTTGGTTGTTCTCTTTAATGATCTTAGTTTTAAAATTTCCAGTGCAATGATATATTTTTAGATTTCATTGGTTGCATCCACGAGTTGTGCAATTTTGTGGGATGTCCTTACCTACATTTTTGTTGTCAGACAACTCAAAGTGGATTGTCAATATCCATGAGGTTGTAATAGTGTGGTGCAAATCTGTTAGCTGACATTGTCTGTGGTCACTTGTGCATTGGCATGGCTATTTTGAGATGAGAGGAGGAATGGCAATTGAGTACTTGAATAGTCAGTTATGGACGAGTAGCATGTGAATCATGATGTCATGGAGAGCTTAGTACACTGGCATGTGTAAGCTTTTGACAGTGATGGTGTGGTCTATGTGATCTAGTAATCTTGGTGTTGTTCAACGTTGTTGTCCGATGGACATGTTGTCAGTTGTACTTGGAGGTTTTTTGGATTAGTAGATGGTCGGTCATGATGCTTGGAAAACTCAGTGTCATAGTTCAGTGGGAGCTTTAGTAGTGACTGTGGATTCATCACTTGGTGGTGAATGATCTTCTTTGGTGTTGCAGATGCTTCTAGTGGGACTCTTAGATCTTGTTGTTGTAGAAGATTTCTTTCGCATTTGCATAGTCACTATTTGAAGATGTGCAGCATCTTGGAGCCATGAAGGACCTTGGTAGTCTTTGGCTGAGATGTTGGTGGTGCTTGATAGGTGATGTTGGTTTAGAGTTTGTTTGCTTGATGTCTTGTGTAATCTTGCTTGTGCATTAGAGTTTTGGAATGTTGCTTTGCTCTTGAGACCATGGATAGTTCACTTGAAGCGTGGTATCTCCTAAGGGGGATGTGTAAGATCATGGTGTCATGATAAGCTCCTAGTTCAGCTGGTTTGGAGCTTTGATAGTGGTCTGGGGTTTCTTTATGTTTTGAGTACTTTGGTCATATGCTTGAAGACTTCATGTAAAGTGTAGTAATGCAAATTAGAGTTAGCATGAGATGATAGGTTGTTGGTGCTCATGGATGCATGGAGAATAAGGTGAGGTTGGAATTCTTTCAAGAATGGTGTTGTTTACAATTGAAATTCTGAGTAGCCTACACCTTGGTTGAACGCGAGTTCAATAGAGACCAGTGAGGAGATTGCTCTTGGGTAAGTCATGGTGGCTTGTATATCTTGGAGGAGCATCATTTTCCTCTTGGTCTGCTCAGCAGTGAAGTTTATCTGAGAGGTATTTACCCATTTTATCTTTCAGATGTGTTATATGCTTTATCTTTCATAGATATGAATCTTGAGTTGTTGTTTTGAGATTCTGGAGGATTCATAATGGAAGGTGGACAACATAAGTATCTCCTTGTGCTTTTAAAGACTGGTAGTAGATGTTTATATGGGTTAGTCTGATCTTCTTTGAGATGCATACATTCATGGAACCGTTTGGGTGTTGTTATGGCATTTCGTTTGGGATGTGAAGAAGATCATTCTTGGCACAACTGGCATTTAGAAGTGTATGTAGGAGGATGCTACATGTTATGATTTGTTGTTTCTCTCTAATCTGGTCTTTTCTTCCTGTATGTTCATTTGACTTTAGATGTATGTGGAGCCATGTTGGTCACTAGTTTGTGGTCATGTGTTTTCACTTGGGTGATGACACGAAGGTTCTTGTGCTTCCTTCTTCAGTCAGATATGAAACCTTGGAAGAATTGTGGAAGACTATTGAGAGAAATGTTTCTTACAGCAGGTGATTGTAGGTTGTGCATATCAGTGTGGATGTTCCTTGTAACTACATGGTTACATTTTTTCTATATGTTGTTATTGGTAGACTGTTTATGCCATTGATCTTTCAGATCTGGCATAACCCATGCAGTGGGAGTTCCTGGATTTGCTTTGTCTTCGTTGATTGGTCGACACATGGTGCTCATATTCTATTGTTGATGGGTTGGTTGTGCTACTGGCATGAGTTTACTAATGGTGGATACCTTTGAGGTATGGGTGATTGGATTAAATAGAATGAGCTATGGGTGTTGGTTTTCATTCGCATGGGTTTGATCAGTTGGATGAGGGCAGTCAATTTTGTGGTTGTTTTTCTAGCTGATGGTTTATCTTGTTCTAGAGAATGGTTTCTTGTTATGTGTTTGCATTTGAGTGCTATGTTGCTACTGCTTTGGTGCCTTTGTCGCCAGAAGGATTTGATACTTGTGTTCTAGAGATTGGTGCATTTACGCCTTGGCTTAATCCTTTTTTCCTGTGGTGGATGTTTAGAGTTGTTGCCTGAGATGGTGGACATTTATTGGATGTCATTGCAGGTGTCTTGGTTGGAGCATGAAAGCATGGTGTTGGTCCTTGTGGACATTTATTGGATGTCATTGCAGGTGTCTTGGTTGGAGCATGAAAGCATGGTGTTGGTCCTTGTTCGTGTTTGGATGAAGCCAGTAAGTCTTCGTCAAGTGGGAGATTGTTGGGAAATTTATGCCTCAACTTTTTGGATCCCTTCGGACTTGGGCGATTTCTCCATGTTTCTGACCTTTATCGCTGCAAGCTTACTTTGGTGGTGTAGTTGAGCGGTTTATTGCTTTACCGCGGGCCACTCTGCTTCATCTGATGGTTGGGTGGTGCTACCACCTTACCACGACGGTCTCTCCTTCCTTGGTGGTCCACGTGACGGTTACCTCCTTACCGCAGGGGTCGCTCGGAGGTGGCGCGGTGAAGGCTCGATGGTCCGCGTGACGGTTACCTCCTGACCACAGGGGTCGCTCGGAGGTGGTGCGCTAGTGAAGCAAAGTCCTACCTCCTCACTATGGAGGTTGCTCATTAGTGGCACGGTGGCAGAGCGATGTCTTACCTCCTTACCGTGGGTTCTTTGTTTAGCGGTGGAGGTAGTGTGGTGAGAGGCATGGGAGTGGCCGTTGGCGGTTGAAGAGTAGCGGTTAAGTTTGGCGGTTACCGCCTTACCATGGGTGGTGAGAAGTCTCACCACGGTGGTCACGGTAAGACCGTTGGTGGTCTATCAGGCGGTCAACGCCTTGTCGCGGGGTGGCCTGGCGGCCTCCACGGTAGCACAATTGATCGCAACGGTGATGCCAAGCGATTATCACCATACCATGACTGGCAGGTCAAAGGTCGACGATAGCACGGTGGAAGACCGTGGTGAGCTTGGAGCTTGGCCGAATGAGCTTGACCAAAAGTCAAAGTGTCAAGCGAATGGAAGAGCGACACGTGGCAAGATCTTTAAGATATTATTGGCTGAAAGCTTATTTTTTGATTGTGATAGAGCTACATTAAATGGATGGTTTGGAGGTTGACGGATATGCATCTACAACCATTTTAATGTTGTGCGGCTCGATGCGCCTAGCTGAATAAGTGGTGCACATTATCAGAGAATGATGGAAGCTTGCAGGTAGGATAATTAATTATCCTGATGACCGTTGATTTCTTGAACAGGCAGAACAAGTAGGCACACGGTTAGAGATTATAAAGTAATCTCATGTGCAAGATCAAGGTGATGAGAAAAGAGAGAGAGGCTGAGAGTGTTCGATCAATTTTGCATATTGTTGTAACCGTGAACATTTAGACTCTCAGATCTGAAAAGATGTGAACCTGTGCAGGCCTAGAGGCTGGGTTGGTCGTATGGCTGGCTGAGAGAGTCCACTGTCTTGGTGAGATGAATCTACACTATGTGTTGTGAGGGTGTTGGAACAGTGTGAAGATTCTGATTAAGTTGTTGCTTGTATTCTCCAAATGGACAAGATGTAATCTTCTGAAGAGCATAGCTCTGATATTGTATTGTACCTATTTGTTGTTAAATAATAAAATTTGAGCTGAGTGTTTTGGAGGGTGGGGTTTTTTACCTAAAAATTTTTTCCCCATGTAAATTTGTGTGTCTACATGTTTTGTCTTTCATGGTTGTCTGATTCTGCATTCTTGAATCTATGCTTGTGTTGAATCTGTTATCTTGTTTGCATTTACTTTTCTCAGAAAGATCAATGGGGGGTCCACTGTGCCTATTTCCGCTTTATGGCATAGTTTGTGTCTTTGATGTGATTTGAAAAAATGAAAATCACTAAGGCACTATTTTTTTAGACGTTCATTCTATGATGACAAACCCTCCCTATCCCCAACATATATCTCAGGGGATATTGGCAAACTGTGTCTTGAGAAAGAGGATTTAGCCAAGTTAAAGAGAATGTTAGGGCCATAATATCTCAAATTAGCATTTTGGCTATGAATGCAAGAATAAAATCTAGTATCATAAATAAAAATAACAGTTAAGGTGAACTCCAATAATGATAGTCGGGACTCATTGTAGAGCTCTAGGATTGAAGCCAATAAAGGTGATTTAAAATCCCTAGATCTGCCTCCCGATCTAAAGGGTAGTCATGAGATCCAAGTCCAATGATGCCAAGCAGAGGTTTGTCTCGGTGGCTTCAGACATGAGGATATGGAAAATTCTAAAATCAACTCTAGGTTGAAACCTATAGGGGGTACAAGGTGCTTAGATAATGGGACGACCCTAGAAGGGTGAGAAGGGGCCAACAATGGTTCCACCATTCCATCCAAAGAAGCAAAGAAGAAAGGAAGATTGAGAATCATCCCCATTGGTAGGGGTAGTCTACTTATCACTAAGAAAAATAGGAAAAATACAAGTGTGGTTGTCCCAGTCCCCTTGTCTAAAAGACTAGAAACAAAGGAGAAGATCCCCAAGTGTTTTGAAAACTTTAGAAATAAAAAAAGAGTCCCAATCTAAATCTGAATGCAATGAATCTTAACTGCACATCTTGGAATGTCATAGGACTAGAATCCCCTAATAAAAAACATATAGTCAGGAGGTTTTTAAACCTTCATAAAAATAAGGATATGGTCCTCCTCTAGGAGGTTAAAGCCATAGGATTTACCATAGAGACCAATTTAAAATGCATCTAGAATATCTCATCTCAATATGTCACAAGAAATGAGAAAGGAAGAGGTGGTGTTTCCATCCTAATTTCTAAGAATTGGGATCAATATGTAACAACATGTGGTGTCTCACCTTGCAACAGGGCTATTTGGATTGAAATCAAGAAAGATGATTCCACATTTGGTATTTTCTCTATATATGCCCCTAATGAGTATAGAGACAAAATTGAACTGTGGAAATGGATCTACAATCTCCAAGATGTACCTTGGATTGTAGGAGGATATTTCAATATGATCAAGCAAGTAGAAGATAAAAAAGGAGGCATTGACATGGAATGGAAAGGAAATGAGAAATAGTTCTAGAAAAAAATGAAAGGTAAGCTTAATTTGGTTGACCTGATGGAAGGGATGAAGAAAGATTATACTAGCATCTGATACACTTGGTGCAATGCCCAAAAAGGGGGAAAAAAATATATTATAGACTGGATAGATTTTATGTGAATAGGGACCACTTCAACCTTGACCCAATCAAGGAAGGATGCAAAGTGGAAGTGCACCCTTACTCCCTATCTGACCATCACCCCATAAGATCCAAGGTCCTGCTAAAAATGGTGAAGGAGGAGTTAAAGAAAGGTGAATGCTTCTTCCTCAACACCAACCTCCTACAGGATGAGGACTGCAAGGTTGCCATAATGTCCCCGAGAGAAATAAACAAGTGGTTGCATAGAGACATGGGTGCAATTGAAAGGTGGGAACATAATGTGAAATGGAAGAGATTTCTATTCCAAATTATAAGCAAAAATAGGGCCTCAGATAGGAGAAGAGAGGAGAATATCCTGTAAGAAAACTTATTAAAATTTGAGGCTAGCCTACAAGGTGACCCAAGGAATGAAGTTTTATGCAATGAACTCTCACTGGCCCAAGATTCCTTAAGTAAGCTTCAAGTAAATAAAATCCAAGGCCTAAAAATAATGGATAAAATAAATTGGTTGAATAACAAGGACAAAGGCACCAAATTCTTCTTCAAATACATAAAGGAAAAAGGTATCCAAGAGAAAATAGATCAAATCTGGCATGAAGGGACTCCCCTCACCTATCAAATGGATATCTAGAAGAAATTATTCCACTTATACAAAGGCCTATTTATTTCAGAAGGTGACACTGAGAGAAGCAATAATGCTAGGGAATGCATCAGACAAATCATTCCCCAAAAAATATTACAAAAAATATGGAGCCATGTTAGGTGAAGAAATATCCAAAGAGGAAATAAGGAGAGCTATTATGGAATTGAATAATGAAAAAACTCTAGGGGATGATGGATTTCCAATTAAATTTTACAAAACTTTCATGGAATAGGCATGTGAAGACTTGTATCAAGTGTAAAAGGAATCTCTTGAAAAAGGATCACTTGACAGGAACATGAATAAGGGTATAATTAAGTTAATCCCAAAAGGTGGGGACAAAACATTAATAAAGAATTGGAGGTTGATTACTCTGTTGAATGTTTCATATAAAATATTGGCTAAAATCTTAGCATTAAGATTGGTAAATATATTTCCCACATTCATTGATAGTACCCAAACATGATTCATCAAAGGTAGATACATATTGGAAAACCTAATTACTAGTTGGGAAGTCATGGCATGGGTGAGGCACTCCAACCAATGCACTGTAATACTCATTTTGGACTTTGAAAAAGCATACGATGGGATAAATGGTCTTTTCTAAGAATGACCCTTGAAGCTTTTGGCTTTCCAAGTGCATTTTGTAAGATAGTCAACACCTTGATGAAGGATGTAGCACAAGTGGAAGTAAATGGGTCCCTCACTAATGAGTTCACTTTGCAAAGACCAATAAGGCAGGGTTTTCCACTAGCCCCAATCCTATTTGTAATTTCATTTGATGTCATACACTACCTACTAAGGGATGCAACTATCTCTCCAAGTATTATTAATCAAAGCAACCCATTGAATACATAGTTTTTAGATGATACTGCATTTTTTGTTGATCTTGAGGAGTCCAATGTCGACAATCTAATGATAAATCTTAAATTCTATTGTAATGCATTTCGGGCAAAAATATCCAATGCAAACTATAGTTTTCTTGGATGGATAGACAACCCTCCTGATTGGATAAAAAAATATTTCAATGGGGGGCCTCAGAAGCAAGTTCGGAATTTGGGGATTCCTTTTGCAATTAACCCTAATCTTAAGGAAATGTGGGTTTAGATCAAAGAAAAAATTGAAAACAAAATTGAAAGTTGAAATAGACAATACTTATCTCTTGCTGGTAGGATGCAAGTTTTTCAAAAGGTTTTATCCGTTTAGCTCTTCAGCAACAACCAAGTTAACAAGATTCAAATTAAAATTAGGAAATTCTTGTGGTCTAATGGAAAAAACAAAAAAAAGAAACACTTGGTCAAATGGGATTGGTGTTGTATGGAAAAGGTCAATGGAGGAATAGGTTTTAAGGACTTAAAGTTGCAAGAAATTTCCCTTGCATCAAAATGGATTATAAATGCACTTGAAGGGGAAGAACCATGGAAGGTTTTAGTGAGGAACAATCTATAATTTGTTGTCCCCAAAAAAGCTAAATCTTGGAAGCTTCTTATGTTCTATGATCTCCTTATTAGTAAGCACCCAATGTCCCCTATAGGTCCCAAGGTCTTTAGGAGTATCTAAAAATCCTGGGAACTCATCAAAAGCAAAGTTATAAATTATCATTTTTCCAATTGAAACAATAGCTTGATCTTCACACAAATATCAATATGGTGGTATCTTCAACATAAGGGGAAACCCCTAGCCCTGCTGCAAGGATGTTTAGCCAAAATTTGGGCTAAAAAAGGTACTAAATTTTATAGCAATATATTGAATAATGGTTTGTTAAAGGATTGGGAAACTTTTAAAAGTGAATTTGAATTACCTTCTTGAAATTGGAGGACATACACAATAATAAAGGAAGCTTTCAATGAATTGCAATTTCTTATAGATTGTAATCAGGACAAGGATCAACTCAAAGAGTTCAAATGGACAGATAGAAACCCCCTTGTTGATATTAAACCCAAAATAATCTACAATTCTCTATCCAATTCTGATGCTATAACAAAACATGCTAACAAATATTAGAACACTAGCTTATTTGAGAAAAATTGACAAAATATCTTTGAAATGAATTGATCATGTGCTTTAGAGCCTAAAAAGGCTTGTTTTAGATGGTTGGTCCTATTAAATAGATTACCATATAAAATTGATTCTTCTGATATTGAAATCGGTACCACATGTAGACTTCCTAAGTCAATTAAGCACATATTTTTTTTATTGTTTTTATGCAAAGAAATCTAGAAATTGTTTTGTGAAAGGAAAAAGAATTGAATTGAGTGTGGTTCAATATTAATTGGAAAAGTATAATAGGAATTGATACTAAATTAGATAAAGATTTGAGTGTATTTTTGGATTGTATTTCAACTAAAATTTTATGGATGATTTGGAAGGCACAGAATAAAGATAAATATAATGGGACTAGAAGGGCACTTACTGAGTCTTCAAAAAGACTCATCTTTTGTAATGTTGCTTTGCAGTTTATCATTACACTAGAAATATCCAAATGAAAATTCCTAAAGCTCTTGAAAGATGGGCATGGTAATAGTTAACAAAAAAGAGGTTAGCTATGGTCACACCTGGTAGTTCAGACAACCTAGTAGAGCCACATTCTTGGAGGCACTCAAAGAATTAAAAAAGAATTCAATGACAAAACAAATAGAGAAAATATGGAGACTAACAAGGAAAGCGAAAACAAGTTCTATGTCAATGAAGATGAAGGCTTAGCAATTGAATTTTTTAGGTCTAATGAAGACCTATCTAATATGGATCTCCCACTAGGATGGGTAGAGTGGGAAAACTACAGTGAGAGTAGAATCTCTAATTAGAAGTCTTATGAGCTAAAATGTATTGTAAATATATTTTTGTATATGTTGTTAAAATCAATCAATATATCAAGCCTTAGTAAGGAAATTTAGGAAAACACAAAATATACTGAAACAATAGACAAAACTGTGTTTAGACAACTTTTTGCTAACAACCAGCACAACATTAAGGCTAGACAGTTATTGGTTGGATATGCTTGAAACAAAAATGATATGATATGTATAATCTTGTAATGTGATTCAAATATATCTAACACAAAAACAGACAAGCAGACTCAAAAATTATAAACCCACAAAGCCATTATCTTAGAACATCACAAACATATATATGGAAATATAAACAACACATGCACAAAGGAGAAAAGCACATAGGAAAAGCAATTTTTGGGTCAACCAAATGAAAGAGACAAACGATGTGGAAGTTGTCTCAATACTTTGTATTGTCCCCAAAATGTAATGAAACCAAAACAAACCACAAACAAAGGAATTCATACACAGTGAGAAGAATGTTATAATTTGATCAATTACTTCAAGGAGAGAATATAGAAAAAGAGATAGGGAAGCAATAAATATGAATGAAAGTACATGACTTAGGCACTAGATTTCACTCTCAAAAGGGGTTATACAAATCAAACAATACCTTCATGGATCATAGGCAATACAAATTGGGTTGTAGAGTGACCATGAGAGGTGTAAAAAGGTAGGCTATATGAAGCACATGGGCTAGCAAGGGTTGTTGATAGGTGACTCATATGCTACTAAACTAACCCATAGAAGCACATGGGGCTAGCAAGTTTGTTGATAGGTTGCTTACACACTACCAAAAATTAAGCAATATGAAGTGCATGAGAAAGAAAATTCCATTGCTAGGTGGATCGTAAGCAACAAACATTTTACAAAGCATGTGAATAATTTGAATGTGCATGTGTGGATGCATATGTGATTAGAATATATTCTGTATATTTGACGCAGATATCCATAAGATGGAATTTCGAACGCGGTATGGCCACTATGAGTTTACGGTGGTACCATTCAGGTTGACGAATGCGCCATCTGTGTTCATGAGTTTGATGAATGGAGTATTCCGCACCTACCTTGATAGGTTTGTTCTTGTGTTTCTTGATGACATACTGATATATTCCAGGACAGTAGAGGAACATGAGGAGCATTTGCGACAGGTACTTCAGTGTTTACGGGAGAACCAACTTTTTGCCAACTTGTCGAAATGCGAATTCCTCAAGTCTGAGATCATGTATCTTGGTCATGTGATCTCAGGAGAGGGAGTGTATGTGGATCCTTCAAAGATCCAAGCTATTCTGGATTGGCCTGCGCCCACAAATGTGGCAGAGATTCGTAGTTTTATGGGACTTGCAAGATACTACAGGAGGTTTGTTCAGAACTTTTCCAGAGTAGGTCATTCTATCACTTCTCTTCAGAGAAAAGGGAAGAGGTTTGATTGGACAGAGAAGTGTGAGTCAGCTTTTCAGGTTCTTAAGGATAAGTTGACCAGTGCACCAGTTTTAGCAATACCTAATCCCGCAGGAGATTTCATGGTTTGTACAGATGCATCCTTAGAGGGCTTAGGAGCAGTCCTGATGCAGGAGGGTAGAGTGATAGCATATGAGTCGCGGAAGCTTAAAGATCATGAACTGAATTATCCCACACATGATCTTGAGTTAGCGGCAGTAGTCCATGCACTGACCAGATGGAGACACTTTTTACTCAGACAGAGATTTGAGCTTCATAGTGATCGCAGGAGTCTCTAGTATATTTTCACTCAGCCGAACCTTAACGCTAGGCAGAGGCGTTGGATGGAGTTCCTTTGTGAGTATGACTTCGAGGTAAAGTACATTCAGGGGAAAGAGAACATCGTAGTTGATGCACTCAGTAGGCGTAGGCATGTATTATCCGAGATGACTCTTATGGTAGACTTACGGAGTCAGATTCTTGCTACTCTTCCAGCAGATAGTTGGTATCAGGATGTGAGAGCAGAGATTGAGGCAGGCAGGCCTCTTGAGTGTAGGTTTACAGGTTATTCACTTGAGTCAAATGGGTTACTCAGGTATTCTGAGCGTATTTACGTACCTTCAGCAGGTGGCCTTCGCACTTTGGTTTTGACAGAGGCACATCGTGCACCGTATTCAGCCCATCCTGGTGTGAAGAAGATGTACGCATATTTGCGCCAGTTGTATTTCTGGCCAAGGATGAAACGTGATATTGCAGATTTTGTTGCTAGATGTTTGGAGTGTCAGCGAGTGAAGGCTGAACATCAGCACCCA
This sequence comes from Sequoiadendron giganteum, assembly GCA_007115665.2. NCBI lineage: Eukaryota > Viridiplantae > Streptophyta > Pinopsida > Cupressales > Cupressaceae > Sequoiadendron > Sequoiadendron giganteum. Next base: position 24,806,298 of record CM021107.1, on the reverse strand, counting down.
GCAATTCTTCTTTAGCCACACCTTATACCTGAGTGGAAGTGGGATATTATCTCATTGGATTTCATTGTTGGTTTACCCAACTCCTCATGATGACAATATGCTATTATGGTTACGGTCGATAGGTTGACGAAGGTAGCACACTTCTCGCCTATGCGCTCTACCTATAATGCGTCATCAATTGCTAGAGTGTTCATGGAGGATATTGTGAGGTTGCACGGTATCCCATGTCGGATTATTTCTGACAGGGATCCAGTGTTTACTTCAGCTATTTGGACGTCATTGCAGCATGCTATGGGGACACAGTTGAACTTCAGTTCAGCGTATCACCCAGAGACAGATGGACAGACTGAGAGGGTTAATCAAATCCTTGAAGATATGCTACACATGTATGTTATGGACCAGCAGACATGATGGGAGGATTATCTCTATCTAGTGGAGTTTGCTTATAACAATAGTTACCAGAGTTCCATTGGCATGGCACCTTTCCAGGCATTGTATGGGTGTCCTTGTCGTACACCTTTGAGTTGGGATCGATTAGAGGATAGAGTGTTATTGGGACCAGAGATGTTACTGTATATGGAACAGTAGGTGGATCGGATTAGAGAGCACCTAGTAGCAACACAGGATAGGCAAAAGAAGTATGCAGACGCGCATAGGGTGGATCGTCAGTTTTCTGTAGGCGAAAAAGTGTTCTTGTGGGTGCGCCCGCAAAAGAGTCCAATCCGTTATGGAAAGGGTTCTAAGTTGGCACCTCGCTTTGTCAGACCTTTCAAGATACTCAAAAATATTGGTCCAGTTGCTTATCGTCTTGCTTTGCCACCCAGTCTTGCACGTATTCATGACGTTTTCCATGTTTCAATTCTTCGGTCTTATCATCTAGATGTTACTCACATCCTTGATTGGAATTCTTTACAGGTAGAGGACGGGCAGCTGGCTTTGGAGCCCGTGGCCGTAATGGAGCACAGAACGCTCGCTCTTCGAGGGCGAGATATTGATCAGGTTCGAGTGCAGTGGGATCCCAGGGATGATGCTTCATCCACTTGGGAGGATGCAGTTAGGATGAGGGAGTTATATCCCTACTTGTTTGCAGGCTTCCAGGAGTAAGCCTGGTCTTTGGGGGGGAGGATGTAATACCCCTCCGTTTTGCTTCTCGTTTCATGTTGTTTTATGCTTTGCTTGGATTGCAGCTACTTTGATACTGGACACGTTTTTATTATGATGTTTTGATCGCTACTCTTAAGTGACAACTATTATTGTGTGATGTGATTATTTGATTTTATTTCACATGCTTTGATGAATTAATCATGTCAGTAGAATTATCATAAGATTATTTATGTGAAGTATTGTTTATGACGTTAGTGTCAGTCTTTGATGAGTGTATTGGTGAAGAAGACGGGTTCGCATCACTCACTTGCGAGCGCCCTGCGAATCTGAGATTTCTTCTTCACGGTGTGAATTATATGCTGGATATATTATGTCGTTTACTTGATTTCAGGTTGCAGGTACATGACATCGACTCCACCCGATTTCACAGGTTTGAGCGTGTCGATCCAACGGTTAAGTTGAACGGGAGATAGTAGCTTGGTAACATGTGCCAGGTCTACACCCTAGCCTTAGTGTGTCGTCAGTTCTGAGTATTGAGTCATGTTGTATCTTATTTGATGTTAAAAAATGCTTTGAAAAGTGTTGTCCTATTAAATAGTTCTTTTAGAAAATTGCATTGGCTGGAAGAAATGTTTATTTTTATATTATATTAATGTTATGCTTATTGGTTATTTTTAAAATGATTAATGAAATTAAACTTAAATTATTTAATTTATTAAATTTAAATCTCAAGGGATTAAATTTAATTATTAAATAATTGTAAGTAAGTTAATTAAAGTTAAATTATTTAATTTATTAAATTTAAATCTCAAGGGATTGGATTTAGTTATTAAATAATTTAATAATAATTATGTAAGTATATTTGATTGTTAAATTAAATTAAATTATAAGGGAATTATGAGAAATTGAAATTTTACTTTAAAGTCAAAATTAGGGCCTTCCAAAAAAAGGGAAATGAAATTAACTTTTAAATTCAATTTCTTGCATTGAATGTGAATTTAGGGTTGCATTAGGTTATTTTGGAATTTTGAGGAAATGATGTTTTATAAGATTAGGGCAGAAAAATTTGGGGTTTTTTTTCTTCTTCCTTCTTGTTTTCACAGGCATGAAATTTTTGGAGAGAGTTTGCACATGAAAGTTTTTGGGAAATATTTTCTATTTGGAGAATTAAATTGAAAGGAGAGAAAATTATGTGAAGAAGGTGGAGCTATTGGATCAAAGCTAGCTGGAAATTCATTGCATTGTTGAAAAGGAATTGTGAGGAGTTCAAGGGAAGCTCTGCATCAAGAATCTTGGCTATTCCTGTGGCTTCAAATAATCAGGTTTTCTTTTATTTCTTGTTTTATTGTTCCTAGTTTAATCTATTTTCTAAATGAAAAGAATTTGCAAATGGGTGATTTTTCTTGAAACCCTAGGTTAAACTTCAACATTTTGGTATTCAGATTTGTTTTTCAAAACACAAACTCTTTTAGAAAATTTTGTTGAAAAACTCAAAAAAAAACAATGTATTACTTTTCCTTTGTTTAAACTATTTGAAAACATGGAAGGATGGCTTCATTTGGTATTCAACTTATAAATCTCTTGAGCATGAGATGTCTATTGTTTGTCAATTTTATTACTGGTTTTAAATTTATTTCTTCGATTTCACCAGTAAATGTAAATTCTGGAAAAAAAAAAAAAATGTATGTAAATATACATTACATATATCATATTTTAAATATGATATAAATAATCTATATTTACATACATATAGATTTTAATTTACTGTGTTGTTAATTTTTTTTGTAAATGTCGCCGGTACGGCAAATGTTCGAAATTCGTACAGCGTACGAATTTAGGTCTGGAAATTTTTTGTTTTTAAAAAAAAAATTATTGTGTGGGGGGGTTCGGCCCCCACTATGTTTGTTTTAATAGTGGGTACGCAGTACCCACTGGGCAGTGCGCCCACCACATGGGGGGATGCACTGTCCAGTGGGGACTGCGGCCCCCTTTATGACTGTCAGTCGCTGTACTTATAGTACAGTCGGCAGCAGCGCATGGGTGGTGGTTTGCGGACTGTCCGCAGGTACCGACGGTACCGTTCGTCGGACGAGGTACTGTCCGGACCTGCTTTTGTTTTTAATTTTTATTTTTTTTAAATTTTAAATTTCGGTTTCTTTTGCTTTTCGTTTTATTTTTTAAATTTTGTTTATTTAAATTTCGTTTTAAATTTTATTTTTATTTTTGATTTGATTTATTTTATATATATAATATTTAATTTATATATTTATTATATGTATTTTTATATTATATATGAATATATATAATATTTAGTATATATAGATAGTATGTAATTAAATTTATATTTATTGTTTGTGTAATCTTATTTTAAGTTTCTCCTTGTATTATTGATTTATTGGATTAAGATAAAAATATTGATTTTAATAGTGCATATTAATTTTAATATGAGGTGTTTTCTTTGTAAATGTGCGTATTTAATATCTTGTTAAACATAGGATTACGTAATGACTTGGACAAACAATCTTGGTTGGATCTAGTATTGCTCATGATTAGAGTAAGTTGTGAAAAATATTTATTTTATGAAAATTTATTGTTTCAAATGTAATTTCAGAATGACATTAATCTATTTGCTGCGATAAGCATTAGTTAGGAACATGGTTTTAGGATAACACTGTGTTACGTTGTGCATATGGTTCCTTTAGCACACTTGATTATATTATGTCTAGAAGCAATGTAACCATGATTAGAGTTAGACTTTTACTGTGCATATGTGTGGGTGAGTCAGTTTTTTATCAGTTTGAGTCTGTCTTTGGTTGAGGTAGTAGGTTTCTCGTCCATGTTACTTGGTTACTATCTCCTAGCATGGGGGTTGGGCCTGCAGGTACCACATGGTTGGGTGGAACATGCACCAAAACCGTTGGGTCCCCTTGATCTTCAGTACTTGGTGGTGAGACATCTAGATGGACATCTCGCATTTCTTACTTGTAATTCTTGTACTTTGTATCTCATAATGTAATGATATTGATTTACCCCCTCTTGTGTTTTGAGGTGTACCTTGTAATGATCACACTTATATATTTGGACTCATTCTGAGAATGAGGAATGTAATTGATGTATGTAATTGATTCATGCAATGAATGCTTTATTTTATCTCGTATCTTTCTATGTTGTTGAATGTTATTACTTGAGTTATTTACTTTCAATGTAATTTAGATGATGTATGTTAACGGGGTTTTAAGTAATCTCAGTTATGTAACCCTAGGGGATGTTGTCAATTTTAGTTGAACATGTGGGTTTAATTCACTTCTTTAAAAAAAAAAATTAGTACGCTTGTTTAGTGATTTGAAACTTCCTCTAGGGTTGCATGGCGGGGCATTACAGTGACTGAAAAACTTAATAAACTGAAATCATTGTGAAGTGTGATTGAAGTAACTTCACAAGAACCGTTATCCATGAACCCAGATAAGCAAATGCAGTTTTTAACAAACTATAAAAATAATGCCCAATAACAGAAAATGTTATGATAATTTTTCCAAAATGTTGTCAAAGAATGAAGTAAACTTTTCAAATCTTTCATGAGAAGGAAAGATGTTTCATTTTTTTGTTTGAAAGAGAGAGAAAACATGGCTCGAAATAACCTTTACTGAGCTGAAACGGATCTGCAAACCTGACAAGGAACAAATACCTGGCAAACGAAGTTGCTGTCAAAGAATAGATTACCAGATCTGCAGAGGAGAAGAAAATGGCCACACAACCTTCCAAACTCGTGCCTACACCCAGTGGTTGAAAACTGACACACAGAGCGACCATTGTGATGGTCTTCTTACTGCTCCCAATCGCTGTCCAAGAACAAAAACGCCAAAGATAACAAAGAAATGACCGAGTGCAATGATCCATGGTGGCGACCAGTAGGGTTTCAATCAAAAACATGAAAAGAGTGAAATGAAAACAGTTTTCCCTAATCTTCCAATGCAAGCAAAGCAAATTCCTTTGCAAAAATGATAGCCATTTGAAGTCCGAGAGGACAATTGATGAATTATCAAAAATTCTTTAATAGATTTTGAGATCCGCTCTCATACCGCATAGCCGCAGTCTTGCTTCGAACTACCCGCGGTACAGCGGTAGCTCCAAGCTAACTGCTAGCCGTTTCCACCGCGTTACCACAGTTAGCTACCTAACAACTCGCGGTATAGCGGTAGCAGTCCTGCTTGCCGCTGATGGTTTAGCCGCACTACCGCGGTTACACTTCTGACAGTCCGTGGTATAGCGGTAATTGTCTTGTTTTCCGCTAGTTGCTTCCACTGCATTACCGCGGTTACTGGCATAACTGCCAGCGGTAGCGTAGTAAGCTTTATACCGACTATCAGCATTTAAGCTATGTTTAAAAACCATGATGAGACCCGATAGAAATATAAGGTGCACTTCAATATAAAGTGCCAAAATAATATCCAATAATAAATATCAAGGTCAAATTTCCACCTTAGAATCTCATGAAAACTCAAGGACTTGTGTTGAGTAAAATAAACTTTTGTAAATATCAAGAGCATGTCTCAATGACAAGATGCATGTGACTGAACAAGCCATAATTCAACAACCTGTAAAAAACTGATTCATGCTAAGGACAAAATGATTGAGATCATCACTGAAACACAATTGTTTAAACCAAAAATGTATCACCTGATCAATGGAGAAAATGACCTGTAACCAGAATACCTCAACAAGCACTTGTAATCTGCACATGGAGTTAAACGATCAATGCCACCAAGATAATAAAATCAACGAAGTAGATGTGTCAATCAAAAAATGGATCAACTAAGAAGATAACTATCAAGATGCCAGATAACCACAAATTGACATCAAGGACAAAAACAACACAAGAGGGATTCAACAACATAACTATGACATAGAAGGCTCGGGCACATGAGCAAGAAGGGGTTTGAAATCTTGCTAAAAAGGCATCATCCTCTGGGTTTAAAATCTATGGATTTGGACTTGTGTGAGCATTGTCTATATGGAAAACAAAGGAGAATTAGCTTCTCGAAGACTGAACATGACAAAAAGACAAGGTGTTTGGATCTTGTGCACTTTGACGTGTTTGGTCCCACAGAGCTATCCTCGTATGGAGGAGATAATTATTTTGTTGCATATATTGATGATTTCACGCGAAAGTATGGATTTACATACTCAATAAGAAATCGGAAGTTTTTACCAAATTCAAGATTTTTAAAGCTATTGTTGAAAATCAAATGGGGAAAAAGATTAAATGTTTGAAAATGGATAATGGGGGTGAATTTTGTTCTTCAGAGTTTTATTGTTTTTGTGTAGATAATGGTATTCAACGTATTAAAGTTGTCATTCACGCCTCAAGAAAATGGTGTAGCAGAGAGGTTGAATTGTACAATTCTTGAGAGGGCTCAAAGCATGCTCTCTAATGTAGGTTTGGGCAAAGAATTTTTGGCGGAGACAATTAACACAACAGTGTATCTGATTAATCACAACCCCTCTTCTAGATTGGACTTTGATTATTCGGAGGAGAGATGGATTGGAAGATGAATTTCATACAAACATTTACGAGTGTTTGGTTGTGAAGCATTCGTTCATGTTTCGAAAGAGAGGCGAATGAAGCTAGAATTCAAATCTAAGCGGTGCATATTTGTGGGGTATGGTGAAGATCGGTATGGTTTCAGGCTTTGGAATTCGGTGACAAATAAATTGATTCGAAGTTGGGATGTCGTCTTCAATGAAAAAGTCTTCCCAGGTTTGCAAAAACAAAGCTCATCTCCAAATGAATGTATTGAGATTGATTTGTTTGATAATGTTAATGATTTACAAAATCCAAAGAGAATTACTCCATTTGTTAGTTTTCATCCTTCAATTGCTTGTTTGTTGCCTTTTATTTCCACTCTGCCTTCCCATGCGAGTTCACAGTCTTCATCTCTTAGTTCACAACACCCAATTCTTGTTGTGCTACCCTCCATTTTTAGTACGCAGCCTTTAGTTGCTCATGTGTCGCCCTCCACTTTGGTGTGCACCCTTCCCACACTAGTACGCAACCCCCAATAACTAGCACACAACTGTTTGAGAGTCTTTTTCAGCCACACAGAGATGACACACACTCTATTAAGGGAGCTTCTAATACCACACATTTTGTAGAGGGTTCACATTTTTATATGTAGCCTCCTAATATTTGAGCGTAGCCAACACATGTCCAAGCGTAGCCTCTAAATGTGAATATACCGCCTCCTAATAAATAACTCACTGCCTCATTCAATTTCAACGCATTCATTATTTAAGATTGCTATGCCGCTTTTTCAAACTCAAGCACAAGAAAATTAAGTATTTTCTGAAGGTTGAAAATTAAGACCAGTGATATGTGCACCAACAGGATAATTTAGTGCCTCAGTCAATTGGCGTACAAGGGCCAGGCATTGTAGGTAGTGTGCAGGGCATTGGAGAAAATCTACAGCCTGATATAGCAGATATCCAAAATCAATTACAAAGATTAAATTTGGAAGATACAATGCAGCAACAGGGTCCTCAATTAAGGAAGTCTACCCAGGAGAAGAGGTGTCCATCTAAGTGTGATGATTATGAACTTTTACTTTTCGATCAGTCAGAGCTGACAACATTTAAATAAGCCTGTAAAGATGAAAAATTGGTAAAATGGATGGAGGCAATGCACAAAGAAATGGAGTCTTTGCGAGTGAATGATGCATGGCATTTGATTACTCTTCCACCAAATTGTAAACCTCTGAAGAATAAGTAGGTCTAAGATGGAGGCAATAAACGTTATAGGGCTAGACTGGTTGTGAAGGGATTTGATCAAAAAAGGAATTGATTTTAATGAGATTTTCTCACTAGTTGTAAAAATGCACATCATTGGAGCAGTATTAGGCTTGGCAGCTGTTTGGGACCTCGAGCTTGAGCAACTTGACGGATAAACAACATTTCTTCATGGAGATATTGAAGAGGAGTTGTATATGGAGCACCTTGAAGGTTTTGCACAACAAGGTCAAGAGAATTTGTATTGCAGATTGAAGCAGAGTTTGTATGGGCTCAAGCAAGCCCCGAGGCAATGGTATCTCAAATTTGATAGCTTCATGGCTCAACAACATTTCACTCATTGTGAATCAAACTTGTGTGTTTATTATAAGAAGCTTGCTAATGGTGAGTTTTTCATTCTTTTTCTTTATGTTGATGATATGTTGGTTGTTGGCACTAGTGTGAAGATTGTTCATGAATTAAAACATCATTTAGCTCAATGCTTTGTCATGAAAGATTTAGGGGCAACGAAGAGAATTCTTGGCATGCAAATTATTAGGGATAGAAATAAGAGAGAAATCATATTATCTCAAGAAACATATATTTCCAAAGTTTTGGATAGGTTCAATATGAAGAATGCAAAGTCTATATGTACTCCTCTGGCTAATCATTTTTCCTTATCTTCAGCTATGTCTCCAAAAATCCAAGAAGAGGAAAATCAAATGAATGGTATTTTGTATTCATCAACAATTGGAAGTCTCATGTATGCTATTATTTGTACTCATACGGACATTGCTCATGTTGTGGGGGTTGTGAGTAGATTTATGAGTAATTCGAGTAAATCTCATTGACATGTGGTTTAGTGGATTTTGAGGTACTTGAAAGGTACATCGAATTATGTTTTACGTTTTGGAGGTATGGACACTCGGCTATGGGTATTTGTTGATTCGGATATGGCTAGAGATTTAGACAAATGGTGGTCTACTACAGGTTATGTGTTTACATTTGTCGGGGCAACGATTAGTTGTGTTTCACAGTTGCAACAGGTGGTTGCACTCTCATCTACTGAGGTAGGAAACATTGCTCTCACCGAAGGAGCAAAGGAGATGATATGGTTACAACATTTTTTTGGGAAAATTATGGTGTAGGCAATCAATTTTCACTTTGTTTGTGATAGAAATAGTGTTGTTCACTTGGCCAAGAATTCCGCCTTTCACAATAGGACCAAGCATATAGAATTGAGATATCATTTTATTTGTCATGTTCTTGATGAGGGTAAACTGTGAGTGGAGAAAATTGACACAAAAGTCAATTCGACAAATGCTTTGACAAAGGTAGTGTCGAGAGAGAAGTTCAAAATTTATAGAGTTTCTCTCAGGATTTTGAAAAAGTGAAAATAAAGGACCTAGTAGGGAAATGTCTAGTATATTGCAGCACTCATTGAGCTTCAAATGGGAGATTGTTGGGTCGGTGAATCCCAACGGCTACTCTTTGGTTGTTACATATTAGTTGGGTGGAGATTCCCAATGGCTATCTTTTGGTCTACCTTCTTGAATATGCTTTCTTCTTCGAACGGTAGATGTTGAGTGTATTGTAATTTTTGGCTATTGTCACTGTAGCCATGGTTTTTTTGTAATGCATTGGATGTAAAATAGAGTATTAATAAAATCCCCTATTGTAAGTGGACATAGCCATTATTGGGTGAACCACTATAAAATCTAGTGTCTTCATTTATGTGTTTTTGTTCTTCAATTTTGTTTTCATTTTCTCCAACTTCTTCAAAGATTCTACACAAAAAATTAATAGTTTTTATAGGCCATCATACTACTAAAAAAAATTTATGCTCTCTATTTATGTAGGGCTAACCACCTTTGTTGCATGGCTAAGCATTTTAGTGACTCTATCGTGATTCCACACATGCATCTATGTTTCAGCAATTCCTTATTGTAATTTGATAGTTCCATAATATATTAGGAATTTGTTGGCTTGTGCTTTGAAAATATTTTTTTTATCATTTCTACTAACTTTTTCTCTCTATGTTTTGAAAGAAATTGATTGTGAAGAGGTAGATGCTATCAAAATCACCACTTGCCACAAGGGAAACTATTTTATATCCAAGAATCCTATTTTGACGTATTCACTCTTGGCTCGACAGTTCCATCCCCTACATCAATTATTTCATGGTAGGGATAAATTTTATATTTTTTTTATCAGCTCAACACTCGCATTTGTAATTCAATGTGTGTGTGACTTGTTTCATTGGTTTCGTCATCAAGTATAATTTTTTGTATTTTTCATCTTTTAGTGTATGCATATAGGTTTTGGTATATAGGCTTTATAGATCAATGTTTTTTCATTTCCCAACTCATCAATGTTGTAGTTCAACTATTACTTGTAATCATTCTTATTGATCATTCTATTGTTTAACCCCTTATTTGTGTAGCTTGTAATCCCTTATCCAAGATAAAAATCATAAACTACCAATGCTCCTTTTTGTAGCCATCGATTATTGAAGGCATATTTTATCACTAATTTAGGCACATTTGAATTTCTTAACGTAAATTAACCATTGTATGTCATTTTTGTGAGGCCTACTTAAGTGTATGTTCCCTCCTCACACCCTTGAGTGATCTTGGAGATACAAATATTAAGTTGGTCTCTTTTCTTTATTTTTTCATTTTATCCAAAGAATTCAATCATGTATGCTCTCCCCTTGCACTTCATGCAATCTTGGGTGACCAAAAGTAATTGCATCATTCTTCTAGGGGGAATGCCTAGGAATTTGATCATCATAGGGAATGACTCCAACTCTAGTATTTTGATGGAGTATAATAAGTAGGGGGTGAATCAAAATGCACGCCTCTTGAAAGTGGAATATTTTTAATTGAGATAAGCTCCCAATAAATTTATACCTTGTGGAAGTGATGGTGGAGAGTGGGTTACCATCTCCCCTAATTGGTTGCGATGCATGAACTTTTGAGAGTCATAAATTTTGACTTGAAAGTCTATTTTGGTTGAAATTTTACATGGAGATACATCTTGAGGAGTTGATTGGAATACCAAACAAACGTAGTTCGTTTGGAGCTCGTTTTAGGGATTTTCAAGATTGGATTCTTTCATCTAGGGCCTCAAAAGTAGGTTTTATTTATATTTTTAAGATTTTCTAAATTTATTTTATCCTTGTATTGTCAAACTCTTTTTCCAATTAGAAGTGTAAGTTAACAGTCAGTGTTACCATAGAAGTAGAAATATAATTAGTAATTTTCTTGGTCAAACAAATAAGTATGCAAAATTACCTAAAATAAAAAATTAAGAAAGTTGTTAGAAGTTATCAAAAAAGGTAATTTTCATATTAGTAGATATAAGGTTTATTTTTCAATTGTAGAAGGATAGCAGAATGATAATGAATCTTGGCATTGAATTTATTTCCCGAGTTATGTACATTTAAATTAATGGTGAATTATATTCATTGATTTGTTGGTTACATCAAGTTGGCATCTCCCTTTCATCTACAAAATTAGGCCCCATGCACCCTTAAGGTATATCGAGGATACCCTAGAAGACTTGTGCAATCCTAGATAATACCTTTTGGCTGCCCTCTTGATAATGCATCAAAAAATAGTCATTCAAGAAGTTACTCACCATGTATCTTTAAGAGTTAAGATAGAGCTAACACTGGGCGAAGCCTTTGACCATTTTTGGTAAAGGATCGCACATAATTTGACACTCCCTATCTATTCCTCACTTGATAGATGGTATTATTCTATGAGCCCACAAGAGGTGTCAATCCCACTTGACTAATTATAGGTTGTTGTTGTGCTTGGCATGTCTTCATTACTGAAACTTGTACAACCTTGTTTAATCCAAATCCTTAAAATCCAAACCATTTGCATGTTGGTTGAGTGTGATTGTTTTCAAACATTTATAAGGTTAATATTTTGAATCCACCTCATCCTAATATATCTAATCCATCACATTAATCATCCATAAAACCTAACCATAATAAAATCCCAACCAAAAGGACCTTAGTCCCCCTTCCTCTAACCATTTCATCCTAGTCATCTTCCTCTAATTTCCCCTCTAATCTGCTCTACTATTAACCCCACCCTTTTAACCAAACTTCTAATCTAATTCATCCTATTATAATTCTCTTCTCCCAATCCTAATCAAATCCCATATTTTCAACCATCTTATTCTAATCCAATCCAACTTAATATAAATCCAATTCCATTTTATTCACTCTAATCATCATCAAATCAAATCCTGGCTAAAAGCACAAATTTGTCATACTTTCGACCAACTAAATAGTTTCGAGCAGAACAATTTCACCCAAAACTACATGGCCTATACATGGGAAAAAAGGTTTTGGGTGAAAACCTTTTGCTCGAAACAGTAAAATATTTTTTCCCCTGATTCTTACCCCTCCTTTGATGGGATTTTGGTTGGCTCTGTTTTGAGCAGTAGTTTTGCTGCAGCCCAGCTGTTGCTGGTGGTCTGTGACTTTATTAGCTTATGGAAAGACCTTAGGGATTGTTCTGTTGTTGTTTTCTTAGGGCTATTGCTTGCCCTAAAGTTTCAGTTACTCCTGGTTAAAGTGCCACATTTGGGTTGCTTTCTTTGTGTTGGGACTACTAGTGGTTTTGTGTGTTCTTCCTTGCCTGGTCATCTGGTGACCACGTGTTGTTAGTGTTTCTCTATGTGTTGCAGTGTTTCTGTTGGTTTTGGTTTCCCATTGTGTCAGTTATATCCTAGCTCTATAAAAGGTTCTTGGTCCTTTCAAAACCATGCTTGTCCTCTTTGGCCCCTGTGGCTCGTTGTGTAAAGGGTATAACACCCTGTAAATGCTGCTTACCTTATCAAAAACATTTTTTTTCCTTAGTCAATTTAAAATCCAACTCAATTTACATGTATTTTTTCGAGTGAAAGGGTTTCAATCAAAACCCTTCAACTTGAAAACTATCTATGTGGCATCCTTGTTGGCAACCACCTCATCTTTTTTCAAAAAAAAAAAACTTTCTACTTGAACATGATATTCCTTCAGTCTGAATGATTCTTTTCAAAAAACTAAAAATGTGCTTTTGTAGAGCTCGGAGTCAAGAATCCAAATATATATTTATTTTTATATTTTGATTAGTTTTAATATTTATTTATTTTAAATAATGCAAGTAGGTTGTTAAAATAAAAAATGAGGCTGATTAGAAATTTTAAAAAATACTAAAACATATTAAATTTTTTGAAAAATGTATGGTGCACTAGAGGAGAGAATCCTCTCCAAAAAGGTATAATTTGTTTTTTGAAAATGATAAAAAATAGACAATTTTTGACATCAAATGAAAACTATCAAATTCTGGTACATTTGACTTTAACACGTTATTACAAGAAAAATATACGTCAAAATTTTAATTTTATTTTCCATGTACTGGATATTGAAGTTATATATTTGGGAAAAATATTCAGGGGGAAATAAAGTTGTTTTCTATTTTTTTCTTGACGTCAACTCAATATCACTTTTTATTGAAATTTTCAACAATTCCAAATCTGCTCTTAAATTTATAAAAAAATATCAAAACAATTTTTTTTTAAAATGAAAAATCACAAGAATAAACTTCATCAAGAGTTCTACATTTCATTAGTTTACATCATTTTGAAATTCAAAACATAAAGACCACTTTTATGCAGTCAAAGTTGAGAATTTTTGTTTATGTTGGTCGATTCATTTATAAAGTGTGACAGAGGTTTGTACTTTTACCCTCCTTTCAACCTCCACCTTAATCCCTATTCATCCTCGTCCCTTTAATAATCTCTTTTCATCCCTTTATCCTTTTATAATCATCATCTTCAACCAATATTTTCTTCCATTTCATCCCTTCATCCTTCATTTCTTCCATCATCCTAAGGTCCTAGTTCCATCTCCCCCTTCCAAAATTCTATCCAAAACTATCAAAACTCCTTTGAGTTCATAGATTAGTGTATTCATTCACCATTCAATGTGTGTGCACCATTACCCAACAATTTTGTGTATAAGCCAATTCATAGATCAACATATTTATTCACCCTTCAACATATGTGCACCATAAACAAGTGGTTTTATGTATAAGCCATTCCATAGATCAGTGTATTCATTCACCCTTCAACATATGTACACCATAACTTACCAGTTCCATCCATAATTCATTTCATAGATAAGTGTATTCACTCATCCTTCAACATATTTGTATCATAACCCAATAGCTCTATCCCAATTCATTTCATAGATCAACATATTCATTCACCCCTTAGTGTATAGGTACCCTACTTTATCATATCCATCATAGATTCATTTCACCTCTTAACATATTCGTTCACCCCTTGACATGTGTGCTCTATCTTTCAGTGTATCCATTGTATTATATGATCCTTTTGTTTCAAGGATCTCTAATCTAATTCATATCACTCAATCCAATCAATCAACCTTATCCCAAGTTTGAGTTTAATCTAAATCCTAATATGATCTTAATCTATATCCTAATCTAATATTTAGTAAGTCAAAATCAAGATATTTTGATATTAAAACAAATTTCAAGATTTTTTCTTCCATTTTCTTCTAATCCATTACATTTCTATTCTAATCATCTCTTTCCATCTAATCTCATCCTTCATTCTCATCCAACTCATCAAATGTTCATCATGACTCAATCTCATTTTTGATGAGTCTCCTCATCATAATCATCCCTAAAATCCATCACATACTAATGATGATGATAGTCTTATTAATCAAGACTAGTATGAAACCAATCTTGGGGTCATCATCACTAGTGAGCTTTTCCCAAGCTTCCACCATTCACCCATTCCTTTTCACCAAGAAATAGCTAACAAAATTTATCCTATCATGCCTCCACACATATCTAGTGGTCACCCTTTTGCTACCTTTGACAAGGTAAATCCGTTATATCCCCCATCCATATCTCCCTCTTGTCCCTCATCTACACATTCCTCTCATCCAACATACATGCACCATCTTCTCCCCCATCCATATCCCAATCTTTGTCCTTCTAGAACACCCTCATCACATCTTCCTATAATCTGAATCTATTATCCCACTATCCACTAATCCATAATCCTAATCCTTCATATAAGCCTAAACCATAAAACAATTTCTCTCAAAAATTCCTCTAAGGACTCCTAACAAAGAAACCATCACATATTCCACATCATAAATTTGTGAAGTCATGTCACCCCACTCAACCATTTGAGGTTATCATACATCCCATACCTATCATTTCACTCCAAATTTCTAACACCATCCGACTGATCAAAACCATCCAAACCCAATCATATGAGCCTTATGAATCCCCCATCATACCATCCATACAAATTCGAACATGTCAAGATCTTGTTTCAAATCATATTAAAACATCCCCCCACCCAAATCGAGATCTTGTCATCTCACCTAATTCCTTTCATGATCCCTTATCACCTTCTACCCAGACCATCCCAACACCGTCACCTTATCCCATTAGTTCGCTTACCTTCACCCATGGTTATTCTCTTACAATGGATAAACAACTTATATCCATTACCCATCTTCCTCTACCTATAAATTGACTTGTGCCTTGCTTCCAAAATAACCAACATCCCATTTTAAATTGAATGCTCAACACATGAACTATCAAGGAAAAGGCTTAGGCCTTCGAGAGTAAGGTATCTTGGAGCCCCTCCATATCAAAGAAAATCCACAATTTCAAGGCCTTGGTTACATATCACAAGGCTCACAATCCAAAAATGTTGGTACAACCTTTGTGCAACCTAAGATGGCTTCTTCTAAAACCCTATTAGGTGCCTCCCATCCTTCCTCCAAAATAAATTCCATCCCCCTTCCTCCATCATACCAACCCAAATCAACTATCATTATCCCTCCTTCATCCTCTAAATCCATTTTGGCTCCCTATGTCCCAAAATCCACCATCACATATCCTCCACCTAATAAATCCCTTTTGGGCCCTTCTATCCCAAAATCCCATCCTTCATCTCTTCATACTCATCCTCTCATTTTCCAATCCCCTATCCCTATCACCCATCATAAACATCCCACACTTATAATCCCCCAAATTAGGATCCACAAAGACACACATCCATACACTCCATCCAACATCTCACCTCTTACACTCCATATGTATTATATCCACATAATCCATCTTCACAAACCCATGTCATTGATCTTGGGAGAAATTTGGATGCCAAAGTGCAAATGCATAAAGTCCAACCTTCACATGAATCTAAGGATCACCATGTCCTTAGAAAAATACATGTTAAAAAAAGAAAAAAATAATCTAAAAATACAATAAATCACAAAGGTCCCCCAATGCAAAAATTAAAATTATGTGGACCCCATAGTAACAAGATTTAATTCATCCAAAATAAAAATCCACAATGGAATCCAAAGTTGCTAATCCAAGAGCTAAGAATCCCCATCCTCCATCTCCTAAGTTCATTTTGGATGCCTATGTCCCAAAATCCACTATCATATGTTATCTATCATCCCCGAATCCTACATCCACTTCTCACCCAATCCTTCAACACCCATCATGGAATAGTCCAATGTTGGTCCTAACAACATTCCCCCATAACACTTCAATCCCATCCTTCCATCCACACATTCTCCAACACCTCATCATGTATCCCACATATCCCACCCATCAAATCCATATAACCCATTCCTTTGCGTAATCCACCCATCCTAACAAGGTTCTACCAACATCCAATAGTCACTTCAAAATGGCCTCATATCACCTCAAAATGGAATAAATGATTGAGTCCTTAATCTTATCTCCTACTCCTCCATAAACATTCACATTCACTTCATCTAATCCTTACTAATCCCATCCAATATCCATAAACTTCCCCTAAATAAAAAAATAAAAAAATAAAAATAAATATTTTATTTTTTAAATCCATCCAATGGTGAGAACTTGACAAAAAAACACCTTAGACAAGTACGATGATGAAAACTTGGCAAACAAGAATCATGTGTAAATCCTCCATCCATTTTATCTCTACACTTGAAAGTAATTTATTTTCTGACTACCCATCCATATCTCCTCCATCCCACCTTATACCTATCCTACACATCATATCCTATCCATTCCAATTTCTCTATCCTCCTTTTGGTTTTGATAAATATGGGGGCAATTGTCCATACATTCTTTGGACACCTCTTGAAATATATTCCCCCATTGTACCTTTCATCCCTCTATCCTTCTATCCTTCCATCCTTCCTCCCCTCTAATATATCCATCTTATCCACCCATAATATAGATATTCTCTATACTCATGCTTCCCATCATCTAATCCTTCCATACACCTTCATATGGCTTACCCTCCCATCATCCTACCATTTATAATATCATGAGCATTCTAGTGCCTTATCATACATGGAAAATCTAGAGTTGGGAATCTTATTCCTATGCAACATAGTCCTTGGAGATCACATCTAAACCCTCCATCCATCTAATAATTCCTCTCATCCTCTATCTAAAACCTACATCCCTTCATCATATCATCCTTCCATCTCCCAATCATTATATCCCTCTCTTCCAACCATCAATAACTCCTACCACTACATCCTCTCATCCCATAATCCCTTGTCATTGGTATCTAACTATAGGCTACCTACCACACACAATCCACTACTATCCATCTCCTTAGTCCATCACTCTATTGTAATCCAAATGCTCCTCACAATCCAAAATTGTAAGTGAATCCTAATTCATACAATCCGGTTATGCAATCTACAAAAATCATCTAATCATATCCTTGATATTGTTCCTATTCTTGCTACAAGCCTTGATCCAAATCCAATCATCATCAAGATGTATCCTTCCCAATCCTTGTATCATTTTGTGATATATCATTCCCACATCAACAACACTCCATCCATCATTAACCAATCTTGGATTTTCAACTTGACCAAGGCAGTATCATGTTTGTCTTTGAATAATTTTATACATTCTTGCTTACTTATTTGTGTACATTATCATCTGCCTTGTATTTATATTAGTCCTTGTAACCTATCTACCACATCAGTATCATGGTCTTTCATATCATGGTATTGTATGGGATAAGATTTCTTATGACTTATATTTTTATATGCATCAGACACATTGTCAACTTGGTTCCTTAATATACCTTGGTACATAATGTCTAATAATATATAAAATAAAGAGTACTCAATCCAATACAACATAATGACATAATTCATTCATCCCTCTTCTTCCTACCATTTTTTCTTCATCCTCCCATCACCTATCCCTTACCCCCTTTTATCCATCATCTTGCATCATTTTCCCTTCTCTACCTTGTATCCTCCCATCCCTCACCTATGTTCTCTAATCTAACCATTTTATTCCAAGTGTTATGTTTTAATTTTAATAGTTTTAATATTCTTGCAAAGAATTTAAAGGTGATATTTATTTTTACTTTGGGATACTTTATTTTGATATTTTATCATGATTGAATTTTGAATTAAAATTAACTAATCATATTTTGATTTGGGGCTTGAATTTTCACAATAAATCCTTGTATTCTACTCCAAATGACCTCAAATCTTGACTACAACAATAGAATGTGTTATTTATAAACTCTCTAGAGATCAAAATATAATTGATTGATTTTCAACTTTTGAAGTGAGTTAGGTGGAAACCTTCATGTAACCCTAATTCTATAATAACTTATTGATTATTCCCTAATTCCCTTCAAATTTATATTATAGAAGAATAAATGTGACCTTAAAAATTCCTTTAAAATTAAAAGAAATCACCAAAATTAGAGAGATATTCACTTCGCAAAATGAACTCCAACATAAAAATATTGCCTTGCCTTGATAGTGTCAAAATCATGCATTGATACTAGTTATAATTAAACAACTTGCATAATAGAATAATATAATGAGAGATATAGTGTAAATACTTGATAATACTATGCCATTTCAAGGGGGCAACCTTATAATCCACTTTGAGGGAGATACCTCCAATAATCTTCAGTAAGAATGCAATACTCAACATGGTCATAATAACTATCCACTAACTCCGATAAATTCCTAAGCATACCTTGGCTACCAATCAAGCCATCTTAGATAATTATTATAACCTCTAGGATGACTTAACTACTAGTATATGATTATAATAATAATTATATAACTTATTTAAGAGTTAAGGTAGCCATACGCTAACTACTCATAACCGAATACACACTATAGGGATAGGGGCATAACATTGTGTAATCTATGAGACCCAATTCAAAAGGGAAAGGAGTTGTTAAAGCCACCAGCCAAAATATAATAAAAATCTTCATACTCCTTCAAAAGGGCATAATTTCTAATTGCAACTCTTTTCTAGTCAGTTTAGTGTTCGACACGTATAAACATTTAATAAAATCCACTACTTATTAAAATGGGGAGAAGAAAAAAATTCATATTGTTTCAAGAGGAACAAATGAGCTTACCACTAATTGTATTAGGATTTCACAAAGTGATAATGCCACTAGAAGAACCCTAAGTAGTAATCATACATAATTCAAAATTGAGCCAAATGCAATTAAATATCGCTTTAAAGTTACTTTTAGACATCTTAACTTGTTAGATGGAAATAATATCTAGTTTATTTTCTAAAATATAAATTTTAACTAAAAACTATTAATAAAGGCAATTGAGCCCTTTCACATTCCAAGACAAAATCTTCATCCATGAAATTTCTTGCAGGTAGACAATTCGAGGGTCTTTTCCCTTTCACTTACAATTTCTTTTGTAGTTTCTCTAGATTTGATTTCTCTCTGAGATGGCCTTCCCCCTTTTTATTCAACCATTATATCTACTAGTTTTCTAGCATCCTTCTTGGAATGATCATCACCCTTACTTACTGAAGTCATTAAACAAATTTGAATTTAGTATTGTTAGAGTTGTTCCATTTTGAGCCTTCTTCTAAACGAGAAATAGTTCTAATAGTGTGAGGACTAGATAATATATTTTCCTCCTCCATTCTTTTTTTGTTGTTGCAATTCTATACTCTCATGTTGTTTTTCATCTAGTTGTGAAGAGTGGGCATTGATAAACCCCTTGGGTGTGTTAAATAGGTCATTGGTCTTATCACTAAAATTACCAACCTCTATCAAACATGTTTTAGCACAAATATCATCACTTATAGATTTTTGCAAGTTAACATCCTAAATCCCTTTTTGTATGCTTGTGTACTATTTATCAACAACTAGAGGTTATTGAAGAGAGACTTCTATATTTTGAACGAAAATGAGTTGGGGTAATAATTTTGTCAAACCAACCACTCAAGCACAAACAAGTATGGTGGACTCTTTATCATTATTCATCTTACCCAAATCAGAGGGTGAATCTAGAAATTTACATAAGTTATTATAAATATTAAGAATTTTCATACAAACTTAAATTCCTTTCATTACACGAATTAAAATGTGAACATGCTAACCCAAAGATATTGGATGATTAAATGAATGTGTTGAATATCTTTAAGTACAAAAAATACACAAAATTGTAGTTAATTGATTCTTAAAAGAAAAAATTCAAATTCAATTTTTTATCCTATATATATATATATATAAATAACCGGAATTTAAATAAAGAAAATGGATAAGAATATGCAAACATAAAAAATAAGATAAGAAATAATAATATAAAAATTATAAGAATAAAATGTAAAATAAGATAGAAAAACTTCAATTTGAAATTTTTTAATATTCATCAATATATATAAAATACAGATATAAAAAAATAAATATACAAATTTCACCAATACAATGCATGCATGTCCTCAATTGAATTATAATCATTTTATCTTCGATTTGATGTCCATGGAGACATTTTCTTAAATAAAAATAGAAGAGATCTCGTTAGCTAAATTAACAATTACATAACCTTAGAAATTTTTACATACTATGTTGGCTAACACATGGAAAATTAAAAGCTTTATTATTATTATTATTTAGTCTATCACCTTTGATGTAAATGGTGAGCGTTAGTTGGATTAGGTTATCAACAAAGTCAACTATTGAGTGAAAGTTTGTATTTAGATGGTAGCTTTGGTGGTTCCAACTGCAACCATTTCATTTGATAAAAGAAGCAACCATTTTATAATTCATCACTTTTTTAGTCAAAGTGAAGAAGAGAAAGTATATTTATAAATGATATTTTTGGTTATGTATAGAGTTTAATTGTTTTGATTATTAATGATTTTATTATAGTGGGAGTAGGTTGAAAGTAGTATTTTTAATTGATGTTGAATCTTTCATAAAGATAAAATAGCATAACAAAAAATTTGTTTAGGGAGTTGAACAAATTTTCTTTTGAGTTTTATAAGTGTTCAAAATTGATTAGGGTAATATGGTGTTTTCAATGACTCAGTGTGATTTCTAATAAGTCTATATGATAAAATAAAAATGAATGTGTGACAATCGATATGTGTGTTAGAAAATTGTGATGTTTAATTGCAATTATAATGTACTAAGTTCACATTTCCAACAATCTTGGAATGGATACTTGGATGCCATTGTTGTTAAGAGATATTATTATTTATTATTAAGTTTTCTTGTTGAGTTTGAATAATAGTTGTACTAACATTCACGAAGGAGGTGGAGCATAATGGTGGCAATTACAAACTCATTTTGAGGTCGCAATGACACTTTTTTTTACTCTAAGCGTTAGGAGGGAGTTGTGAAGCATATTTTTTTATTATTGGGTGGGTCCCCTATGAGTTGGTTATTGGATATGGACATCATTCTTGGGAGGTGTTCCCATGTGCAATAGTCATGAGTCAAAGATGTTGTCCATTATTGTAATTTATTATTTTCAAATAATTTTCATAAAGTAGAGTGGGCTTTTTTACATTTTACCATGGTTTTATTAGTATATTATTTTGTGAACCCATTTGTGGTTTTCCTCTCCCATTTATATCTATAAATTGGAGGCACAATATAGTAATTTCATGAAAACAATTATAGGGGCACAAGCATTGTTGGAATGATACCAGGTTGATGAGAGAAGTGAGTTACATATGCACTTTTGAATTGAAGATTAATACAAATTTGAGTCTCTTTAATAGTGGAGTTTTTTTCAAAAGGGTTTCTCCACATATATCAAGTATCATGTATTAAATTATCATGGTTAGCTGATTTGCATTTGTTGTTTTAAACTTTCATATATCTCATAATTGTTTATCTAATGTTGTATTAAGAAAAAATAGATTTGCATACTCTTTGAAAATCTAACATTTGTAGTATTTTACCTTATTTTAATAACAATGTGCCTCAAAGGTTAAATCCCACTTTTTAATCCTTTCATACCCTTTAGCTATCTCCCCTACTTGTTGTTTGTTGTTAAGTACCTTTTAATATTTTCATTTTACTACAAAAAATATTTTCTCCCCTTCATATTGAGTTTAATGCTTTACTAGGCAACAATAATATTTTCACCATGCCAAAAGAGTAATCACCACAACAATTTCATAACTATCAATAGCAACAATTTCATGCAAAAGTGACGAATTCATTACTTCAACCTCATGTAATGACGAGAATTGTATACCCTCTTATAATCACCACCCTATACATTAAACGTATTTTAGTGCCCATTCTCTTAGCATGCTCTAGGACCTTTTTATGTTCACCTAATTGCCAAGCTCTATATTTTTATATTTTTAATCAAATTATGTATTTTCTTGAGCATGTCTTTCATTGGACACTACCATGATCATGGAGGTGTACAAGCACTACTACGATCATGATAGCATCCCAATTTGAAAAAAGTGTCCCACATATTTGAAAATGTCTTTTATATTCTGGTCAAAAACCTCTAATTATATTGCTTTTTCATATTTTTCTACCAACAACTCCTTTTCAATCTATGGAAAATCCTTTGTGGCAACATTATCTCTCTAATAATTATTTATATTCTCTAAATCCTCGTATTTTCTCAACTACATTGTTCTTTCTTCTTGTTGGCCATTTCTCTCATACATAGTTAGCAACGCATTAAACCCCATTCCATTTTCAAACATTGTAGCTTATTCTTGTTGAAAAGCTCTCTATGTTCTTGTGAATAACATTCCCAACAATTTTCTTCTACACAAAGCTTTGCAATATTATAATTTCCATATTTCGAACTCTACAGGTTTTGATTTTTGTGAGAAGGATTAAAGCACATCTTCCTTTGTAATTTTGGCAAAAAATAAATAGGATTGTTGTTTTCCTATCATTAAGATCTTCAAAATTATTTGTTGTAAAATCTCTTCAGCAACATTTGTTGCAAGGTTTTAATTCAATTTTTTTTTTTTTTTAATTTCTTTCAAAAGATTTAGTCTTCTTTCTTGCAATCTCCCTTTTTGAGATAAGGAATCGTGGTATTGAAGCTCCTACTTCCACTTTTCCATTTTCAAAAATACTAAAGGGTGTAGGGAGTTTTTCATCCTCTATTCTTTGATAGCCACTCCTCTTCTCTTCTTTGAATGACCTCCCCTCAATGAAAATTTTAGTGACGAGTTGTCACCGATTGGTAATTTTTTACTTTTGGGGTATCAAAAGTGTCAAATAGATATTATTTTCATTGTGCATGCTTTCATCCAATTTTTAATATATTTTATTGTAAGGATTTTCATATCACCCACAATTTTTTTTTAATATCTTAGAACAACATTAGATTGTTGCATTATTCATTGATATTTGGTCCCCATCACAAAGATATTATAAGGGAAACTTTAAATATTGCTCCAATCACCTCTTATTTGAATTTTTATTTTTCAAAATTATACTTCAATCACCTATCTTTCTATATTAGTTAAGGGCAAGTGGTGGTGTATTTGCCAATGAAATAATAAACAAATAAGGGCAAAGTGTGGCGTGATAATCAATGAAGTTATAAGCAATTAATAACAAAGGATGGTGGGATTGCCAATGAAATATAATTAATTAATTACAAAGAATGTGGTATTCTCAATGAAATTATAGTGTTTAGGGGAAAACACATATAATTGCCACTAAATTATAGGATTTTAACACAAACGTGTATTATTGTCATGTAATGATAGGCATTTTAGGGAGCATATTTATTATCAACATAAATGTTTAGGCACTTTAGAAGAAATTTTATTGCCTCATAACTATAAGTATTTTAGGGTTACTATGTTTAATTACCAATGGAAAAGTTAGTATGTTTTTGTGTGATGGAGCTACGATGACCAAATACCTAACCATGGATTCATATTTAAGAAAAAATAAAATTCATTCACTTATCAGGCATTAGATTCCATCATTTCTTACATATGAATTCACATTTTTTTATCCTTTAAATTGACATTTGATCAAATTGATGTGAGTTTTAAACTATGAGATAGGAGGGTAATTTCTCAAAATTTGGGGAATAAACAAAGGCTACAACTCTACGTTGATCTCCCAATCTTGGTAAGTTGCAAAGACATAATTATCAATTTACATCACATTTTGTATTATAGTATGTGACTAATATCTACAATAGAAGTTCTCATGTGAACCTATAAATTTCTCTAGTGATGATATTGATTTAAATGTTATCATTTCATATACCTATGTAATTTTTTTGTTTCACTTTTCTCATGTGGATATTGATAGTGAATATTATAATTGATTAATTGTATAAATGTGCATGGTTTTTTAATATTGTTTTATGTATCTTTTTTATGAAGACTATATCGATGGTTGTGGTCTATTGGTTGAGTAATGCCCCTATTGTATTTACCTCTAAATGAATTCATGTCAATGATTCAAATGGCAATGAGATTTCTAGAAGTAGTGATTCATCTTGACTCCTAGCCTAGTCATTCTACCCTCAATTATTTGTAGAATGAGAAAGACACATTTTTTATTTATCCTACACTATCAAATTAGACCACATCAATGGTTGATGGGGCTCCTAGGAGAAAAAAATATCACTAGAATTAGAGGAAACATCATTAGTTAGAAAAGGTAAAATTTCCATTGTGCAGTCCCTAATAGTTTTATTTTAATATCTCAATAGTTAAAATCAAGAAATAATGAGGTCTAAGGTAGGTAAAGCTCTTATGTGGGCATCGTTCATTCATCGAAATGATACTTCTAAGGTATGATATATTCTTTGATCTCAGGCAATAGTAGCCACCTACTTTTGCATAGTTATATTTAAGATGCAAGTAGGGTCACTAAAACACCATTGTTTTATCTAAAAAAATTAATCTTCATATAAAATGAGCCTTATTTCCTATTGAAATGATTCTCTTTAGGTATGAAGGTAATGGGAAGATGAGAGGGATGGAAGAGAAGGCTAGTAATTGAAGTAGAGTGAAAAGAGCTAGAAGGGATGGAGGAGCTAGGAGGACAAGAATGAGAGGGTCTAGCCTCAATAATTCTAGCTATCTTTGACAAAAAAATATTAGGAGATAAGGAAGGTATTATGAAGTCAAAATAATAAATGGAGGTGGGTTCAGGGGAGGAAGATACCATCACATTGACACAATTGGCAATTAAGTGTTGATGAAAATGGTTGGTGAAAATTTCCAATTTGGCATTAGGAGATGCCACTAACTTGTTTCTTTGATCATTCATCCTTTGTACTTGGATCATGTTATTATTATCAATGAGATATTGAATTAAGTGTCATGGGTGTTGTAGACATCCAAATTTGACCACTTCTATATGGCCAAATCCGTCTCCTTACGCCTCTATGACACCAATATTAATTGATGTATTTATTTAATTAATATTTCACCTTCTGCCTAAGGTTCCTAAAGTATTTAATTTAACAATTAAATACTTTCTCCTTTATCCTTTCTTCTCTAAATTAAATAAACATATCAATTATTTAATTTAACCATTTGCCCCTTTTGAACTTAAATCAATTTTAAATTCATTCTTTTTTCCTCTCCTTGTCACATCCTCCATAACCCCTCTTCTAATCTGGATTAAGATGTGCACCACTTAATCAAGATTAATGTCACATCCTCCTACATTTCCCACTTGCTTCTAATCCTTCATTAAATTGCTTAATCGTGTACTTGCATAACCTTAATCTAATCTCCTTGCTACATTTAGCATGCCCTTTTTGGTCAACCTTCACATCTTCCATATTTGGCATAGGTTCTCTTCCCAATGTGAATTTAAAATTCACTCTTTATTCCTCCAAGAATCTCCCTCTTCCCCATGTGAATTTAAAATTCACTTTTGATTCCTCCAAGGAATCTCCTCTTCCCCATGTGATCATTGAAAGGTCACATCAAGTCACATGGAGGCCAAGAACCTTCCATTATAAGGGCCTCATTTTATTTGCAAGGCACTTTTCAGCCTCCTTCATAAGAACCTTGTCTTATCCACAAGGTACTTATCATATGAATTTAAAATTCATATTTATTCTCCCAACCACCTTATCCATTTCAATCATGTGAATTTAAAATTCAAATTTATTCCCCCAACAACTTCTCTCTTCCTCATGGGGATTTTTTGAGGAATACTAAAATTCCTCATATGTCACTTTCACCTTCATATGGGGACAAGAGGTTCCTTTTTGAAGAAATCTTCTCATCCCAAGGTACTTGCAAAGTAAGTGTCCTTCTTCCACATCATTTGTACTTTGTCCATCTCACCTTGCCCCTTGGACAACTCACCCTCCACATGTTAAGATGTGAGGGCTTGTGAGTCCTCAACTCACCACAACCCTTCATCTTGGCCATGGTGGCTCAATCCTGGCCATTGAATTCTCTAGAGAATTTAAATTCCTCTATAAATACCCCCCTCTTACATGCTTTAAGGGACCTCATGCATTTTGTAACAAACTTATGATCTTAAGTCATTTGAGCCTCCATACTTGCATTCCATAAGCTTTATATCACATCCTTTTGCATTCACTCCCCATTCATCTTAGCCATTTGTATCTTCTATTGCATTTCAACCACTTTGCATCAGATTTGTCATCCAATGAGCACATATTCCATCTACATCAAGGGCCAACCAAAGGATTGATTTAAGACAACGTATAATCAGTTTTTCTTTTCATCTTTCTTTGTTTTGAATCCAACTAGTCTAAGCATTGAGGTGTTACTGTTCTTTTTCACTTGTTTTGCATCTTGTTTTGTATGATTTAGGGGAGTTAAAGGTCACTGCTCACATTTCTGGCACGCTCGGTGGGACCCACAAATGGGTCAGTTTCTTTTGAAGTTTGTTGTTGTTTGCATTTTTACAGGTTCAGGTGACTTAGAGGGGTGACCACGCCCTAGCAAGGGTGGCCACGCCTGGGCACACGTGACCCTATGTAGTAAAATCAACATTTTTGGCTTTTTGTTTGTATTTTTGTAGGTTTGGGTGACTCAGAAGGGTGACCACACCCTAGCAGAGGAAACCATGCCCTAGCAAGGGTGGCCACACCTGGGCACATATGCCCCTCTATGGTAACATCATCATTTTTAGCCCTTTGTTTGACCTGAGGGGTGACCAAGTTCGGTAGGGATGCCTATCTAAAAAAAACCAGTACCGAAAGTTATTTATTTTCATCAGAGGGGTGACCACGCCCTAGCAGAGGTGACCACAACCCTGTAGGGGCGGCCACGCCCAGGCACACACGCTTCTTTACAATAGAACAAGTGTTTCAGCTCTTTGTTTTCATCAGAAAGGTGGTCAGGTTTAGACAGAAGGTAAAAATAGTGTTTTAGTGCATTTTTCAAACTCTGTTTTCTATCGTTTTGTTAACATTGACCCCCTAACGTGTGTTGTTGGTGATTGTAAAGGGTTTTATACTAATGTTTGTGCAGGAAGTTTATGATTGGCGAAGAAAGATGGAAAAACTACTAACTTGTTTCCTACAGGACGAGAAGACCAAGACCCTTAGTTAGTTGTTTGTTTTCGTTTTTATTACACTAATTAGGCACATAAACTAAGTAGGGGGTCAAAGAATTTTCTTGCCTTGTCTAAAAAGTAAGCTATCAACGTATCCAATCCCCTTGCACCATTTGGCGATCTTGGGTGAAGAGAAATCGTAGCTTACTTAGTTCTTTGTGTTACCCAAGGGGGTGGAAATCGTTCAAGCTTTCCCCTTGCAATTCGTGTGAGCCTGGGGAGTAGCTAAAAATGATTAACATCCTCTTTTTAGTGGGACCTTCTTGGGGATTTCATCACCCCAAGGGACGATCTCGACCATGTGTACTGATGAGGTATATAAAGGGGGGAGGCAAAATCTATACCCCAATCCAGTCGCGTCGTAATTGGCAGAGCATCGAAGCTAGGGTGATACCTAGATAGATGTGAAGAGTTGGTCCGAGCCTTTTAGTATCTCGTTGGGGTTCCCGACTCACACTTGTGATGGACTGGTGTTCACGGTTTGGGCCTCATGTACCAAGCGTATATCAAGGACTCCCTAGATCACCTTGTTTAGCCTAGTTAGAGGATCGTGTTGGCCATACCATTCTTACTAATCTTAGGATTGTGCTGCTTGAACTATCTTTTTTATGTAAAGCCAGTGCATATCTTACAAATCAAGTCAGTCTTGCCATTTTGCTTGTTGTTTTAAGTGTTTTCAATCCTTTTCCATAGTCATTTTTTACCTAAGTCAAGTTTAAGTTTGTCAACAGGGGCGACCTTTCCCTAGCAGGGGCAGCCATGCCCTAGCAAAGGTGGCCATGCCCTAGTAAGGGTGGCCACGCCCAAAACAGGTCATTTCTCAACATTCCCTTCATCATTTCGTCAGTCTGTTCCCCTATTTTGAGCATCCATTCCGGCTTTCCGTCAACCAGTTCCTCCATTTAGAGGATTCGTTCTCCTATTTCATCGACCCGTTCATCATTCTAGGAACTTGTTTTTCCGTTTGGGGAACCCGTTCATCATTCAGGGAATCCGTTTTTCCATTCAAGGAACCCGCTTCATCATTTAGCAAGTCTGTTTCACCATCTGTCAGGCTTGTTCTTGATTTGGACAAGTTCAAAAACTAGCAGGGGCGACCTTGCCCTAGTAGGGGCAACCACACTCGGGCACACGCGCCCCTCTGCAGTAAAATCAACATCTTTGGCCCTTTGTTTTGTACAGTCAACCCTGCCAAAGCCCAAATAGTTGGGGACCTAAAACCTTATCATTTATTGTGATCTAAACAATTTCATCCTCGTCCATTCACTCGTAATTCATCCTTTAGTCCATTTGCATTTTCCAAAGGTCATTTAGTCATCACTCACATCATATAGGTACTCTTAGAGCATCTCTATGTGGCAACATCCATCATCACTTTATCAATCCAAATCCTTTGAACTTCGTTTGTTGTCATTATTTGAATTGACCTAGGTGCCTGAACCTGATCGTCATCCTTGAACATCCACTTAGGATTGCTATCCATCCTAAGTCAATCATCATCTTCGACCCTATCAATCCCCTTCCATCTCAAGGTGGATTCAATGTCGTGATAATCAGTTCATCCTTTAATCTGATCAATCAACACCTTACATCACCAAGGGTGATCTCTGAACCCAGTTTAGAAACCCTTTCAACCATCCAATTGATTGATCTTTAATTTGATTCCATCTAATCCTATCAATTGTTTTATCGATCAAATCCAATCAAGTCCAATCCTTATCCAATCATCTGATTAATTGATACATCATTAATTGATCCATCATATATCATATCTATCAATCCAACATCCAATCCAAATCAATCAATCTAAATCATCATCTAGATCATCATTTGGAAGCTTAGTTGCATCTTAGATCACTTAGTTGTTTTGCATGTTCATGCTCGTTTAGACCCATTCACAAAGAAAAAAGAAAATGGCAGACCAACAGACCCAAGGTTCCCAACCAAACATCTCACAAGATCCTAATAATGTTCCAAGCAATTCACAAGATCCCCATAACAACGCCACATCCCAATCTAATACTGACATCCAGAACACCACACCACCCAATGACAAGAACATGGTCAACCAACCCGAAGTAACCGTTCATGAATACCTCAATGATCCTGTTAATGTCCAGATGATGAATCATCTCCTAAATGAACATGGAGATAAGATTCTTGCCACCTTTCTTATGAGAGGAATCAAGCCACCATCCGACTTCGATGCATCACAATATTTTGCTACTCACATTCTTCCTACACATACCGATCCACAAACTTCTCAAAATGTCCCTGAAAATTCATATATCCCCGAAGGTGCACCCATAGAAAACTGGTATAACCCCGAGTTTAGCAATGTTGTACTACACCAAGTTGCTAGTTACACTCATCTTCCAACCACAGCTTCGACAACACAACTCGAGCATCATGATCCCTATGCCTATGGCATGCCATCCTACATCCCATCCACTCCACCACTTCTAGTTCAACATCCTAGTCAACCACCTATCCTTACTCTAATGCCACCTCTAGGGTCTACACCCGCTAAAAATTTATCACAACCTGCATTCCAACAGCCTCCTATCAATCCCCACCAATCCACTATGTTGCAAACACCACCTCAACAGACTATAACAATTGTTGCTTCATACCTACCACCTCATCAACAACCATCGCAACACAATATTCCCATCGCATAACAAAACATCTCGGCTCCCACACAACTGCCACATCAAGTAACACAAGCAACATCCCAACAGCCACAACCATCACATGGCACTTCAGTAGCAGTCCCCCAACAACAACATATTCCATCTCACCCATATTACCAACAACAGCCACAACAATGACCTCCATAGCAACACATACATATCCCTACAAAAAAACAAAATAATCTACTTACAAAATACCTTTATCATCCATCCAACACATACACTGCTCCATCCCATCTCAATTTAAATCCTCATCAGACTAATAAAAACCAAATACAGACCCAACCACCACCTTACACCAATCCTTCACAGTCACAGAATCATCCCTACTAGAAGCCATCAAATCCATTCCCATACATCACGCAACAACCCACCATGGCGCAACAATACCAATCTTATCCACCCTATCTTCAACAACAACAATCCTGCCAGTAGGGTGCACCTTCCATCCCCTATTACCAACAACCATCGTCACATCAACAAGGGGGTTCTACCTCTTTGTATTATCAAAATCCTACACAATAGCAAGACGCTTCGCCCACTTCTTACTATCAGCAACAACCACCCTACCAACAAGTGGCTTCCACTCATCACAATCTGTCATCCTCATATCTACCATACATTAATCCACAATCCACTTATACCAATCAGAATCAACAGACACATTCATATGCAACTCAACCCACCTATGATCCAACTGCAGTGGGGCCATCCTCATCATACCCACAATACTATCCATAAAATTAGCCTACTCCAACTCCTATAGCACCCATCAACAAGGACTTGGAAGAAGTCAAAGTTGCATTGAAGGATTTACAAGATGGGGCGGGCAAGCAGTCATTCAAGTTTGAGGACATTTATCCCAATCCTTTTGACCCCTCCATCTCCTTGGTTCCCTTTCCCAAACACTTTGAGATACCAAAATTCGACAAATATAAGGGAACCAAGGACCCCAAAGCTCATATGCAAGAGTTTTATGCCCATTGCCAGGAGGTCATGCACAATGACAACTATCTTATCTGACTGTTCCCTAAGAGCCTACAGGGGGTTGCCCTTAACTAGTTCATGGGCCTTGAGAAAGGATCCATCAAATCCTTTGCACAACTATCCGAACAATTCATCTCCCACTTCTCTTTTAATCTAGAGAAGGACATTGACACACTTGATCTCTTGAAAGAAAAACAGTGTGACAGAGAGACCTTTGCAAGCTATCTACAAAGATGGCACGCCTTAGCCAGCCGGATGAAATCCCCACTATCAGAAAAGGACATGGTTACATTGTTCATCAAAAATTCTTATTCGGACATGGCTCACAACTTTTGGCTCCACTGCATCACCACCTTTGCGGCACTCGTGGAGAAGGGTCCCATCCTGGAACGAGCCCTTGTTGCTAAAGGGAAAGTCAAAATTTTCAATTTTGATAAAGAGAAATCCTCTGGGGATAAGCATCGATATTGGAATAAAAATAAAAATGTTGTTAATGATGGTGTCACTAACACCAAACATGTTCAGGTGGCCACCACCTCACAAAAATATCCTCCTCAACAATAGCTGTCAATCCTGAATGCCATATCAGTGCCTCAAGGAGCACCCCGACAATAATCAAACCAAAACAACCAAGGGGGGAATAAACGACAGTTCACTTAGTTGGGAGAACCCCTTAGCGTTCTATTTACCAAACACCTCCAAGCCAACTACCCCATCACTTATCCTATGACCAAGCCCCTCGATGAGTCCAAGCCCAAGCCGACTTGGTTCAAAGAGAACGAGTATTGTGATTTTCACAAGATTAAGGGACACACATTGGATAAGTGTCAAGGACTAAAAACTTATGTTCAAGGTCTCATAGATCGGGGTGAAATTCATGTGGATGCCAACACGACATCTTCGTCCAATGCTCAACTCCAAATATATCAAAATGTTTTTCCCAAGCATAATCAGGGTCCCAGTATATCCAATTCCAATCCTGGCCCTAGCAACAATAATAATCAAAATAACAGCACAAATAATATCAGTTATAAAAATGTTCCATACAATTACCAAGGTGTGGTCACATATATAGAACAAGTGGAGCCACATGTATCCATGATACACATCAAAGGAAAAGATCCACAATGTGTTGTTACCACCCGTTAGACCTGCATCACGGTCCTAACCACTCCTGCATCCACCCAGCTGCCATCTGTTAGTTCACAATACAACATCCTTGACCACTTGGGCAAGACTTCAACTCAGATTTATATCCCAGATTTTCTTAGGTCTTCCCCCGTGCATCAAGACATCTTGAACAAAGCCTTACAAAACACCTAAGTCCTTGACGATATCGATCCCACACAGTTCCAAGCGTTGGTAGGAAATCTGTTCACAACCTACCAATTAGGTTTCAATTAGAAGGACATGCCACACCTTGACTCAAGTCATAACTGTCCCCTTCACCTTGAGGTCAGGGTGAATTGTCATAAAGTGAAAAGGGTACTGGTAGATAATGGTTTGGCCCTAAATCTTTGTAAACTAAAGTTTATACAACAGGTAGGATACACCCAGGCTGACCTAAATAATCAAGTTATCACCATTAAAGCATATGATAACGCGGAAAGAGATTCTGAGGGCACTATTTATCTTCCTATTCAAGTGGGTCCCATTGTACAATATACAATGTGTCATGTTTTGGACCTGGAACTTCCATATATGCAAGTCGTCCCATCAACCTACCATCAATGTTTGAAGTTCCCATTTCAAGGAATGGAAGTAACCATACAGGATGACCCTCATCCATTTGAATATTGTTGTGCCTTAGAAGCTTCCTTCACACATTCATATTACTACCCTGGAGTAGAAATGGGGGCATCTCAAACATATGATTCTCATCCATCCACCAACACACTAGACACCACATCATCCACACCTTCATCCATGCCATCATCCACACCTGGTTCCACCATCACCAAGGTCCAGATCATTGACAAGGGATGCGGTGAGTAAAAAATGCGTACAACATTGAACATGGCAACCATGTCACCCTCACCACTTACATATGGTCAACCCTCTCCATTTGTCTCCAACATAGAAGAGAAGACACTCACACTCACTTCCAAGAACATGGGCTCAACAACATTATGAGATTTGGGTTTCCTTCAGGATCAAATGGAAGAAGATATTAGTCAATGGGTTTACAAAGAAGAACCTAATCCATCATTCCCCCTCATAGAATACTTCTAGGAGGTCTATCCACGTGCATCTAAGTTTGTTGAAAAGTACAACTACCAAGGCAGAGGTCTCGGTATAGAAGAGCAAGGAAAACGACAACTCGTAGAAGCATCCATGCATCCAAAAAGGATAGGATTGGGTTATGACCATAAATAAAAGGCCCCCCTGGCATCCTCTAGCACTTCTAACAATGTTAAAGTTGAGGACGGTTCCCTCGAAGACATACCAGAGGAGGAGACCATCATACATGCGTACGATGATGTTGATCACATTGACCTCCCTGCCATGTTCGAATGCCTATCTGTTTGAACCATCACCTTATCCCTCAAACATCCTGAACTCATAGATTATGACCTACAAGGTACCGCACCTCCCAACACCTTTCCCTCAGTGGACCAATATGTGCATCTCATGGGAGTGGGGGAAGATGAACTCCCCAGCCGCAAAAACAAAAAGAAACAAATCAAAAAAGGTCACCTAGTGAAAACCTCCCTAAGGCACTTTGTGACTATGAAATAGTAAAAACAAAGGGCGTTTCTACTACTGAAAACATTGAAGAGGCACTAGAAGATGGGGACTTTCATCTTCCCCTTGTGGGAACTCACTTATTCGTTCGATCATCCATTTTGATCGAAGAAACACAAGTAGTAAACTTGGGAACCAAAGAGAACCCCATGATCACTTCTGTGGCTAAGGCACTATCAGAAGAAGAAAATTCTACCATCATCGACCTCTTGAAATAAGGAATCATCAACTTTTCCTGGACATACTTAGACATGCCTAGCCTTGATCTAGCTTTGGTGGTACATCACCTAGATGTACGTCCCGATGCAAAACCTGTTAAACAAAAGCTCAGAAAAATGCACCCTCAAGTGGCCCCTTTGGTTAAGAAAGAATTAGAAAAGTTGTTGGAAGCGGGGTTCATCCAACCGATTGACTACTCCGACTGGATCTCCAATATAGTCCTAGTTGCTAAACCTAGTGGAGACATCAAAATTTATACAGACTTTTGAGATCTTAATAAAGCTTGTCCTAAAGATGACTTCCCTCTACCAAATATTGATATGTTGGTTGACCTCACCGCAAGACATGAGATGTTGTCCATCATGGATGGTTTCTCCGGCTACAACCAGATCAAGATTTCCCCTGAGGACCAACACAAGACTGCCTTCACAACACCCTGGGGTACATTCTGCTATAATGTCATGCCTTTTGGCCTTAAAAATGTTGGGCCAACATACCAGTGAGCTATGACAGTTATCTTCCATGACCTTATCCACACAATAATGAAATATTATGTTGAGGATTTATTAGGAAAGTCAAGAACAAGGGAAGAGCACCCCACCATCCTTAAAAATACCTTTGAATGTCTGGAACAATACAAGCTACACCTCAATCCAAAGAAATGTGTGTTCGGTGTCACAACCGGAAAACTCCTGGGGTTCACTGTCTCCCACAGAGGAATTGAGGTTAATCCCGCTAAGGTCAAGGCAATCATGGAGATGCCTCCACCCCGTACTCTCAAATAGCTTAGAAGCCTCCAAGGTAAGCTCTAGTCCATGCACAGATTCATTGCTCAACTCGTAGACAAATGTTAGTCGTTCGCACACCTCCTGAAGAAAGACACTGCATTTAAGTGGAGCCCACAATGTCAGCTTGGTTTTGATCAGATTAAGGAATACTTGGCTCACCCACCTATTCTCATGCCACCTATCCCAGGAAATCCCCTCCTCCTTTATATTTCAGCTACTTTTGTGGTATTAGCTGCATTATTGGCACAACATTATGAGTCCTCTAAAGAACGAGTAGTTTACTACATCAACAAGACTTTGGTATGTTATGAGCTCAATTATTCTCCAATGGAAAAGGCCTGCCTAGCCATCCTCTTTAGCTCCCAGAAACTCAAACACTACATGCTTAGTCATTCGGTTAAGCTCATATCCAAAGTTGATCCGCTAAAATATCTGTTATCAAGAACAACATTGATAGGTCGCATGGCTAAATGGGTCATGATACTAAGTGAATTTGACATAGAGTACGTGGATCGCAAAGCAATCAATGGACAAGTCATTGCGGATCAATTAGCAAATGCTCCACTGGTTGATGCCTATCCTTTAGAGACAGAGTTTCCAGATGAAGGAGTCTTTTCAGTTTCGGAAGCCGCCCCATGGACATTATATTTTGATGGGTCCCACACTAACAATGGATCAGGAGCAGGAGTATTGCTCGTCACCCCCCGAGGTGACTACATACCCAAATCATTCAGGTTGGATTTTCCTTGCACCAACAATATTGTTAAGTATGAAGCTCTCCTCATAGGCCTTAAGATTGTCGTTTAATGGCGTATCACGCACTTGCACATCTTTGGTGACTCCCAACTAGTGATCAAGCAAGTTAATGATGAATTCCTCACAAAATATGACAAGATGTTACCCTACAAACACATGGTGGATGACTTCAAGAAATATTTCTCCTCCATCCAGTTCAACCAAATCCCCAGGGTACAGAATAAAGCAACCGATGCCATGGCCACTATTGGTTTCCTCCTGGACATGCCCAGAGATCGTACCGAACGCGAGTTCCTTGTAGAACATCTGTTAATCCCTACATATGACATCCCTGAGAGAAAAATGGTATGTGATATTGTAGGTCCCGAATCCCCTTGGTACCAGGACATTTACACTTATCTTCATGAAAACACCCTACCATTTGACCTCACAAGAAACCAACGAAAATCATTTATCCAACACACAACCCGCTACACCATCATTGGTGATACACTTTATTGACATTGGTATGATGGAACCCTCCTTTGGTGTTTAAACAAGACTGAAACTCGCACTGCATTGGCAGAAGTGCATAGTGGTATTTGTGGAGCCCATTCTAATGGTATGGCCTTGGCCAAAAATATTTTAAGAGCATGATATTACTGGCCTACTATGGAACATGATGCTTGGGAGTTCGTCAAAAGGTATCTTCCCTGTCAACAACATGCAAATTTGATTCACGCCCCGACATAAGAGTTACAACCTATCACGACACCTTGGTCGTTTTCACAATGGGGCTTCTACTTGGCTGGAAATATCTACCCTCCATCCTCCAACGATCACACTTTCATCATCACAACCACTGAATAATTTACCAAGTGGGTGCAAGCCATACCACTCACTCAAATCACCAGTGTTCTGATATCTAATTTCATCCTCTACCATATCTTCTGCAGGTATGGAATCCCCTCCACCATCATCACTGACAAGGGAAAGCCATTCAAGAATAAGTGCATGAAATTCCTTTGTGAAACCTATCATATCCAACATCATTGGTCTACCCCCTATTACCCCCAAGGTAATGGTCAAGCAGAGGCAACAAACAAAACATTGATCAAAATCATTAAGAAGATGGTTAATAACACTGGTCGAGATTGGCACTTCCATCTCCATCCTGCCCTTTGGGCCTATCGCACGTCCATCTGCACCCCCACTAGGGCTACTCCATATTCCCTTATCTATGGCACCGAAGCCATCTTTCCAATCGATGTCGAAATCCCCTCACTTCAAATATCTCTGAAGAATCTAATCACTGACGAAGACACCCAGGTTGCATGACTCGCATAGTTGGAATTACTGGATGAAAAATGGGTCAAGGCCTACAACCATGTACAAGCCTATCAACACCGGCTCAAGAGAAGCTACAATAAGAAGGTTCGACCTTGTCAATTCAATGTTGGCCACTTAGTTCTCAAAGAAAATCAGCGGAATCAGCAAGCTCGAGATAAGAAGGGTAAGTTTGAAGCTAATTGGTTAGGCCCTTATGTCATCACCACCAAATATGGTTCTGGAGCATACAGGTTGTCTACACCTCAAGGAGAGCCCCTGGAAGAACCCATCAACATCATGCATCTAAAGAAATTCTATACTTAAGTCAGCCGGGGTATCCTTCCTAGTGAAATCTCAAAAATACAAAAAAAGTAAAAATTATCAAAATAAAAAAAAAAATCAAAAAATAGTAAAAAGAAATAATTTGTCCTATGGTGAAAACCACCCCTATGTGGCGCCTTGGATACGTACGATTGGTGAAAAATTGGCAACAGGAACCTTTCGTATAGGGCTTAATCATTTTTTACCTCGTGTCCTAATTACTTTATGCTTTATCCATCCAAGTCTCAATATCCTTATCATCCTATCCTCCCATTTGCTCGCACCATCTGGTCGCTTGGTAAATTTATGGTTGAGCATTGGACGAACATAATCCGCTATCCAACGTCTTGAGCTTCTATCCTAATCTGATCTTGTGTGTCACCTCGACACTTTGGTCGTCTCCATCTAAGATCATTCATCATGTCTATCTCCATCTAGCTCCCATTTCATCCTCAATGAACTACGTTACCCCTGCGCTGTCACATAGGCAAGGTCAATCAGTTGATCTACCCCCAAGACTATTTTTGTTGTCCTTTTTATGTCTGTCCGTCTTTGGCGAATTACGTTGCCCCTGTGCTTTCACATAGGCAAGGCCAATCACTTGATCTACCCCCGAGGCACTTTTTCCTTCATCATCCGTCACCATTGTCCACTTTTCAATCTTATTCATCGTTGGTCTTTCACCCATTTCGAACTACGCTGCCCCTGCGCTTGCATGTAGGCAAGGCTCATCATTTGATTCGCCCCCGAGGCTTTTATTTAATTTTCTTTTGTGGTCATTCTGTCTGATCATCGTCTTCCATCATTTGTCTTCATCGTCCTCTTTCTACTTTTATCATGGTCTTTTCCTGAACTACGAGGGCTTTGCGCTTTCATGTAGGCAAGGCTGATCTTTTATCAACCCCTGAGCCCCTAGGTCTCTAGAGTGAGTCAGTTTTGTGTCTTGTTATCAAGATATGTCCTTATCTCGTTGGTACCTCACAAATAGAATCCATTTGTATAACGAGGTTTAATCAGTTTTTGAATATCCTACATCATTATCAAACTTTTAGTTTAGCCTCCATCTTTGGTCTCAACAGGATCTATCCTTCCTAACAGACCACATCAACCCCATCCATCATCTTGATCCTATGGTAAAGGATGTTTTGAAATTGATTGCAATATTTTGATGCTTTTGGTTTTTGTTTATCATTTGAGCTCCCTATCATCACTTGTCAAGGCCGACATAATCTCTCATATTATGATGTGTTTTGACTAGTTTACATAGGGGCATATCTTAATTTTTCTTCCATTTGTTGTTTTCTTGGTTGTCTCATGTAGTACCCACCAAGACCCCTGAGGTCTTGCATTACACTGAGACATCCTTCTATGCTTGTGGTTATTCCGATACCTAGCCCAACCGAAGTCATCGCAACTTTGGGGGTATTGTGATAGCCTTCTTGATTGTTGTGTTTGTTTATGCATTAGACACTAATCCGCCTTGGTCCATATACCATGGTAACTGGTGTATTGTTCTATAGAAAAAATCAGTTCTCCGAAGATGGCAACCTACATTAGGATTGCATTTCATTTTCTCCTCCATTGCGTTCATGTATCCTTCATCCCTTCTTCTCCTCTAACTTAGGATTTTGGATTGTGCAAACGATAATTCCCTCCACTTTCCCCTTTCTTCTCAAGAGTCCTATGGTTCTTGACAGGTGCAGTCACACACCTATCACTTTCTTCGCTTCCATCATTATGCAGGCCCTTATTGGCATTTAGGATCACATTGCATTTTACTTAATAACATTCTCATTCTAGGTTCATTAAATTGCATTACATAATCATTTTAAGTTGTATAGGTTAATTTTCATCCTATGCATCTTAACATTCATTAGCATATTCATTTTGGTTCATATCATTAGGTTCATTACCGCATCCATCATAAACATTAACCCATCATGCATCTCATAATAAATCATCCACATAGAAATAACCACAAAACATCCATCACATCCTGCATCATCATTGTTAGACATCCTGCACAAAAAATCCATTACATCCTACATCATCATTATTAGACATCCTACACAAAACATCCATCACATCCTGCACCGTAAACGTTAGACATCAACATAATCATTATGCATCATAATCATACATCTGTATAAGCATAACCGTAAATCCATCATCCATTGTAAAATCATAAACATACATGTATAAGCATCATATAATGCCAATAAGGGCTCTCGCATATCATATCCAAAATCCAAAAAAATACAATATCCATCATGACATCCATAATAATTTCCATCATAATCACAATACATATATATCATTTGTCACCAAAAATAAAGTATGAGTACAAGGCTGTGAATCTACTCTGATCTCTTCTACTTTGTATTGTGTCCCATCCTACACCTGTTAATGGTCGGGATCCTATCCCTCTAGTCCTCTGAACCATGAGATTCACACATCTGACCTCTGTGGAGACTCGGGCACCGACCCTTTATGAGGGATGGTCGCCTGAGAGCCACTGTATCCTTGGGTCCATGTCCCCAGCGACTGGGATGGCGTGGGAATCTAAGGAGTCTGTTGCTCAAAGTGAAACATGCGCTAGGATGGATTTGGAACCGCCTTCTAATAAGCAACCATCCAGAAGGATGCCTCTCTCATATACTCATCTCTCTCTGCAACCGGACACCGAAGAATGTTCTAATCCTATCTATATTTCTCTCAATCTTGGGTAATGACTTTCCTCTCCTCTTCCCATGCCCCCTGTGCCACCCTCAACCGATTGATCTCCACCTGTAGTCAATCTCTCACCTCCTCCACTACTCATACCTCTGAGGCATCCCCCTCTCCCTGTAGTCTCTACACCCCTATCCCTGATCCATCACTACCACTTTGTATTATCACTATCTATGCCTGTATAACATCCCTCTCCGCCTGCATAGCCTAAGCCTCTTCCTATGTCGTATCCCTCTCTCCCTGCATCGCTTGAACTTGTGCTTGTAAGGCCTATACCTCTGCATGCACCATGTCCCTCTCTCTCTCTATGCAATCTCTAACTGGGCCGCTGCTGCCTCTACCCTTGACCTCGCCTCCCCAAGTGTTGTCTTTGTCACAGTCACCCTGTCTTGGAGCTCAGTCCTCTCCCTCACCAACCCTGTCACCTATGCCCTCAACTCCTCCATCTCCCTCTCGGCTTGCTGCCCATCCCCTCCTGACTCCTGCTATCCCTTTCCCTGTGATATAGTCATTGTTTCCTATAATTTGTCTCGGTCCTAGGTCACCCTTTCTATCTCATTGTGTAGCTCATCTCTCTCCCTCTCTACATTCCATACTTGTGAAGTCAAGAGGTCAATAATGAATCCATAATCCCTCTATCATGCGGCCTCTAATCTGACTACCTATGCCTGAAGCCTCCTCCCCTCGGCCCCGAGTCTGACAACCTCTGCCTCTGTCATCTGGAGCCTCGCCTGGGCCCCCCTCAATAATACGACAAGGTCCTCGGGTGGTACATATGGTATCGTCGCCAGTGACTCCACCCCAAGGATATCCACATCCATCGCATCCTCCTGTGCATCTCTCTTGTCGTGCATCTCCACCTCTGGTCTCTCAGGCTCCTGCTGAACCTCGATCGCCACCCGAACTCTCCTAGGTTGTCCCCTCCACCCCACCCTCATCTATCATCTCACCTCAGGCTCCTCTATCTCCTTGTGCATCTCCATCTCTGGCTCATTGGGTACCTGCTCGACTCCGCTCTCCACCTGGGCTCTCCTCTGTTGTGTCCTCCTCCTCCTTGTCCTCACGGGCTGACCTAAGGTCCTTGCCCTCTCCTGACCTATCTCCTACTATTGTCCCTCCTCCCTCATCATAATCTATGACTCTTCCTGCTCCTGCTAATCCCCCACCTCCTCCTGTGTCCTCCTCGGTTGTACACCCCCAATCTGTTGTCCTCTAGCTCCCACCTCTAACTCAGGCTCATCTCTCATCTCCACATCCTGCTGCTTTCACACCACTCGATTCCTCCTCGGCTATCTCCTCCTCCTCACCGACCTCTTTAGTTATCCTGTGACCCCTACCTCTACTTGTCTTGTGGATCCTGTGCTCTGCTCACCTGTTGCCCTACCTGAGCACTGTCAACAACGCTTGATGTGCTCTCATCATGGGATATCAAAGCAGATGCCGAAATTCTACCACCTCCAGAGCATGGTGGTCTGCTCCAGTCATGGTCGCCATCGTCGTCATCAACTCCTTGAACCGTCTCTCTCGCGTCCACAACCGCTCAAATCGTTGCACCCATACTGCAACACTATGTTAGTCATTTCCCGTATTTCATCTCCTCTTCTTTCTAGCTTCCGATTAATTTTCTCGCTATTACCTACCCTTTTTTTCTACCTTTAACTTTCTTTTATTCTCTTTTTTTTTCGTCGGTCCCCTTCTTCCCGAGCGTGGCCGCCCCCTTTCCGAGCCAACCGCCCCGACCGGGGTGCAGTCGCCCCTCACCAGGGCATGGTCGCCCCTCAAGGGGCGCGTCCACCCCTATCTTGGGGTGCCACCGCCCCTTGACACGTTTTGCGTGGACCCAACCTGGGTCAACCCCGGGGCAAGTCTGCCCTCCTTTTTTCTTTCCCCCTCTCCCTTTTTTAGCCTATTTTTTTGATTTTTGTCCATTAACGGGGCAGATCCCTTCCCCTCCTCCCGTTGCCTCTAACAACCTATTCTAACTACTCCATTGGTGAAATCCCAATTTCGCCCCCAACCCATTTTCCTAACCTACCCCGAAACCAAAACCCATATTTTAAAAAATGCATGAAACTTAAAACACATATAAAAAATGCTTCAAATTACAAAGGGGGTTTTGACACCTAACCTAGCATGGCACCGCGTGCACATGGAAGAACGCCCGCACCTCATCCGCTCAGTGGATGATCTCATCATCGTAATCAGTCAGCATCCTCGTCTCCTCCACTCCTCCTTTTCTTCTCCTCTCTTTCTCTTCTTCAACTGCGAGGTGTGCAAATGCGGAATAGTAACTCTAAAATTACTATAAGTAATTTTCCCCCGTTTTTAAATCACTTTTAAGTGAGGGGTATTTTTACTTTTTATTTATCCTTTTTAGGCCCTCATTAATTCCAACACTTCCATGGGCTACCATTTGCACACCGGGTGTCCGATCGACTCCGTTCAAAAGACAAACCTACCTACTTTTTTGAGCTCTATCCAACCATACTGTCAATTTCTTCATATCGAGACATCGCCCAAGGCCCCCTTTTTCTTCCCCCTGTCGCCCTCTCGAGGGGGCATACCCTACCATTCTCACCCATTCCTCTGCCATGGTCATTCCCTTGCAAGATCAAGGCATCTATTTTCATTTCCCTTCATTTGGGAAGCTCACGTAATTTCTCCCATGTTGGGGCATCATTTTCTAGTCGCTTCTTCTATAGAGTCATCTGCATTTTCTTATCTTCAAAACATTGTTATTCTAAGAATATTTCGAAGAGGGGAAAAATGTAGACATCCAAATTTGACCACTTCCATATGGCCAAATCCATCTCCTTACGCCTCTATGACATCAATATTAATTGATGTATTTATTTAATTAATATTTCACCTTCTGCCTAAGGTTCCTAAAGTATTTAATTTAACAATTAAATACTTTCTCCTTTATCCTTTCTTCTCTAAATTAAATAAACATATCAATTATTTAATTTAATCATTTCCCCTTTTGAATTTAAATCAATTTTAAATTCATTATTTTTCCCTCTCCTTGTCACATCTTTCATAACCTCTTTTCTAATCTGGATTAAGATGTGCACCACTTAATCAAGATTAATGTCACATCCTCCTACATTTCCCACTTGCTTTTAATCCTTCATTAACTTGCTTAATTATGTACTTGCACAAACTTAATCTAATCCCCTTGCTACATTTAGCATGCCCTTTTTGGTCAACCTTCACATCTTCCATATTTGGCATAGGTT
Source organism: Sequoiadendron giganteum (assembly GCA_007115665.2). Classification (NCBI taxonomy): domain Eukaryota; kingdom Viridiplantae; phylum Streptophyta; class Pinopsida; order Cupressales; family Cupressaceae; genus Sequoiadendron; species Sequoiadendron giganteum. Next base: position 24,762,759 of record CM021107.1, on the reverse strand, counting down.
CTCTTTCCCATGTGAATTTAAAATTCACTCTTTATTCCTCCAAGAATCTCCCTCTTCCCCATGTGAATTTAAAATTCACTTTTGATTCCTCCAAGGAATCACCTCTTCCCATGTGATCATTGAAAGGTCACATCAAGTCACATGGAGGCCAAGAACCTTCCATTATAAGGGCCTTGTTTTATCCACAAGGCACTTTTCAGCCTCCTTCATAAGAACCTTGTCTTATCCACAAGGTACTTATCATATGAATTTAAAATTTATATTTATTCTCCCAACCAACTTATCCATTTCAATCATGTGAATTTAAAATTCAAATTTATTCCCCAACAATTTCTCTCTTCCCCATGGGGATTTTTTGAGGAATACTAAAATTCCTCATATGTCACTTTCACCTTCATATGCGGACAAGAGGTTCCTTTTTGAAGAAATATTCTCATCCCCAAGGTACTTGCAAAGTACTTGTCCTTCCTCCCAATCATTTGTACTTTGTCCATCTCACCTTGCCCCTTGGACAACTCACCCTCCACATGTCAAGATGTGAGGGCTTGTGAGTCCTCAACTCATCACAACCCTTCATCTTGGCCATGGTGGCTCAATCCTGGCCATTGAATTCTCTAGAGAATTCAAATTCCTCTATAAATACCCCCCTCTTACATGCTTTAAGGGACCTCATGTATTTTATAACAAACTTATGATCTTAAGTCATTTGAGCCTCCATACTTGCATTCCATAAGCTTTCTATCACATCCCTTTGCATTCACTCCCCATTCATCTTAGCCATTTATATCTTCCATTGCATTTCAACCACTTTGCATCAGATTTGTCATCCAATGAGCACATATTTCCATCTACATCAAGGGCCAACCAAAGGATCGATTCAAGACAAGGTATAATCAGTTTTTCGTTTCATCTTTCTTTGTTTTGAATCTAGTTAGACTAATCGTTGAGGTGTTAGTGTTCTTTTTCTCTCGTTTTGCATCTTGTTTTGTATGATTTAGGGGAGTTAAAGGTCACTGGTCACAAGTGCATACACTTCTCAATGACACATCTTCTAACATAGTGACATAGGTAAAATTTTGAGATCAATCATGATAAAAGGATATTAGGGTCAAAGGGCCAAATAGGAGAGAGTTGGATAAGGCTATGGGAAAGCAACTGGTGAAGGATGAAATGGAAAGTATCATATAGCTTTATCCACCAAAAATTAACTTGTGAATGAAGGAATATAGTAATTTTATAAGAGGAAGGAGGGTTTGGATCAACTTGTTTAACGATTGGTTTAGGGTTGGATTTCAGAGCAAAGAAGGTACTAGTGTTCTTTGTAAGATAATTGGTTGACTGGGGAGAGGATGGATTTGATGAAGAAGTTTGGACATCAAATTCTGAAGAGGAAATAGCCTAGAAATGTACCACTATATGTGCATAAACATGTAAAGTGTTGTAGAGAGCAAAGGAGGGATATTTATTGAAGAGGGTTTGGTTATGAATCTTTGAGGAAAGGTATCCAATAAATACCTTCTAGATATCAAAGTCAAATGAAGAACATAATAGATTTGAGAGAGAATGGATTGGTTACATAGGATAAACTCTATCACCTTTTTATTTGGACCCTACATGTAATGTACAAAGTCGATGAAACCACCTTGTTGGCCTATTTTGAACTAAAAGTGTTCTTTGCAAAGGTGAGCGAGATGATAGAGGAATAATAAAAAAAATAGATAAATAATAGAACTATTCTAAGGATTTTTCCTTGAGGGAATGGGGAAGATTCAAGCTAACAAACAATCACCAAAATAGTGATAAATGCACATAGATATGAAGGATCAAACATGGGTCTTAAAAATTACTTGTCACATTATATATTTCAAAGTTTGGCACAATGAATTGTGGTGGGATCAAGTGACCTATGATAGCTGAAGAAAGAGGGCTATGGAGGAGGTCTAAGGTTTTCTCCTCCAATGTAGAAGGTGATGGAAGAGCAACCAACTCTCACTGTATCACTCTTATGTGTTGAACTAAACAACAAAGAATGGGGTCTACAATGAGGATTGGGATACTAAGGGTAGGGGGTGTTTATGTCATCAAGTAAAGATGGGGGTGTGGTAAGAGTTGTAGGGTTAAGGGTAAGCTAGGAGAGGGAGTGGTTATGGTAGCAAGAGAAGAGTAAAAAAGGTGGTGCATAAGAGTAGGAAGAAAAGGGGTTGGATGAAGAGGTGAGATTGCAATTATAAAAAGGAAGAGAGAGAAGAAAAAAGGGTGGGCATATGGTTAGGATGAGAAGGAATAGGAATATATACATTTTGGTGAAGGGATGTTGTGTAGTAGTAAAAAAAAAAAAATTAGGTTGGGAAGGAGAGATGCAAGGGAAATAGGTTGTAGAGGGGCCTAAACATGGACAATGTGTTTAATACCTTATAATATTTATAGCCTATGAAGATGAGTAGCGAGGAGCTCTCTTAGGTAATATATGAGGTAAGAAGTTTAAGAATAGGTGGTACCTTGGAGAAGGAACAAGTGGCGATCAATATTCTAATAGGGGCAAGCTTAGCCTTGATTAATGTGGTCTTAGAATTGATTGGGTCATCATTATTAAGCATGTATCTAATGAGATGTCATGTGGGTTGGATGGCAAGGGAAGAAGAGAAGAATAAGAGCCAAAGAAATAGGAAGTGGGCATGGACATGGTTGGGTTTAGATGAGAACTCCTATGGAGGATAAGGGGAGAGGAAGGAAAACTCAAGGAGGGAAGGTACTTGGATTCTAGTCGAAAATAATAAAGGATGGTTACTATATTGCAAAGAACTAATTTTTAAAAAATACTTTATTTTTATGTGAAAAAATAGACAAGGATGCTAGCACAATATAGGGACTCTAGTGCAATTGCATTGAAGTTTGTATGTTGGAGTTTTGCCTATTTTTACCCAAAAGTATTCTATTGAGTGATGATTTTTTTAAGAAATTTACTATAGAACTTGATACAAAGGGAATTACAAAATGAGAACTTCGTTGATTGGAAAAAATAATCTTAATGAGAATTTTGAGATGAAGAAATGATAAAGGTTGAGGTTCATGTTGGATTCACCAAAAAATAGATACGAAGTAGATAAACTACTTAGTTTAATTGTGATTAAAAAAAAATAATTTAACTATCCTAGATTTTTTCTTGTAATATAATGTAAAAGAGTTTACTCAAAGAAAATACAAACAACCACATCACCAACTAAAATTCGGAGATATGTCATTTTACTTAGATTATTAAGGGAGTTATACTAAAACCATATTCCTAACTTAAATAGAACTAAGATGGAAAATGAAATAATATAAGAACAAGGTTTATGCTAATTGGTGTGTTTGAATTTAGACGCAATGAAGTATATAAGTGTAATATTGGACAAGAGTGTTTGAAGATATTTGACAAATAGTTCAAAAAAGAAGCTATGTAACCTATGTGGAAAAATTAAAAGAGAAGATTTGCAAGATATATGGAAGAGAATCAATGGTAGATTTTAATATTAGGACATGGATGCACCCACAAGGACACCATTGTTGTCATGTTTGTCTTTCACTCAAAAAATTAAATAAAAGGATAATACAAATAATAGTGAGCATTTTTTTATATAAAAAATAGAGATAATGACAAATCTAATAGTTATATTCTAATTACACGAAGGGTAAAAAAAAAGAGGGGGGAGATGAAGAATATATAACTGTGTTTAGAATATAAATTCCTATTAAATTATGAAATCCCATAAGCTAGAAAAGTTGTTAATGTTTCTTAAGAGCTTGTCAAAGTGGTCAAACCCCAATTTAGTTTTTCAAATCAACAATAATCAATTGTAAATGGTTTGTGCACTAAGAGAGTATGACTATGGTTAATAAACAATATATACAAATCTATGCTAAATGCTTGTCAAATCAAGAGGTGGATACACCAAAATATGATGTCTAAATGTAGACAAAATTTAATATTTGATGTGATAGAATGGAAGAGTGAGGAATAATAAAAAGAAGAGATGATCAGTTAAAAGAAAAGAGGATTACACAAATATTTTTGAATATGTTTTTAAAAATGAAAAGCAAGTCTCCATAAGTTGACTCAATAGAATAGAAATCCTTAGTATAGAAAGAAAGAAGAGAAGAAATGGAAGATCTCAAGAGAAGTGCTTCAACTCACTTGTTTCTCTCAATAAAAGAGAGAAGAAGAAGAAAAATATATATATTACAAATCTATTGCAAAGGATGTAATAATATAAAACAATCTAATGGCCTCTTTGATGAAAAACCTATAAAATGGTTAAATTGTGAAATAGTACAAAATCAAGCTTTTTATTAATGAAACCCAAAAAAGAGTTCCTTTAGAAAAGATGATTTCTTGATTCTTATATCTCCAATAGTGAGAAAAATTAGAAATAAGAGATTCTTATTATTGAAAAATTAGTTCTTCATCCTCCCAAACATCACAAAACTATTGTAATTGCATTTAGGTTTTACCATGTTGACATTCTTTTAGCTTTTGAGTGTCATCAATGAAGCTCCACCCCTTTGATGTTTTCAACTTTTTGCTATGTTCTACGCCTTCAATTTTCATAGAAAATTATTAAAATCAATTTCCCATTCAAGACTATTTGTAGATTTACCACCATTCAAGAAGATAAACAACTTTTCATCCACCACCACATCTCTACTAAACACAATATTATTAATAGAGACATCAAATAACTTGTATGCCTTTGATTGCTCACTATAATCGATGAACATGTACATTTTGCATCTAATTTTGCTCAAAAATTAATGCAAAAATCAATACAACTGAAAGTGTGCAAGGCACTAATTGATGGTCTTCTTCCTATTTGCAATACCTTATATGACTCCAATTCAAGATATAAGCAAATATATCTACAACTCTTAGCCAATACTCATGACACATTCCATCCATACAACATTTGTTGTAGTTTACACTAATTATTTATATTTATTTTGATAACATTACATATTCCAAATTATCTTAGCTCTAATATTTTCAATATTACTAATATTAATGCTTAAACAATTCTAAGAGAAAAGTTGCATTACATTTTGATATTAGAACCCATTTAAGTTGTACTATCATTTATATATGTTTTTGAGAATACAAGACATGACACATTTGAGATGTCTATACCAAAAATTTAAGATGTCATTTTAACTTTGTTTATGAATAATCTATTGATAGATAGAAGAATATATTAATTATTAAATTTGTATTAGATGATTATATTGTCTACATGAATTCAATAGCCAAGAATATAATGTGTCTCAAATTCTATAATTTTAAATTGTCCGCAAGATCATAATCATCCATAAAATGACAGGACTCTCTCTATATAATTGATATAAATCTAATTTATGATAGATTGAAATTATAATGTCCGTCAATCTTTTATTAGTGGAGTGATTTACGTGAGTCTTCAACTATCTCCCAACAATACCATACACAAATTTCACAAACATCCGCTATTGAATTCCTAAATCTTCTCAGGCGTATCAATGTCACGGATTGGATCTATTTTTTACTTTCTTTTTCAAAAGGCAAAAGATGTTCTAATCACTAGATTCTTTAGGGAACAAGTCTGGTAAATATTGGTGTTTTGCAAAAAAAATAGATCACTCCAATTCTCAACAATTCTGAAGCGGATTCTAGCGTTTTAGCGGACAAAATAGTTTGAATTTTGCATCAGACGTCTCCAGACGCACCAAAAATCAAGCTAGTTTAGCTGCAAATACTCCCAAAGGTAAAAGAATCCTGCAAACTCAGGCTTGCAAGCATTTGAATCTACTTGAATTTGGTGTAATATTTTAGGGTAAAATGAAAATGGAGGGAGAAGAGTGTGAAATCGAGGAGGCTCTGATGAGAAAAATGGAATCGGAAAGCGAGGTAAAGAGCAAATGGAATCGAAGAGCACCTGCACAGTCAAAGTGCCGTCACATTCGAGATGTGAAAGGACTTTTGACGACATTGGCGTGGAAAGCCACGATCATTCCTCCGCTCAGAGCTTTGACTGGGCGATCGGCATTAAATTTTATTATTATTTCCAGCTTAATTTTTTGTTTCAAGTCCGCCCTATAGGTCTTATTTCATTTCATGAGAATTTGAGTTTCATTTGGGGGCAAGTTGACCAGCAAGTGCGCTAGCTGACGGTCCACCACATGACCGATCGATAAGAGTTCTATTGCACAGAGATAACGTTTCAGAAATTCATTTGAAATGAAGTTAGTTTTGAAGTCCGCGCATAGCATTATCGTTAGCAATTTATGTTTGTATATATATTTGTATGTATATATGTTTGTATGTATTCTTATATGTTTGTGTGTTTGAATGTATATGTATGAATAAAGCAACTACGATAGCTAATAAGATGTTGATAGTAATTGTACATCTTTCAAAATAATTTAAAATATATATAATAATATCAAAGGTTTGATAAACATCATTGAATGTCAGAGTTCAGCCTCTATCCTTTGATGCTTTATTTTATTTTATACCATGACTTTAATAGCTTTCCATAAACAACCAACTCATATAATCTATAATTTGGAAGGCAAAGATAGATATAAAATAAATAACTAGTAATGCATTTTCCAATTTTTAGACATAGAAAAGTTATATCTTTATTAAGTATGCTTACACATAATCTTTATTAGATAGAATTATATACATATTGAAATATCATACATTTTAATTAGTTTTAAAATGTGTAAAAAAATGTAAACAAATAATTGATATCATTCTACATCTTCAACACAATTGTAATGATCTATTCTTTAACTCATTTGGTAAAGCAATTTTAACATATTTTTTTAATGATAACTCAAAATTGGATGTAGTGAGTTAAATATAAATTAAATATTATATGTTTGTATGTTCCTTTATATGAGGAGCACAATGTTAACTGTTGTGATCATTTATGACTCATGGTGGATGATTATTAAAAGTTATCACATTTATAGACATTTCAATTTATTTCAACAATTATTCAAGAAAATAAATGTCAAACATATTTAATTATGATGTCAATCATTTTATTGTGTTGAAATGTCGTAATAAAAAAATAAAAGCAAAAACAAGTAAAAGTGATTTAGATATCTTAGGATCTCATAACATCTAAATAAGAGTTCCCTTGCAATCTAAACTTTGGCCATTTTATTAATACCTTAGTGGCAAAGCGAAATTTATACAATATTAAAATTTATCATCTTTGTCATGCTAGTCAAATTAATTTCTTATTTAGTCAATTTGTGCTTGAGATTTGTAGTGCAATCTATGATCAAACAAAGGGCATGTTATTTTTTAATCTAAAGGATTGTTTTAAGGTTTAAAAAAAGTGTCGAGTTTCATTATAGATAATCCAATATGAATAGAGGGTAATGTGTAAATTAGATCAACCACAAATTAGATTTATCATAAAAATCTAAATGTCAATTCAAGTCAATGTAAAGGTTAACAAGATCACCTCAAATAAATAAGAACAAAAGATGATATGAAATTTTAAAACCTAGGGGCCCATAATTTTTCAAGAGAAATATAATGTGTGTTCTAACTACAATAGATATTGAAGCATACATTCAAAGCCATAGCACATCCAATAAAGTGTTCTTAGACTTCAATTTTATATAGTAGTTTAGAATATTCTTAAGAATTTCAAGAAATGTTGTAAGATGCCCATGAGAGAAATGAATGGCTTTGATGTTCTTGGCTTGTTTAAGAGCAAAGACTTACAAATTTCCTTGTGGCTTTCTCCATAACTTTGAGTCAATATAGGTGAAATTTAATATCATCACCTTAATAATAATGACTCTCTATAAGCTTATGTATGATTCAAGCAAATAGAATCTAAAGTTAGAGGTCACAGGGTTTGTGTTCAAATGGTTAAATTATTGGGTTTTCATTGTATAAATCTAAGTTTGAGTTTCCAAAGTGATATTTCAACATTGATATGCATGGGGTAGCAATATTACTATGGTGACCATGGTCTTTGGAAGATGACAACTTTAGTAATATTAATAAGGCTTGTCTATATTTGGTTAGTACTCTCTTATACAAAAAAGTTGTCTCAAAAATATAGAGCTAATGAATTAGTCTTTTTAATGATCAAGTTTGTATATATGTACCAGATTTCATTTGCTTTTATAAAAAGTGGTGTTATTATACTAGTTACTAGTTAAAAACAACAAAATTGACATTTAAATTTGTTTAACGTAAATTACATTGTGGGCCCACAACCAATATATGAGTCTATGACAAGTTAATATATGTTAAAAGATGTTTTAATCTTGTATGTGTAACTTTACACGAAATTTATAAAATATTATCATGTGATCATATAACACCAACCTACATATCCCATACAATGTAGTCATTCATCTATATACTCAAAAATGTCAAGGATATCTTTTCTATACAATAATTTATAAAACATCTACAAAATTATTGAGTTGATCAAGTCCAATAATAAAGTACAATAAGAAAACAATAGCAAACCACTACCACTCACAGATAATTTTTAGAACACTTTTAAATTCATGCACAACATGTTTACAATAATATCTTCTTCTTTTTTTAAATATTAATTAAGTAATATTTAAAAACATTAGTTACCAGCTTAGTTATGTTCCAGATTGGTTACCAGCTTCACCGTTCTTTCAGAAGTGGATTTCTTGCATTATCCCACTTAATATGTAAACTGTTTCTACACTTAGTACAGTGATGCCCTGTAAACATTTAGTTGGTTTCATCATAGATCTACTTATGTATGTTTTACCGAAGTGCAGTGATGTCCTGATAATGTGAAGTCGTAGATGCAGACAAAGATAGCTCAACTCATTTCTGGAGCCTAGCGACAAGCTAGGTGTGTTTCATTGCCATGGCTTGGTTAGAATTTCCTTTATTTTCTTTAGTCTAAAGTTCTAAATCACCACATTTCTTTGGGATAGTGTTACTTGACTAGGCTAACACGGTGAATTTTAACTCCACTTTCGATCCCCTGCAGTGGAAGTTCCTCTAGTGTATAATGATCCAATCCTCTACTTGTTTACAAAGGGGGCTGACCAGCATAAGTTGCACTCTTCCTGTCAGAGTGAACCATTTATTAGTCCAGCTTTATTTGTGTTTTAGAGATTACCAAGAGCCATGTGTCTTAGAAAGCTTTGTCGTGAACAGAAAGTCTCATATGGGTCATAAAAGATTGCCTGCGGTGAAATGTATAATTTTCAGGATTCCCTGGATCCATCTGTTGTTAATATTTATAAAAACAACACTAGATTTGTTGACATTGATGAGTTGGCCTGAAGCACTCTAGTAGATGTCCAAAAGTCTAATGATGCATGTGACCTCTTCAATAACCATTGAAAAGTAGAGTATCATTGAAGAAAAACTGGAATTCCTTATTTCCTAGTTTCTGGCTCACAGTTCATACATCTTAACTTCTATGTTTTTCCTCAGTAACTTGTTGAGCTTAACAGTTGTTCCACATAACGAAGAGTCGGGGGTCAAGATTCCCCTTGGCACAAGCCTCTTCATCTAAAAGGTATCCCTTGTCCCAGTTAATGAATACCGTGAAGGGGGGTTATCACAACCAATAATCAAAGCCAATGACCTGATCATCGAATCACAAGGCTTTGAGTCTTCGGAAGAAAAGATTCCTGTTGCATCAATTGAAGGCGTTGAAGATGCATAATCTAATTAAAATTCTTAATATTTTTGAATGTGTAGCAAGAGAATGGGTATGTTATCTGAGATTTGGCTACACGGTACAGAAGTAAAATGCACATCATTTTTTGGAGAGCAGTTTCACTGGGACTGCTCTCAGGGATTTTTTAAGCCATGTTACAAAGCTATTGGTTTTTGGTGATCCTCGTGTTTTGTCTTTGTAGTGTTGTAAATTGCATAACCTTGCAATTTCATGTTGTTCCACAAAACCTTCTTTTAGTCTTTTTGATGTAAATTGTTTAATTTCAAAATATTAGTATCTGAATTCTGTTTTTTGTTAATTTCATGCTATTCTGTCTTTGTAGTGTCGTAAATTGCATAAACTTGCAATTTCATGTTGTATAACACCCTCTCTTTAGCCTTTTTAATGTAATAATTTCAAAATATTAGCACCTGAATTCTGAACTTTTGTTAATTTCATGTTATTCTCAATCTTTTGTGTCCAAATTCTTCCATACGGGAGCATTTCACCCAGATGTCTATGTGACGTGCTAACATCTTGCAAAGATTCATGATTTCAATGGTTGTTGGAGCATTACCTTCTAACAGATTTTTCAGACGGATCGTCCTTGCATGCAATCATGTTGAACAAAATCAACTCGACTTGCTGTTTGGAAAATAAAAAGAAGTTTTCAATTGGACACTCTCTCACACTCACACTCACACTGCCGAATTGATTCAACTTTTTAAACAACACTCTCACCATTGAAAGTACAAGCAGCTACTATTCACATTGCATGTCATTTCTCCCTCTCTATAGCAATCTTGAAGCAACAAATCACCCTTGAGGATTCTTCAAAGCTTCAGGGTGATCTTGTTCTATGTTGTCACTCTAATTTGTTTAATATAAACATTTGAATGCTTCAAGGGTTAATGTTTTGTTATTGAGTCATTTACATCTTTAGTTACAACATTTCATTTTAGAAAGCTATTGCATTTTACATCTTTTACAGTCTCTATCAAAATCTTGGTTGTCGTGGAGGTAGAAATATCGAAAATAGAGTTTGACTAATGCAAGCCCCTAAACACCCAAACCAAAAAAAATAAAAAAAATTATTTTGTGTTGTTTCCCCTCGAAGAAGAATAAACGAAAATCTAGTTCAACCTTTCCATACCTATATTCTTACTTTTCAATTCAATAATTAAATTGTGTTACCATTTTCAATGTATAAGCATTTATCATAATGTTTGGGCTTGGTATTTTCCTTGTGTAGAATTAAATTCTGCGCATTCTATACTTTTGTGTCGCATTTGTACTCGATGAAAGCACGTCACGAGGACATTTGTGCTAAGCATTGGTGTTAGGGGCCGAGACTCTCTCCAAGTCACATAATCATATTCAAAAACTTGTACTTTCTATTTATGTTTGATATAAGTTGTGGCTATTAGTGTGCAAACATATATATTTTCACCAATCTATTATAATTGGATATTTGGCTTTGTAATAGAGTAGTTTATATTTGTATTTCCAATCATAAACATTGTAAAGAGGTAATTAGAACAATTTGTGGAAGTGTGAATTCATCCCAATGTATTAAGTGAAGAAATGATTTCAAAAGTTTGTACTTTTTCGTAGGTCACATTTTTATTTTGTATAGCATTGGCATGTTTTTGAATCAACCTCAATTTTGTAGCATTGTGTTATCGACATTTGTTTTAGCTTGAATTCCTCAACCATAAGAATGAAATAACATTTTATGACCATACAAAATTTCTGGTACAAGTGCACAAAGAAGCCATCGGAGCCTAATGTTTAGTCCTCAAAAAAGATGTCATTTAATTCTTCCCCAATGACTGAACTCATATAGATTTAATTGTTTGTTTTGAATAAGATAAAAATGGGAAGGGCTCATACCCAATACATAACAGCCATAAAGGCCAAGCAAAAGGAGCTCACAAGAAGTGAGACAACCAGGAAACTAAAAAACCTCAACAAAGACCATCTATGCTTTTGATCAGAGCATAGAAGCAAAGAGAAACAAGAAACAAGGGTCTTGTCCCTAAACAAAGAACTTGTCCAACAAGTCACAAGAAGAGGAAGAGGTAGAGAAGAGGTCTCTATGCCTTCTATGAACTATTGTCCAAGCGATATTGTTGTTTGGGCTCCCATCGCTAGGGGGGGCAAGAGGTGCCCTCATGGGAAGACCACCAATACCCAAGGGGGAAATAGGAGAACAACAATGAGGAAGGCAAGCCCCATCCCCAGAAAAAGCTAAGGGCAACGAGGGGACAACCGCAATATAAGAAGCACCCAAAAGGAGGAAGAATGCCAACATGGTCCTCAAGACCCACCAAGACCGAGTCAGAAGTAGGAAGCTCAACAAAAGCCTGGGAAAGGACATCCTCAAAAGACACAACCGAAACAATTAGGAGACCAAGCAACTGAACAAGAACCACGCTAAAGAGAAGAAGACGAAGCCAAGTGGCCAGTAGCAAAGCAACCCCTCATAATCCAACAATTGAGACCAGGGCCGATTCCCAACCATCAAAACCACTTCATCGGGAAGAGGCAAGGAGAGGTCAATATCCACCAAAATATGAGCAAAGGTCGAATGCCCCATAAAAGAAATAGAATAATCAATCTTCCTAAAACGACCAATAGAGTTACCAATGGCCTCAATACATGAGTCTTCCCAAAATTGGAGGGGGAGATTCAGGAGCCTAAGTGAGTGGATTGAAGGAAGAAGTCTAAGGTTTGAGCAAGAGAGAGTGCTCTCCCCAAGCCCACAGGCCACCCAACACAAAGCCACGATCCTCAACAAAAGCAAAGGTAGCAACAAAGAAGCCTTTTGCACAAGGGAAGAGCTCGATCTTGCCATCCACTAAAGCCCTCTAAGAATCCAAAACACACCTATGCAGGTTGAGAAGAGAGGGCCAAAGATTGAAGAAGCCAAAGATTTAATTGTTTGTTTCCCTAATAAGCTTAGAAAGCTTATTTAGGAGCTTAGACTATGATATTGCTCTGATTTATGCCAAGAAGAGTATTGACAAAAGATGTACCTAATTGAGGATTTATGCCATATCAAGTTCTCCATGTTCGGACTTGTCATGAGCCTCTAGATCTGATTAATATGATATTTGTTTATGACTACTTTATGAAATAGATCATATCGCCTTCTTGCTTGGCCTGAGTTTCATGAGAGAGTTGTCTCCATATATATCTCTTCCTTTTACTTGGGCCAGCTTTAAGTATCAAATCCTTTCTTGGTGAAGGAAGCTATTTGTTATCCCTTGTTCCCATGCTAAACCGGTAAGTCATGGCTATTAATGTTTTCCTTTTGTTTTTGGGAGTTAGTATCCAAAAGCAACTGCTTCAACCTTTAATTATTTGTTTTAGATTGCCCAAGACTGCTCATGAATCGATACATTGCATGACCTCTCACATTATTGGCTTTATTCCACCACTCAAGTAACTTGTTGCAAAGACTTGGGGTAAAGGAGCCACATGCTTCCAAATCTGAAATGTTTTAAATTGGGTTGCCATTTGCGCTGTTGATTTCTGATTGGCAGTGAATTGAAAGTGTCATATCCTTGACTATAAATTTTATGTTGCAGTATTTGTTACAATCTTCTAGCAAATATTCTTTAGATTTTTGCTGCTATGTATTGACTTTGTTTCAATAGATTGTGGCAGAAGTATTTTCCTTGGATGAAATCCAACACAATCATGTAAAGTTTGAGAGAGATGTCAAATAAAGCATTGGCAGTTCTATTGTTGCACTGGAGACCACCATTGCCATTCTATGGTATAACCCCAGAGTGTAGTCTGGGCTACATAGCTCATTTTGTTGTTCTCGTATGGCAGCATATATACATCAACTATAAATTTAACAACTTGAAACTCTTAATAAGAAAAAATATAAGTCAACCATGCCCCAACAGGGGGTAGGATAGATGTACCTTGTAGGATCCCGTTGGACCATAATTTTTGTGTCATGGCAACTTATAACTTGTTTAGGGCCCCAGAATCCTTGGTAGTGGAGCTTTCTTGAAGATCCAACTTGAGTTGTTTCTTGAAGAAAAGTATCTGCATTAACTCTGAGGTGGTTACCCAAACCTATCCACTTCTGGGTCATTCCTAGATTGGTAGTTAGTCCCTTGTGATTGTGGAATTTGTTTCCAGCTTTTTTATCATTTTTGCATTTCGTTTTGTTCAGGTTGATTTGGAGGAGATTTTTGCTAGGATCTACACAGGGCTTTGTCTTTTCAATTTGCAAACCTAGGGAGTGGACAATATGAATCAGATCTAACATTTGGCTAGCCCTATTCTTCATAGTTTGCATACTCAAGACTCAACTCGGACTCAACAAAACAAAAAATTTCCAACTGAGCAAAACTCGTCAACTAAAAAAATACTTAAATTTCTTAAAGAAATACATATGCAAAATATAGTTACAAAATGTATCAAATGAGTCTGGTGGGAGTTTGGGGGTAGCGTTAGCACCACTAGTGAGGTTGAGGGGCAGCTATGAAATCCTTCCATTTTGCTCAACAATGTTGAAATGCTAGTGTGTTTTTTTAGCTTGGGCAGATAGGACTTATAAATTCAGACATTTGCAATTTTTCAGTGTTTTTACTGCATTTTTTCCCTACATGGCAAGAGTTTTTGGCAGACTGGCAGAGCACTTGCCAAAACTCACCAAAGGTTTGCCATGAAAACTTGGCGAGTTTACCTTGAAAAGACTCGGTGCTGTACAATACCCACAAGTAGTTAAAATATGCTATTTTTGTTATTTTCTCTATCAGCCACCTTGGAGATGTTTGCTATACTCTCTGATTGGTTTGGAGACTAAATGGGACTCTAAATTTGTTGATGTTATAGTAAGTTCTTGATCCACCATTGCCTATAACTTTTAGTTGGTGCTCCTGATGAGAGAATCAGTCGGATTTTACAGGTAGCTTGCATATTGTATTGTTTTTTCATTGATATGCTCTGAAACTTGCCTTCTGCTTGATCTGTAGTCTCCTCCTACTTCTCTTTTGTAGGTTGTTTCGAAAAAGGCTCAATTGGATATCCTCAGTCCTGTTTTCCCTGCTAACTGCATTGTTGGGCAATGAGTGAGACACATTCTGGCCAAGTGGCTCTGCTCATGACAGCCTCTGCATCTGAACAGAATGTTCCCATTCAGCTCCCCCAAATCTAGGAATATTTGGTCCAGGAGTGGTTTTTTCAAACCAATGTTCACACAGATACTAGCATAGTTCAGAACCCCAGGTATGTGGGCTAGTGGTAGAAGACAAGCCTAGCATGTGGATGGCACACATTGGGTTCATACATTGGATTTTTATATCCTCTCTTGAAACCCAAAAAACAAAAATAGTAGTTTCCAAATTATTAAAAAATGAAACCTGAGAGTACTCATCGTCACTTTCAAGTTTCATGCCTTCCTGAAGTGCACCAATCTTGGGGACCTAGAGACTACCAGATAGGTATCATATAAAAAGACAAATTTCTAATGGAAACAAGCTTTCTTGACATCGTTTTCAGAATCAGCAATTGCACTACATTTATAATGTAATGTGAAATCATCAGATCCACAAATACTTCTCTAAACAAAAGTTGGATGAATTTCTTTGGTTTTTTTGACAAAAGTTCACGAACCCTCTACTGTAGTTCATTGAAAACATTGAACGATACAATGAGCAGAAATTCTCTTAAAGAGGTTGGTCGGTTAGGAAAATATGAATCTCATGAACTTTTATCTAACAACATGCAACACAAATTTCAGTAACATCCTCTCACGACAGTCTAATTGAATCATAAACAAAAGTAGACAATATATCTCAATACAAATAAATAAATAGCCCAATTCACATGTAACTTCCTTACCTGCAGAGACAACTGATAGTCTGGCTAATCAGATTAGTACAAAACAAATCAAAGAAAATTTTGAAAGTTTTGACTGTCATAAGTACATATACTCATTTAAAATTGCATAATCTTGAAAATACAGAGGAGGATTGCAAGTGGCAGGAAACTAGATGTTATTAACAGCGTGCCATGAGTTTCCTTCTTACATGGATGTATCATGCAAGGTTATTTGATTGGATAGCAGTTGGAGTTTCTTTGACTTGCCAACTTGTGTGCAAAGTTTATCAATGTACATTTTTACTGTACCTATATGCATTCTGACATAATAAAATAAAATATAGACCTCAAACAGAAACAATATTTGGAAATGGCACAAGTTTCCATTTAAGCAAAGCAGTTTAAGGGAAGAGCTTCTTGGCCAGGATCATCCAGTTAGCCAACAAATTGCTAGAGTGGCTCCAAAGTCATAGATGCTAATATACTTTACCGCTAAAAGAATTGGCTCAATTGTAATTGACCAAAAATGATTGTACAACACAAGCATAAGTTAGTCCAAAAATGTTATGCATCCTCCACCTGCACATACAGACTGGCCTGTGGATGAAGGCCTGCTTCCCTCAGAGATAATGCAAACTTGTCTGGACCATAGACAACTCGAGGAAAACTTGTGACTAAGCTGTATTTTTCAGCATTCAAGCAATTCAAGGAATCAACATAGTCATAAAGGGATTGAATCATTGCTGAGCTATAAAATCTCCGTTCTTTGCGCTCCCCATTAGGAAACCTCACAAGGACCTATTAAAGAGAAAAACACCAAAACATCAAATTATCAGTAATATAGAACAGTAAATCAGCCAAAATATAAATATAGCTACAATATATGACAAAGTACATAGTCACTGGTTGAGTCTGCAGGAGGAGTAAAGATAGACGAGACTTGGTAAAAAGACTTGATGCATATTTTTTCTAAATATGTCATTAGGGAAAGACACGATCAAGCGATCTTGGCTACAGCCACTCTTCATAAATGAGGCTTTATAAGATGGCTTGTACTAGTACTTTTCTTTATAGCTTTCCATATAATCTGATTGTATACTAATGCATTTGGAACAGTTGTAGCATTAAAAATTGCATTTCCTTCAATCCTAATATGCATATAAGTGGTCTCATAAACATGTTCAAATGAACAAATTATCAAGTTAAAAAAAAACGATAATTTAACTATGCCAGGAAAAAAATCATTGCAATAAATCACACTACAGCTCGAGTAATTATTGAAACTCCTCTAGCTCCAACAACACTGTTTGAACGGTTATATTTTTTTATTTTTTATGTAGCAGGAATTCTGAAAATGAGGATAATAGAATTGACATTGTACTTCGAAAAGTCCTCCCTTGTCAATCTCAAAAAAAAGCTGAATGGATGATTATAATTTTACCAACAACAATCTGAAACACATTATTCACACATTCCAACATGAACCTGATATGCACTGAGAGGCGTCCAAAATAGTAAATACACAAGGCACCAATCCCACCACAAGTGTCTGAACATTGAAAGAAACCTGCAAGATTAACTATTTATTGCAATTTACATCATCACAATAATTGATGCTTCCTATTCAATGATATTAACAAGCAAGGATTGTTTTCCCTTTCCAGCCATCTTTGGGATTTAAAGTTATGTTCTAAACCATTTGGTTGGCTGATGTTGTTTATAGACATGTTCTGTAAAACTAAATGAATTGGCTCAATGCAAGTAGCATATTTTTTCTTCAAACCATTTTCATTTCAAACATTTTTAAATTGTTGCATGTGTTGGCTGCAAAATCAACACAGTTTCGATGTTTCCAATACATCTTCTGACCCCTACTCCAAACATTCAAGTTGATGTGGAGCAAAGAATGCATCTGCCAGCACAAATAGACCATGGCGGTACTGGGTAGCTTCAGTGGATATGCCACCTTTCCATTTCTTTTGAACTTTTAGTTTAAAGTTTAAACCTTTATCTCTTAGGGATATTTGCTTGTAATGCTGCAAGTGCAGATTACCCAATCGCCTGACTAAGAAATCCTGTTCACATCCTTCCTTTACCAGCCCGTTAATTAAACTTTAATCCTATTTTCTGCCATAATCAGGAATTTCTCAATTTTTGCACAATACAAAAACTTTATAAGATCAACCTATGTCACAAGGTCAGTGTCCATGTTCATGTTCAAATTCGGTGAAGAGAAATTCAAAACAAATTTGTTGACCAATAAAATTAGAGAAAAAATTCATAATAAATTTGAATATATTCAAATTTATTTTTTATTTAAACATATTATATTTCATTTAGATTTAAATAATACCCAGATTTATATAGGTTTTAAAATTAAAATTAAGTTTATTAAATTATAAATATCAATATTTGATTTTAATTTAAAAAGTAAAACCTACAGTGAAACTAATACATAATTTTTTATTGATTCATTTTTATAAAAGTACTTGTTGTCAAGGACTGTAATTCGCAAGGTAAGCAACAAATTTCCCTATCTGAGCCAACGTATAGAAAGCTCATTTCAGCATTCTTCTTCTATTCATTCTAGGCGCAAGTAGGGTGACCTTTTTCACAATAGTCATTTTCGCATTTTTGAGACAGTCAATTATGCCATTTATGTTGGTTGGTCACGAAGTTAAATCGGACTAATCATTTACCAACATCAAGAAAGGGCTGTTCTTATTCATAACCTGTCTCCATCACAGAATTTCATCAAAGAACTAATAGACTTTTCTCTTGAGATCGCTTACCAAGCACATCCATTAAAGGATCAATCAATATCATGGTGAAAACAAAAATAATTTAATAAAGGCGTTTAGGGCTTGAACCCCAAACCTTGGCTTGCACATGCAGTGCCAGTGTCAGCCATGGCTAACCTAGACTTTTTTCCTTTTTTTCACTTCATATTTTTCTGATAAAAAAGTTTTTGATTCCACAGCCTTGGAAACCCCTGCAAAACTGGTCCATCAAAACCCTAGCATTTTCCCATCATAAACTGTACAACCGTATGGACAAATCTATAGGCGATTTCAAAAAGAATTTTCTTAATGTTTGCCAGATTTTGAATTTCTATGATAAAAATCCAGCTAAGTGTGATGTCCCCAAAATTGTAACACATTGAAATGCAAATAAATAAATAAATAATAATCACAAAACACATTTTAACGATTTAGTGATATTATATTTTAGTGTGAAATATTAAAATACAAGGACAACCTAAATATTATTATTATAATTATAATGATCATAGATAATGTTATAATGCATTTATTATAATAAATAAGACAATTAATATTAATAATTATAAATATCACAATAACAAAGATTTCACAAGAAAAATAATATAAAATAATATTATTTAAAATATTATTATAATTATAGTTATAAATATTAAAATACATATATAAAAATAAATAATTTCAATTTATAAATATAATGGTAAAATAAGAAACATGTACTTTATTAAATATGTGAATATACAATTATAAAGGTAGTGGGAACAACAACAATTATATATAAGACAACATTCCTAAGCCAACGATTAGATATATAAAGGCTGTAACTAATATATATGGAAGGAGGCATTATAGACCATTTATATGGAGCAGCAATGACCATTAAGTAGCGTTTCCCATTATTATGGCAGAAATTAAATTTATGAGGACAACGATTAAGGAAGTTAAGGGCAGCGATCAACGTTAATATAAAGACATGTCTCTTTGGAAGGTTGTGTCTATCCAAACAGATGTCTCTCTTCCAAGAGACATAAAAATATAAATAGAGTAAGAGAGTGGAATAAGGTAGGGGGATATGGCATCATGGCTGGTGAAGAAGGAGAAATATCTGCAGACAAATCAGCAGTTAGTATGGTAAGTATTTTTATTAAATAATAGGTAAGTAATTTCATAATCTTAAAACAGCAGTGATAAATACCTTAATATATTTAGAAGATGTTATTGGTTAAATATATAATAAATTTAGATGATTGGATAAATATATTAAGAATTTAAATGACAACTAATAATTGATAAATATATTTAAACATATATATTGTGATTCATAAATATATCATAGATGATTGACAAATACAATGCATACATAATAATATATATATTATTTAAGAGATATATACATGCAAAATAATTATTGTAAATTGAACTCAATTAGGACTAATGATTTATATATATATATATATATATTATTTACAATTGTCTAATAAGGATGCTTGTAGTAATTATTGAGCCTTATAAATAGTTATGATGCTTAATATAATTACGGATAATAGATTCTTATCTGTTGAGTTACACTAACAATATCTTTTGAGTACAAAGAAACAAGAACAATTGCATCTTAGGAAGATACATCATTGCATCAAAGAAAGAAGACGGCTCGGGCCTAGGGAAATAAGTCTAGAAGAAGTCCAACTAGTTCAATGATCGGGGGATAAGTGACTGCATAGAGTTCAATTAAATGACACGCTGCAATCAATAGATATATGAGTCGATATATTGAGTTCATCTCTACAGCGTAAGTGAATTTCACACAGAAATAAATGGATGTTATTTGTCTAGCCACAATAACATTGCTTACAGCAATTATTGTGTCTCATTGAGCTTTTATGACTTTACCTTGAAGAATAGACTTCGGGCCAAAATTCCCTTTCGCTAATGCTCACCAAGGAGAGGATGGTTGTGGAGGGAAAGGCTGGTAATTCAATCCCATGATGGATGCGCCCAATATGGGTAGGAAACCTCGAGGGAATCCACTTGGAGATTGGTCAAGCGCCCTCGACACTGTAAGGCGTCCCTCCGCCAATGGGATTAGGGAAGAGGAAACAAGGCAAAAATCTATTCCGATCAAGAGTATTAAGTCATATCAGATTATGTGAAATGAACCCCCTTAATTTTTTCTAGATTTCAACACAATAAACCAGCAATCAAACACTAATTAAACGTTAGCTCCAAATCCAAAACAGCTCATAAAGTAACCCTCACCAAGAATGTTCACCAAGATCCCAGTTTGGGCGAGGTGATAGCATATGGCTTGGGGATCGTTAGGAAAAATCAAAACTGAAAGTACAATTCTTCTACTGAGCAGGCATCCACAAGCGGTGGGAATACTCCACTTGTTCAGTGGGTGAGATTATTACAATTTAATTAAGGCGGCAAGCCAGCCATGTAACTACACTTCCACTCGTTTAGTGGGGGATATACAAGTCCTCACAACCACTTATTTCGTGGGGGGAATACAACATTAAGAAAGATGCTTTATTAAACTCAACCACTCAATCGTGGAAGTATAAAATAAACTAGAATTTGCAGCAATGAAACAATGGCTGTTAGTACTACTAATCAGCTCACAAACAAATAACATACAGCTGCAATTTAGCAAAGGTAAGCTTCCAAAAACATGAGATAGTTAGAGTAATACTTCCTCTAACTCTTACAACATTAATAATCATAGGAATGAAGCTCAAAACAGCATAATATCAAAATTGAACTAATCTGATCATAAACAGATGGTACAGAAAATCAGACCAGCAATGAAAAGATTCACCAAAATGTTCATAGCTCCACCAAACGAAGTCCATTTGACGTGAAACTGAAAGCGGATGAATCCTAGAGCAAAGGCGTCCAAAACACAGCAGCTAGACACCTTCAAACTTCGCACCTGTAAGTGGCATGAATCCCAATGCAGCCAGGCAGGAAGATACGACCTCCAGAAAGGGTCGACCTTCTCTCAAAAATCACAATCTTCACAGAAAAATCTGCAAACTTGCAAAAAGGGGTGCCCTCCACAATAGAATAGCTTGGGCCAATACCCAAAACCATAGTTGAAAAACTCGGACTCGACAATAACTCGACAAACCCAAATTTTTTAAAAACTTGGGGAAAAACTCGGCAAATTTATTGAACATTTGAAAATACACATTTTTTAAAAATATTCTTAAAAAATACACATATAAACTGAATTTTTAGAACATATTATTGATTTCATCATATATAAATCAAAATTAAAATTTAATACATATCAATCATCAATATATCATATTAAAAAGGCTTAAGTATAATATTATAAATTTAAAGGCTTAAATAATAATTAATTAAATATATTTAAATTAAAGACTTTTAAAAATATTATTATTTATATCATTTATCTCATATTATATTTATAAGTATATATTAAAAATTTAATAATATTATATTATAGCCTTTAAATTAATAAATAAATTTAAAAGTATAATATTATAAATTTATAAGTACAATATATATTAAAAATCTTTTTATATTATAATATTATTAAATATTTAAAAGCTTTTTATATTTATATAAATTAGTAAATAAATTTATTATTCTTTAAGTTTAAATTTATTGTAAGTTTATTACTTATATAAAAAATTAAGCTTTTTAAAGTGTTTTATTAAAAAATTTATTAGAAATTAATAAATAAATTTAAAAGCTTTTTATCTGATAAATTATAAATTTATGATATAAGTAATAAACTTAAAAAAACAACTTATTAAAATAAAAAGTTAATTATTTGAAAATTTTAATTGTTTTCGTAAGTTTTTTAAAACTCATAGTAAAAAAGAATTTAAAAAAAAACGATTTTACAAACCCTGAAAAACGCAGAGAAAAAATGACGAAAAAATGCAAAGAAAAAATGACAAAAAGATGTAGAGAAAAAATGATAAGAAAACGCAAAGAAAAAATTCCTAAATCGTGCACCCTCGTCGTCAATTTTTCTCCTGCTCGGCTACTCCAGACCTTGAGGTTTTTTTCCTGCTCCAAACCTTGTCGATTTTTCCCTACTCCCAGTCGTGACGGCTTCAAATGAAATGTCGTTTTTCTTCTGCTCCCAGTCGCGCGGCAGCAAAATGAAACGTTTCTTTCCAGCTTGTGAATATTAAAAACATGGGGCAAAAAATAAATAAACTCTGTACTTTATTTTCACCGCGTTTACCTCTTATTACACGCGATTTTTTGTGATTTTTCAGGTTTTAATCGCTGCACGTCTTAGGTTTAAATCGGAGGCGAGTAATCAAGCGATTTACTCGCCTCCATCACAGCCTCGCGGTTACTCGCGAGCTAAGCGAGTTTTCTGCGCTTTTTTCTACTATGCCCAGAACGATAGAAAAATCAGTGGCGAAGTAGTGATCAAAAATTCGCTTCAGCCATGGACCAATCAGCAACTCAATAACAGATTATACAGCAGCAACCTGTTAAATAACATCAGAAATAAAGCTCTATCTGCACTCCTGTGTGAAGTATAGTCTCAAGGACCCACCTAGGAAGCCATAGTTTCAGGCTCGAAGGATGGATTGCAAAATGCTAAGCTTCCCCTTAGCCAAGTTTTGGATTTCAAACCAGCAGCATAACTTTACTTTCAAAATTCAAAGATGAGAAACAATGAGTACGGCATCAATAAATAAGCTTCAATTGGTAAATGAAGCAATCTGTAACTCTCCACAAGAAACTGTTCATTTCCTCCAAGGGACGCCACCACAAAAGCATTTTAAAATATTTGAAACTCTTAATATTCTTCCCAAGTCGTCCCACTTTGAAGAGATATTTAAACATTAATGAAATATTAAAATTCATTAATGAAGCGTCCCATCTCATGGCCCCATTTTTAAAACAACTTGAAGATATCAAGCCTAGGCGTGGGGTACAACTTCAAAACATAAAATTGACTAAGTATGGAACTTAGTCCAAGGAGGTAACCAAGAGCAATGCTCAAATTGCAACTGATTACTGCTAAAAATACCAAACTGACATTAGCCGAGCTGAACCAAGTTGATAAAGATGCCACTGCCACAAATGGACTTACTAAAAATAGCAAATGCCAAAAATAATAAGTTCACTGCAAACTCAACAGAAAGCCAAACTGAACAGCCACACTGAATTGCAAAAGACTAAACTGCTGCTAGAATGATACTGCTATAAATTGACTTACCAAAAATAGCAACTGCTATAAATAGTAAGTTTGCAAAACATCAACTGAACACCAACTGAGCAATAATCAAGACTTACTATAAATAGTAAGTGTTTCCAAATGCCACCTAAACACAAACCGGGAAGCCAACATGACTTACTATAAATAATAAGTTCTCGGAAAGGTTGTCAGATTCAGATGCATGTCACACCACCTCGGAGATCTTTGAAAACCCAGAAAAACCCAGAAACCTATCTTGCATGCAAGGTTATCTGCCAAAATTGCATGTCATCATCTCAACATGCATGCTACCTCATCCTGAAGCTCTCCAAAAACCCAGAAAGCTCCACTAGACATGCGTCAAAAAAACACACATGTAAGCCTTCAAAATTGCATCTGAAAGTGGAAACCCTAATTTCCCATTCTGCTTAGCCTACGAGTTTCCGGAAATAGGCTAAAACCTCAAGGAGAGCGTAGGGCTGAATTGGGGACATTACATTATGTTAGTTATGCACTAGTTGATAATAATGCATTTCATTTATCTTAATCCATCAATCTTTAATTGCTCCTTATCAAACAATCTTTAAAATCAAAATTTTAATCTATGCATTTTATGTGTCTAATATGGGGACATTACACTAAGTCTGTCATAGTGATGGACCCTACTCATAGTCTGAAGATGGTCACCAAACAATAGATTTGTTACAATTGAGACCTGGCAACTATTTGCTTTTGTGATGAATGAAACACCATGAGGATTGTTACAGTGCTAGAACCTCCCATATGACCTTTGTCATATGCTGATATTCATTTGTAAGCTCATTGAGATGATGATAAAACCAGTGTACAAACAGAAAAATGTCTCTAAAAGTTTTGGCACTCAGTACATGTAAAATTCTGATTTGTGAAAACGGAGGAAAACCCTCCTTATCAGTCCACATCAAATGTACTGCTGATATGACAAAGACCTTTTTGAAAGCTCAATAAGATCACTGTTATATTGCTGCCGCCTGTTCACAAACTCACTGAAATGATGACTGAATTTTAGGCAATATGAAGAGGTGGAACAGCTGAGTGTTTGATATAGATAAGGGTTGAAAATGAATCACAAAAACAAATGGATCAACTAATGGAAAGATAAAAATTTCTTCAAAAGACAAAGGTCACTCAATAATCGATTAATGACAAATGCCTTAGATTTGAATAAGACTACTGGAATGACGAAGCCTTCTTCAAAAGACAGAGGCCACTACTGGAAAATAAGAAAACTCTGCAATGATGAAAACAAACAAAACAGTATGGACACCTCTGATAAATACCCCATTGAAAGCTCAATAAGATCACTGTTATATTACTGCCACCTGTTCACAAGCTGACTGAAATAATGACTGAATCTTAGGCAATTTTAAGAGGTAGAACAGTTGAGTGTTTGATATATATGAGGGCTGAAAATGAATAACAAACACCCTAGGCAGTGCCTTGAAATCAGAGTTTTTTGAGGTTAAACTCCTGCAGAAATCATTGCCCCAGATGGCAAAAATTGATTACATTTGCTTTAGATTTGATGAGGACTACTGGAATGATGAAGACTTTTCAAAGACAAAAGCCACTGCTGGAAAATACAAAAAACCTGCAATAATGAAGACAAACCACACAGTATGGACACCTCTTCTAAAAACAAAAAATATTGAAGCTCCTGAATATATGAAGTCTTCATCTGAAACACCTGCCAATCCAAATCCCAGCTAACTTTCCATGAATGAAGCAATGAAGAATGATAATGAAGGCCCATTTATTGGCAATCACAAGCTATTTTGAGTCCTTGCTTTTCTTATAATACCTGCTTACAGTGTTTGATTTTTTATCCAAATTCTCTTTTAAATCTGCTACTTAAAACTGCTTTTATCCATATTGGGTGCACTTAGATGCAACTGCTCATTGGAAGGGCGCACTCTTTACATATAGATGCAGCCTTTTTGAAACCTCGAGTTGGCCATACTAATTGGCACATGCCATTACTCATATCCACAGATATTTTACATTAAAAAATTCACTGATCCTTCACATGGCACATGCCTAGACCCATATATGCATGGTTTGAACTTGAAAATCCTTTTAAGAGCAGGGAGCATGCTATAAATAGCTCGACTTGTACGTTTCTGTTTTGTAAAACCCTAGTTGGCCCTGCTGGAGGCACGCAACTGTATATAGGCATCTAGAACTCATTTCATTCATTCCCAGTCAGCCCTATCAAAGGCATGCAAGTGTAACAGTATTTTTACTTTGAAAATCCCATTGTTGTTGTTTCTGGAACTGCAACTGATCGTTTAACTGTCCTTTTTTGTTTTGAAATGAATAATCCATACATGGATACACAACTGATCATCTGACTGCAGCATTTCGCATTGAAAATTATCATCTTTAAATGCTATGGTGCACATGATAGTTGTCCAGTGTGGAAGTTCGTTTGAAAAATTTGTCCACCCATTCAAGGGCGCATGCTTTTCCTTTGATCTACACTTTTTTTGAACCCTTAAAATCTGCTTCTTCTCTGATCTGGTGCACACCTGTCCTTATTTGTATTTTGCGACTATCAGGAATCACCTTAGGATGCCTTCTATAGTTATGACCTGAAACTGTGAACCCCTTAGGATTGTATGAAAGCTGGAAGTCATTTTAAAGGTTGTATATTTAGATGATTATATTATCTGAAAATGTGAGCACCTTACGATTGTATGTAAGATATGTTTAATGTTGGATGGCTTATACCTGTATTAAAGTTGGTTGTATATTAGATGCCTTTGTACCATTATTCTGCTAGAGGAAGCCACTTATGGCACTGTCCCTATGTACAACAATTTAATTGCACAGATCTCCCTTCCAAATGAATGCCAATGACAAACACTGTCTGTCCATCTGACCATCTCTGTCTGTGTCCAGAAGTTGTTTATGGGCTTGGGGTTGTGGTTGATGACTTAGCTTTTTGATTAAAAAACTATACAATCTAATGGGTTTCAATTGTCAGGCCAAGAATGGACTGAAAATGAAAAAGGAAAAATGAATGAACATACGAACCCCCAAAAGATTGATTTCATTGAATGAAAAACAGTATACAAATAGATCAACAAAGTGACCTTTCAGTTCAGCTTCATATGACTGTTCAGTTCATCTTATATAATATGGCATCCCCTGCAATCAGCAGGGGTTATAGTGAGACCAAGCATGCGTATAAATTTTTCAAATTTCTCTCTTCCAAGCACTTTTGTCGAGATATCTGCTGGTTGATCTGCAGTTGGACAATTGATCAATTTGACACTGTCATCTTTCACATAATGCCAAATCAAAGAAATTTGGTGTTGATGTGCTTGGTTCAGTCATGAAAGCTATTGCCATCTTTGATCACAGAAGTGTTGTCAACCATGAGTGGTGTTGATGAAACCTGTTTTTCCTACAAATCCTCTAGAACCCTTTTGAGCCACAATATTTCTCCGATTGCTTTCCAAGCTGCCATATATTCTGCTTCTGTTTAAGATAGAGCTAGCACTGAATGGTTCTTTGAATTCCGATTGATGACTCTTGATCCTAAATTCATCAAGAAACTTGAAGTAAATTCCCCATCTTCAAAATCCCCTACACAGTCTGAATCTAAATATCCAATGTTAAAAATCTGCTAATTTGGAGTGATGCTGCCCACAATTCCGAGTTCCCTTTATTTATCAACAAACCCTCTTTGTTGCTAGCCAATGACTTTCTATTGGTTTTTGCATGAATCTAGAGAGAACACCAATTAGAATATTACATTGGTTGCATTGTGGATGCCACAAATCTGTGCATACTTGTCCACTGCTCAACAACTGCCAAAGAAGCATCGTTGCAATAACACTGTGGGATCCACAGAAATTCCTTATCATCCTACATTGAATAAGGATAATGATTATAGAAGTTTCGAATTTTTAACATTTCCTCAAGTCTCAGTTACACACGTCACTTGGCAATAAACTTTTGAATATAGTCCTTTTATCCCTCCTAATAGAAGAATTTATTAACTCTACCAGCACTGTTTCAACTTTCAAGTTTTGGGAGGATATCCATTAAGAAAATTTACTAATACCTTAACATGTCGAATGATCATTCTTTTCACCCTAGCACTTAAGATCCAAATCTCCAATTACAGCAGGAACATAGCATCTGGAAACAATTCTATTAGCCCCCCTTCTTACTCAACTCTTCCACACATGCAAGGTAATCATCTATCAGGGCAGGAAAATGAATAGTTCAAGCTGCAATTGTTTAGCCTCTGACTTGAATCAAATCATAGCCTGTAGCATGCTCCAGATTTTCAGTCAAACATGTTTAATGTCTTTAACAACTGATGCACCAAAATGAGGTCAAACCTATGTTGCAACTCGCTGCTTCAAGTTCAGCAGTTGGACAAAAAATATTCCCATGTTCAATATTTTTTTACCACTAATTTATTTTATATTAATATCTATATTTACTTATTTTTAATATATATATATATATATATATATATAACTTTATAAATATATTATTTAAATATAAATTATTGTTTTATTGAAGATTTTTCTCTGTTTTGTAGCATATATATTTTAAAGTTATTATAAGAACCCATTACGAATTATTGGAATTGGACAAAATACAAAAAAGATCATGATCAACGTTACGGCGTGTGATTGCAGCAAAGGCAAGGCAGATGAAGCAGAAATGCTTCAACAATGGCAGCTAGGGTTAGGGCAACACTCTACTGATTCATGCTTTTGGAAAGATTGTTGATTTGAAAAATACAAACTGGAGCAAATTTTCTGGAGATTTCTGCAAGGTTCAGATCACAAAAAGTAAACCCTCCCTTTGTCCTTCTAGTTGACAAGGCCTCAAGGAATGATGGAGAGCCATTATTGGAGAATGTGCCCTTGAAAGAGGATAAATCAGAGGAGAGGAAGATTTATCAGGCCTGCATAACTGCTTCTAATTCTTTCCATACTTGTGGGCCCTTTTGCAAGGAGGACATTTCTCATTGTCCTCTTCTTCTTAAGGTTCCTTTTGTTGCAAAAAAGCCTCATCAAGCTGTTTTAGATGTTGCCTGAGTCTTTGATGACAGCATTTCACAGTTGGAAAACTTCTTTCCAGAAGAGCATTAGAGCCATTCACTAGCTTGTAGCAACAAGCTTCAGCAGGGCCCTGTTTCCTCTTCTCTAGGTGACGTTCCAGTTTGTTTTGTGAAGGACACTCTGAACCTCTGTCTCTCTGATTAAGATATTGATACTATTTCATCACATAGGAGCAGAAGACCCATTGTTTGCAGGTTCTTGGATGGAAGACCTATGCGCTATGACTGAAGAGATTCACAGACAGATGGAAGAAGCTTTTAAAGATATCAAAAGTCCTTTATCTCTACTTTCTAGGGGTTTCTTCTTTGTTCTGTTTTCAATTCCTGAGGATTGGGTTTTTGTTTGGAACAACGGTTGTTGGTTCTTTGGCAGGGTTGGCAATATACATGGTTCGTTAGACACCTTTCCTTCAAAGCAAAGGTTAAGACTTTTTCCAGAGTTCCTATCTGGATTCATTTTTATAGAATTCCTCTTATAATACAAAACGCTGGAATGTTAAAGGTTCTAACAGAGAAGCCTGGTGTTTTCATCAAAAATGATCTGGAATGGGAAGGGTTTCAGAGTAGCTTTTCCTGGGTTTGCATGTTGGCAGAAATTTCCAAACCACTTTTCAACCCCATCCAAATTTTGTCTGTGCATGGCTCATGGATTCAATACGTAAACTATGAAGGGATGTCTTTTAGATGTTTCCCATCCAATCCTCTTGGGCATAAGTGAGCAAAATGTTGATCTTTCTAGGTTCCAATTGCAGAGATGGCTCATTTGCAGGAATGAATTCTTAAAATAGCAAGTCTGATTCAGATTTTGTATAGAGGAATAATGGCTGTTTTATGATAGCTCAAGCTAAAGATTTGAATTTTTCTTGACCAATCCTTCCAAGGGAGTGTTTGGGTGTTTCTACAACTAAAGACAGGGATAGTTCATTTCCCCTCTCAGATGGAAATATTCAGGTAGCTCAAAGACTCCAAGGGTAGAGAAGCCTGTTGAGTCGGATTTGCCTTGTGATGTTGTTTCCGAGTTTGGTGATGATGAAAGCTTGGCACCTCTAGAACTTATGAGGAAAAGAAAGACATGTTGGTGTAAAGAGATAATTAGATGTACAAAGAAATTACTACGATCTCATAAACAGATGACAAAAAAAAAATTGATGAATTGTGGACCCAAACAAAAGCAGGGGCAAAAGTCTGGAAATGATAAAACAAAGGAGAAGGTCACAAATGGTAATCAGTACTCTGTTGGCAACTTTTTCCTTAAGAGGTCAGTAAGGTCTTGTCTAGGGTTTATGATGTGAAGGAAAATGTGGAAGCAGCAGAGCTGTAAGGAAGAAAACCTTCAACATCAACCTCTTCTTTCAGCGAAAGAGTAGGTTGATAACTTGAGTTGTCTCCCTCCTGTGATTCAAGAAGCTCCCACTGCCTCATCTCCAAATGGCAAAGAAGAAGCACAAAGGGAGGAAATAAGAAACAGAAAGATTTCGATTAGAAGCCAGAGATGCAATTGGTGAGAATTATAATGGGTAATGGAGGCTCTTCTTTCCTGCGAGGGAAGGAAATTGATTTCAGTGCAAATTTGATTTTATTTCTCCTATCCTTTGAGGGATAGTTAAACCCTTTAGGGGACAGCACATGCTTCTTTTGTTATAAGTTCTTGAGTGATCTTTTTTCGGGCATTTTAGACTCTTTAGTAGTTTGGTCTCCCCTAACTCTTTCAAGCATAGTTCCATGGAGTCTCGGTATGGGAAGATGGGTGGATGGGGGAAGCAAAGACCTAGATTTGGGGACGGTAAGGGGACAGCGGTGCAAATATATCAAGTACTTGAAAAATTATCCATAAAAAAATGTGTAAGGATTCAAGGATAAAAAATGAAACTTCACAATACCAAACACATTGCATTGAACAATGAAAATACCAAATATGGAATATCAATATATTATATTCAAAATATTGATTGCATTCAAAATTCAAATAAAATTGGCCAATAGTTGTAATGTCCCTTCCCAGATTTTTAATGAAAATAGCAAATTTGCAACATAAACAACAACCTTCACCAGATTTGAAACATAAACAACAGTCTTAACCCAACTAAATCCAAACATCAACAATTAATTGTACTCAAATAGCATAGATCAACTAACTAGTCAACGCATGGACTTGCACAGAATGTATCAAACTCCTACAGCAATTAATATTGATTACAACCTGATCTCTACAACCAAAGGACTGTTATGACAGTCATTACAACAGCAACAAAAACACTTAGAATCTGCAACAAATGATGCACTCATAGAAAGATTGAACTGTACTGCAAACTTGAATTTCCAATGCATTCCTTGAGTGAAAATACCCTTAAGAACCAAAGGGTTTTCATCCTCTGATTCCAGCAATCAATGGGATTTTGTCTACTGATCACAGTCGCATATGGGTTTTCATCCATAGATCGCTTGATCACAAAGTGCCCAAAAGACATAATAACATAACATGGATAATGACAATTGAAATGTTTTCCTAGTATTATATGCTACTCACCCAAAAGATCAAACTAGTCGGCCTGGACCCAAAATGGTGCCAAGGACCAAATTTGAATATCACAGGTTGGCCTTATAGGTCTTACAATCTTTCCCATCAGAGGTTTGGATTTTCTCCTTCCTTCCGACTTGGCATGGATTAGGCGGTAGCTCTAACCCTTGACCCCCGTTGTGTTGAGTTTTTTCTATCTTTTCACGACACGGGTTAGGCAATATCCCCAAAACCTGATCCTCGACAGCTCTCTAGCATGCGTTGGGCAGCAACCCCAATCCTCAATCTCCGACAAAACTTTGGCATTTGTCTGATAGCAACCTTAATCCCTGATTTCTAACAACACTTTGGCACGCGTCAAGAAACAACTCTGATCTCCAATCTCTGACAACTCTCTCGCATGCATCAAGCAGCAATCTCAATCTCCGACCTCCAACAGCTCCTAGGCACGGGTCAAACAGCAACTCCGATTACCCATTTTTGTTGGCAATCATTCAAAACAATTGTTCGAAGAATTTCGAACTTTTATGATCAATCTTCACAACAAATTTTCCACAAACTAAATATTGTCCAAACTTCTCCAATGCATGCAAAATTGTCAATATCTCCTTATCATAGATGGAACATCCCTTCTCTAAATTGCTTAATTTTTTGCTCTCAAATGCAAGATGTCTTTTCTAGGTTAGGATAACTCCAAAACCTTCTCCACATGCATCACATTCAATAACAAAGGGCAATGAAAAATCAAGAATAGCAAGTACAATGCACAAGCTCATTACCTCCTTCGACTTGTCAAAAAAAAATTTAGGCATCTTCAAACCACTCAAAAGCTCCCTTCTTTGTTAGACCAATCAAAGGAATAGCCAACTAAGAAAATCTTTTCACGAACCTCCTATAGTAGCAACATAATCCCAAAAATCCTTTCAATTGTGTCAAATTAGTGGGAGGTGGCCAATCTAGAATCGCTTCGATTGACCTGAATACCCTTAACACTTATGACATGTCCTAAATACAAAATCTCTTCCAAACCAAACTCACATTTGGACAACTTAACAAAGAAAGACTACTGCTCCAAAATACCCAAGACTTCATCTAGATGTTCCAAATGCTCCTCCCAAGTTTTACTATATATCAAGTTATCATCAAAGAATACCAATACAAATTTTTTGAGTTGCTTACTAAATACATGGTTCATGCACAACTCAAAATGTCCATAATGGCAGCAGAATGCTGCCTTCTCAACATCTTTGTCCCTCATACGAATTTGATGGTATCGTGATCTCAAATCAATGTTTGAGAAGTACACAACTCCATGCAATTCGTCTATGAGCTCATCTATCCTTGAAATAGGATATCTATTATTGATGGTCTTCTTGTTCAAGGCCCTATAGTCAATACACATTCTCATAGTGCCATCCTTCTTCACAAGAACTACTAAAGATGCAAATGGACTGGAGCTAGGTCTTATGAATCCCATGTCAAGAAGTTCCTTGATAGCCTTCTCTATCTCCTCTTTATACCCTCTTGGATGATGGTGTGGTGTAGTGATAACAAATTTAGTCCTTTCTTCTAACTCTATAGCATGTTGAAACCCTCTATCTGGTGGTAGTCTCAGAGGCATGTCACTGAAAACTACACAATGTTTGTCCATAATTTTCTGGATATCAACATGATGAGTACCTTTCTTTCTTGGTGGAGACTTTGTGGGAAGGATCAAGCAATTTGCTGCCCATTCTATTTGGCCTCTACAAAAGATTCTCTCCATCCTCTTCGCTATCACCACTCATGGAGCTCCATTTGAGATCCCTCTAAAAACAATCTTCTTCCAATCTGCTGTGAACTTAGGTTCCATAGTTTGGTAGTTTTGTGAATACTTCCATAGAATACAACCAATATACACGCAAAACCATATCAGTATCTCCCAAACCAACCACATAAAAATCATCACATACCTTATGGTCTCCAAGAGTTATATTGAGCTGCTTGATTACTCTAGTGCATGGAATGGTGAATCCATCAATGACTACGACGTTGAAACCTTCAAATTCTTCTGCCTTCAAGCCTCACTTCATCCCCAAACCTTCATCGATAAAGTTGTGGGTGGCCCCACCATCAATGAGGACAGCCATCCTCTACCCTATTAGCACCCCATGAACCTTGACGAGAAGGTATTTTGAGGCTCCTAAGAGAGCAGCAAGTGTACTCTCCCTTGTGACTTTGTGTTCTATCCCTTCAGCCATATGATCAACAAAATTTTCAAATACCTTAGTTTCATCTTCTAACAGTACTTCAACGTAAAGTATTTGTACTTTACCCAAGCATCTATGTCAAGGAGTCCACAATTCTTTGCAAGAGAAACATTACTTCTTCCTCCTAAGCTCATTCTTTGTCTCTTCCATTTTGCTTGGTTTGGAGGTAATGCCTTAGGTTGAGGGAGGTTCTTATGAGGAAGCTTTTGATGCGGTATTGGTGGTGCATTCCCGGCATAGAATTTTTTTTGGTCACCAAATCCTCCAAACTTAGGGCTCTTTTGGTGCCTTCTTGCAAGGAATGTGGATCAAATGCTCTTACCAAATATAAAATATGTACATACAGTGCAAATATAATGCATGTGTGTGTACATATATTATTTTAATATTATTAATATATCTTTTTAGATATTACTAGAGAGGTTTCGATAAGTCTTTTTTAGATAATATTAGGGAGGGTTCTATAAGGCCCCCTACCCAAGAAAACGAAATACAAATCAAGCTACATCAGAAGCAAAGAACAGAAATAGCCAGACCCAAACCCACGCAGAGGGTAGCAGCAACCAGCAAAAACAAGAAAAGACCACCAACCATTGGCCAAGCACCAACAACACATTACCAAAACACCAACAAGCTCAAAAGGAACACTTAAGAGAATCTAGAGACACCCCAGCCACTTACACCCATACCAACATCCTCTCTTTTCATGCTGTGATACAATGAGTAATGCCTCTTTCAAAACCCTAGCCAACATACTTCCAGCAAGGGACAAAAAAAGTGTAAGCATTTGAAACATCTAAGGTCCCTTAATGATGTGACATAAATAAATATTCAATCACAAGAAATAAGTCCGAACAAAAATAAGTAACCTCCTCAAAATCACCATTAACTGTCCACAACTACTCATTCAAAGCATCAATTTACGACCCTAATTCCATAGGAATGCTCAGAACAAAACACCAATGCCCTCATCACCATATTTCAATTTAGGATCACCTTCCATCTTCACCTGCTGCAAAAAGAACAAAAGAAGTTCCACTCACTTCTGTACTACCTCCAACAGGATATATCCAATTTAGCATAGAAATCCACCACTATAGATGCCTAAGACCTCAAAGCACCATTATCTTCAATACCTTGTTTACCCAGAATATTCCGAACAAGATTCAACAACACAAAATCCTGATGACTAAAAAAGTCTTCCAAAGCAGTTCAAGACCTTGCTTTGACACAAACGATCTCTGCAAACCCCCACCAAGCCTATCACCAAGAAGAGCCACCAAGAGCACAATCAAATCCCACACAAAGCAGCCACTTAAAAAAGCAATGCATGCCAACAAACACAAAACTACAATAAAAGTGAAAGTGAATCAGATAATGGCAACACACACATGTCACCCACCACCCTTGTCAATGCTCAAACATAACACCACATACTAACACCACCAAGGGAAGCAGTGACCTTAAAACATTATAATATTATATCAATCCTATCAAGAGCCTCACCCAACTAACTAAAGGCTACACGAGGGCCCACAAAATCTAAACCATCATAAAGACTTTTCTTTTAACAAAAGGGGTTCAAGACTCTCCCATGAATTCACTTGATTACTAACCATAATCAAAAAGGGCATTTGTTCAATCTCAACATTGGCTACCAAGTCAGCCACACCAATACCTTCTTGATAACAATGAACATAGAAAATGTTATCAAAAACCTTATAAATGGTCACTGCTTCTTCAAATACCCCTCTCAATTTCTAATTTGAGCAAATCTGATTTCCTCGAACTTGGAATCATAGAAGCATAAATCAGGAAAAATTTAGGGAAATCACGATTAATCATTAAAGGGTGAAATTTTGTATTTTTATGAGATATCATTGACTGCCAATTTTGACTGGTTTTCTCCAATTTCCGTCAATTTTTCCTAGTATAATCGCAATTTATTGGAGGGTTTCTGATTGCAATTTTCGCTAGGGTTTTTACTTGCGATTTTTGGTAGGGTTTTTCACAATTTTTGCATTGATTTTTGTTTTTCTTCCTCTAGTCGCAGCAAGAAAATTGTTTTGCTTCACAGGGTGCAGTCACCATGTGATTTTATTTCATCTGTCACTGCATGAGTGAGAGAACAAGTGTTTTTTAAGATTGTTGTGACTCGTTGGCAGATTTTTGTTATTGCAAATTTGGTTGCTCCGTGCAAAATACCTTTATTCATGTCTACAATCATCGATATAAAAGCTAACAGTTAGAATATACCAATGCTATTGAATCCACTTGCAGATAGGCCGGATCCAGATTTGGTTTGATCCAATCCATGATCCAGTCTGACCCTCCTGCAGATACATGTGAATACAGGCAGGATGCAAGAGAGTGAGGTTGGGTTCGTCTAGGATGAACCTGGGGAAAATCCATCCATTTTTCTACCTTCTTTTAATTTTTTTCTTTTACAAGAAAAATCCACCTTTGACGCTACCTTTTAAAAAATTACAAAAATGGCATGTGCTGCCCCTCAACGCCGCTGGAGGCACTGCCCTCAGACCCCCACAAATCTATGGGATATGGAGCCAAAGTAAATTGACTTGGATACTTCCACTTTCCAACATGTTACACTTCAGTAAGAATGTGAGTAATAGGGTGAAAGCTAATTGCTTAAAGCTTTTCTTGAATTTGGCGAGACACAAAAGAACAACATCACTAAATTCTATTTCTTGTAAAAAATTTCATACACCTTTGTTGCCTAAGAAAAGGGTGGAATTATTGGTTTCCCACTTACAACTTACTCTGAAACATACATTCAAAACGTGTTGTGAGAAATCAGCCTACTCATTGTTGATGTTTACAGCCGCAGGCCTCATACTTCCAGAGGCATGATTAATAAATAATAAATTAAATAATAGCCAACGCCGAAGCTATTTAATTTATTGGTTGTGATTTATGAAGGGACACCTTTATTCATTTGTAATGGGCCGACTTCTCCTTGATAAAAGAGACGCATTGTTTCATGTTGAGGCCGACATCCTTCTTGAAGAGGTGCGATCATGTATATATAGAAGGCTATGTTCACTCTTGTGATTATCGAATCATTCATCAAGTTCATTCATTATAATTCGCATGCCTAGAAGGAGTTCATACGTGAGCAGCAGATCATCTTCCTGTAGCAGCAGATCGATTTCAAGGAGAAACATATTTATTTGTATCTGCATCTAGGAGAGGTGCGATTATTCATTGTATCAAAATCGGCATTGAATTGTGCCTGAGTTGTAAGCAGATTTCTGCTCTTATTTCTCAAATATATAAGTGATATATTTGCTGGGTTTTTCTCCCTCGAGTTGGAGGGTTTTCCCAGGGTATCTTGTGGTGTTCATTGTCTCATGTGTTGCATTTTCTGATTGCTTTTATTTCTGATCCTAAAACTAACACTCATTGGTTCACTCAAGTGTAGATTTACAACAAGAAAAGGATATATCAATTTACATTAGAAGCCAATTATGACTTCAGCTATGCATGTCAAAGCTTGCAAACTACTATGATTAAATGAGTTGTAGAAATTAAATGTGATAGACTTTTGCAAAGCATTTGATCATGCCATTCCCATTTGAGATGGCTCCTTTAGAATTTGTCAAGTACACATTATTTAAAATTATCCACATCTCTTGTAAAAATATCATTTAGGGAAAGACAGTCTGCAAAATTAACAAGTTCTAGGAACCCTGGCTTGTTAATCTAAGATGTCTTAACTGTGAGATCAAAATGGAGTCTCCTTATCAGAAAAGCTTTCAACATGAGAAATGGTTGTTTTAAAAGGTGAGATCTTAATTAAGGGAGATCTTTGTAGTTGCATAACCCTACAATATGATGCACAACATTTAGCTAAGCATATGATTGGCACAATTTTCTTTTAAGACTTATACAAACTTCATCAAAAAGTTTCTGAAAATCTAACATCTGAGCATGGATTTTGCACAAGTTCCTCATTTAGAATGTATGGGTTCTACTTGGACATTTCCTCGAAATTTTATTGTAAATCACAAGCATCATACAACCTAGATGTTTGAATATCTCTATGCTATTCAAATGCCTTTCAATTTCGAAAACAAGAAGTTTTTCTCCCTTTTTCAACATTTTTTTAAATCCAATCTTTTACCAATTTTTTCCCATTTAAATCCCAATTTTTTGAAAAAATCCTAGACTTTTTGTTTGCCATTTTTTTCCCCAAAATATTTTTGCTGCTATGCCTGGAATAACTCCTCTTTAAAAAATAGTTACTTGGACTCCACAGCCTAGCCATAGAGAGACCAGCCATCACTATTTCCCATTCTACCTCATTGATTCTAGAACAAAGAAAAAAACCACCTTTAACGAAGGACCCAGCATAATCTATGAGCACCACCTTGGCCCTAGTCAAGCCTAGATTTCCCCTAGAGCCCATATCAAATTTTAACTTGAGGAACCCTTTATACAAGGATCTCCAACAAGCATTAATTCTATCACCTTTCTTAGCTATTAATCATTGAACAGGGGAATATTATTGATAGTTAATATAATATTATGTAAATATTTTCCCATTCACAAATTGAAGGGTTCCATATCTCAAAGAAATAATTCAAAGTTGAATAAAGAGAGTCAAAGAAAAGTCTTTTAGTCCCCACCCTCAAAAGAGTGTTAAATTGAATTTTGATGGGGTGGTGCAGGGCAATCCTAGCCCAGCAAGAGGAGGATTTGTGTTACATAACTTGCGAGGAGATATGCTACATGCAGGTTCTCTATTTCTGGCATCTGCACAAGCAATGAGGCGGAATGAGAAGCTTTGATAGCAAGGCTAAGAGCAGCTAAGTTGCTAAATATAAAGCAACTGATAGGGGAAGGGGATTCAATGATTATAATTAATGCAATGCACAAGGAAAAAGTCCAAGCGAAAAGATGAATTGGTATGTTGACGAGGACCTAGTTCTCAAACAAAACTTTAGTATAATTAAGTTTGCACATTACAAAAAGAATTTTAACATTGTGGCAGACTATTTGGCTAAAGAAGGGTTATAGCAAGTGCTGATAATGGCAATATACAGTCATAGTTCGAATTCTTGGGCTAATTTATAATTGAAACTTTCTTTAAACCTCCCTTTGGGAGAGGCTTGTCATAAGAGGGCATGAGTTTTCCATAGGCTTTATGTTTAGTTGCTCAAGCAATAATTTGGATGCTTTTATCATAAAGGCATGTAGGAGGCGAACTTGAGTGATGCAAAGATGATTGGCAATAAGTACAGTACTATTAATTGTTTAAGGAGGTGGCAAAGGGAGAAGTTGGCATGACCGAGCTCATATAGTGCAATATTCCCAATAATAGGTATTAGCAGGTGTTTATAGTAGTGATGTATCAAAAGTAGGATATCTGGTTAGGCATTTGGACCTTATGGAAGATAGTTTGAGTTTTGATTGGGCATTGTATGATTCCTTAAAGACATGAAGTAAGGTGATGATAGTACGGCACTTGCATAGATTTTGTTAACGAGTCACTAGTCTGGTTCCATATCTTGGCATGGAGAGCCGATCACTAGTGTGTCACAAAGAAGTGTTATTGACATAGGGAGAGCAAGAATTACAAGATTGTCATCACTCCAAAGCTCCAGTCCATGAGGATTTCATCTCTAATTTGGCTCTCTATCTCCTTAATGTTGAAGTTCATCTATGGCTTCTCAAAACTTTTCATCCTAACCAATTCTCAAAAATGATGGTTCTAGACTTCAATTTGGAGATTGGTTCAGATGCAAGCTATTGAAGCCAAGGGTGTTGGCAAAACATCATTCCCTTCTCACTGGGAGGATACGTCAAATGCTATTGATGAGCTACAAAGTGAAATACAAATCTTGTGCACCTACTGTGGAGATGTTGGAAGAGTTTTACCTAGGTTGCATGTTCATCACTTTCGTGGGATTTTGGAGGTTGTTATTGATTACACTATTCCATTTCTCTATGATTCTTCCATCCATCGATCTCAACGTTGATAGGGGATTTGCTACGGAGTTTAGTTTCCTATGTTGGCTGGCAATTGTAGAAGTTGGTGGGCATCAAGCAAGCCCCATGTGGAGTCAAGGATTGTGGGGTGTGGTATAGTGTTTTGTGCCTCTTGTTTTGTCACCTATTTTTTGTCTCCATGATTTTGTAGAATGTTTGTACTGGTCCTTCTAATATTGAACGAGGACTTCAAGTAGCTGGTTGCTATTGCAGCTATCATATAGTTAATATGTTTGCTTATGTTTACTAGTACAAGCCCTTGGTAGCTTTTTCTTGACAAAAGTTTATTTGTTTTCTGGTAAAGTATTGTAATACTGTCTATATCATGGACAAGGGCCCCTATAGAACCCCCACTAATATATCTTAAAAAATATATATTATATAGAAATTTTAGCATAGTTAATATATACTATATTTAATATTTATATAAATAATAAATTATTAATATATATCTATTAAACTGGGTCTTCCCAATGCTCATTTAATCTTCAAGAAAATGAAAGAAATGGGGCTGAGTCCCAATATTGTGGCCATGCTTATTGGCATCTGCAAGGATGGCCTTGTTCAGGAAGCTATGAAACTAGTTGGCGAAAGTGTCAAAAAGGAAGCATACCCAAAGTAAACATATACACAAACATAGTGGAAAGATTTTGCAAGGGATTGAAGCTTAACAGCACCAAGAGGATTTTCAGAAAAATGCAGAACAAACACATTGTGTCCAATGCCTTTAGTTACACCATATTGATTTAGGGTTTGCACAAGGATTAAAAGCTCAATGGCGTCCT
The DNA here is from genome assembly GCA_007115665.2 of Sequoiadendron giganteum. Lineage (NCBI taxonomy): Eukaryota > Viridiplantae > Streptophyta > Pinopsida > Cupressales > Cupressaceae > Sequoiadendron > Sequoiadendron giganteum. The sequence goes on along the minus strand of CM021107.1, from coordinate 24,722,536 downwards.
CAAATTTTTATGCTTGAGATGCATAATAAGAGTTGTAAACTTAATGCTGCCACTTATGTAGCCTATATTGATAAGTTTTGCAAGGAGCAACTATGTTATCAAACTGGCAAAAAAAACTGTATACCTGAGTATGATTCGTTTCCAAATGGAGTTCATGCACAAAATTCTTGTGGAATCAGGCAAGTACGCTTTTTCTAGGGTGGATTCATTTAGAGTGATCAAGAAGCATACCTAGATGATTCCAACTTAGACAAGGTGTTTTCATAGTGATTCCAGTGGTGAACATAAATTTTAATACATTTTGTTCAACCTTTTTTACCATAAAACATGACTGAAAGCTTAAATAACATTATTTTTCACCACATTTTCACCAACATTAGCAAATGAAGAAAGGGCCATTTGATCCAGACTCTGACGGCATGGTTAAGCCTTTTTCAGGTTGCATTCACACCATGGACCAACTACCATTTTCTCCAAGCTTCTCCTCCCTGCTTGCCATCAAAATGTTTTTTAAATTTTTTTATTGTTGTCAAGATTTTTTTCTTTTCTTTACGTGAACTTAGGTTGTAGTATTATTTAAGTTTAGCTTTAATTTTAAGTTTTTTAATTTATTAAAATGTTGTTAAATTTAATATTGTTAAATAAAATCTTACAATTATTTTTAATGAAGTTTATTTTTATTAACCTTAATTTATTGGTATATAATGTATGTTAAATACATATTATTTATATTAAATTATATTAATTAGTATTAAATTGATTATTTATTAAGTTTAATATTCTTTAATATTTATTTAAATCAACCTATGTTACCAAATCGTTGCCTTGCACCCATTGATTCCGGAACCGAAATGCATCCGGTACAGAATCGGAATCGATTCGCTGTGGATACGCATTGGAATCGTTTTTTCCGTTGCAGAAGCGTTTCAGACTTCAGGCAAATGATTTCGGTCGTTTCCAGGTCGATTCTGAATGGCGGGAGGTCGATTCCGAACGGCAAGAGGTCGCTCTCATTTTTTTCACAAGTCGATTCCAAGAAAACATTCCAATAAATCCATTGTCTATGACTCTATACGGTCAAGGTTGTGTACCAGGGGCCGCGCTACATTGCTCTTCCTCCTCTTGGGTTCTGCTGCAATTGCTGGCAAAACTCGTTATAATTTGAAGTCTGGAAAAGATTGCCATTGCTCTAAAGGAGGAACCAGAAAATTATTACAGCATGTTGAGAAGGGCGTACTCTTGTCGTGGGTCGTGGCATGGGTGCTAGCTTCGTCAGTGGGAGTGGTGGTTACACTCTCCATCGGCTCCACTCAGTAAATCCCCGCAGTTTACATCTCAAACCTTTGTTTTATCACGATTGAATTAAAATAATAAAACTAAATCTAATATATTAGATTATTAAATATCATTATATAGTCTATATAATATTTAATATAATAATATTATATATATATTGATATTATTTTTAAAAAATTAATATTTTATTTATATGATTGAATTAAATATAATATATTATATTACTAAATATTATTAAATATAATTATATATAACTTATATATAATAATTATTATTAATATAATAATACTATATATTATATTTATATAATAAATATTATTAAATATAATTATATATAACTTATATATAATAATTATTATTAATATAATAATACTATATATTATATAATATATTATATTACTAAATATTATTAAATATAATTATATATAACTTATATATAATAATTATTATTAATATAATAATACTATATATTATATTTATATAATAAATATTATTAAATATAATTATATATAACTTATATATAATAATTATTATTAATATAATAATACTATATATTATATTTAGTTTTACTATTTTAATTCAATCATATAAATAAAATATTATTTTTTAAAATTATATATGTATAATCTATATATAGTATTTATTATTAATATTATAATATTAAATATATTGTTTTTCTATTGAATAAATAATGATACTTTTAAATATAATTATATATAATCTATATATAATATTTATTATTAATATAATAATATTAAATATATTGTTTTTCTATTGAATAAATAATGATACTTCTATATATATATACATACACAAACGTACCCGTACCCAACCCCTCCCAAAAAAATGCCGTACACGCGTACCGTACCCGTACCCGTACCCGTCTCCGTACCCGATTCAGCAACTTAGAAATCAACTACCCCTATCCCTATCCCCTGAACACGAGTTTTTTTAGGTGGAGAACATGTCCCCTAGAACATTCTATAGGATGTGCCTGACTTGACTACATTTACCAAAATTTAAAAGAATTATTAATAAATTATATTTGTTTCTAGAATATTATTACAGAAAATATATGCCCCTACTATTTACTAAACTAAAGGACGTATTGACTATGAAATTATTTCAAATTATATCAAAACATTGAGTGAATGTAAACAATACCAGCGTTATATTATTTGAAATATATACCTGCGTAACATCAGACCCTTTCTCGGGCTCCACACCCAATGCCATAGCCTTTTCTTGGCGCCGCCTTTCTAAAGCTGCTTCTCTCTCAGCTGCTTCCTGAGCAGCTCTTGCCATAGCCTCTTCCTCTTCCTTACGCCTCCTCTCAGCTTCAGCTGCTTCTCTTTGCAAGCGCTCTGCCTCTGCTTGCTTTTCCCGCTCTCTGGCCTGCCCACACACGAAGATTTGTAATAAAAATATATGCCATAAAGGATTCCTGTGTGCTATCAAATTTAAATATGGGAGCAGAATTCTCAAAGTCTTTATACTTTGTTTATTGCTGGTTCTCATCACCATGGTAAATTTCACAATGAAAAATTATAGGATCACACAGTATATACAGGGTTGTGAAAAATGTAACAGTTACCTGATCAGCTTCAAGAGCAGCTTGATATGCAGCATCCTGTTCTTCTCTTAGTCGCCTATTATGTCTCCTCTCTTCCTCCTCAATACGGGCTGCAGCAAGTACAGCTCCGCTTTCTTCTACTACCCTCTGAAGAACATCCAGCAACTCTGTTGGCGTCTTTGGGCCTTCCACCTGTTAGTGCAATCAGAAACTCCTCCTTAACAAAAAAGCAAAGAAATACACGAACACATTTTGATAGTCACAGCTTTTAATGTTCCAATTTTTTTGTTGAAATTGTTGCTTTAACTTTTCCGTATGAAGACATTTCTCTGTATGAAAGTGAGGAAACAAATAGAACATTAAAGAGAAGACATTTATGTGGTTCCTGTAAATATAAGAAACTGGGAAAAAGAGCAAACAGAAGATAATGATGGAAAAAATTTAAAAAATTAGCGTATATGATGTTTGTTAATTTTGATGGTACAAGCCAAAGGTTCTTGAACTAATATCAGATAACTGTCACAGAGAAACAGCAGCATGCGCTTTCCACACCTCAAAGCAAAGCCACAGTTTAGAGTCATTTCCGGAAAATGAAATGTATCTATAGTTCTCATACATTGCAAGAAATACAAAATTCAAAGATCATTCACATTTTCTGAGAGAGAAACATAGGAAAGAGCCAAACACACACAGAGCATTTCCTGTTTTGCTCAACAATGATAGGAAGTATAATAGTGATTACTAATTAGTAATTATCAATTAGAATCTCGAACAATCAAAACAAAGGCCATCAAGTCTGTTGAAAACCTCATATATTCTACATTTCATAGATGTGCGGTAACTTCACTAACTAATCCCCAGAGATAAGCTTGTTCAGATAACACATCAGAAAGCCCATTCATAATACAATTTGTGAACATACAAAAAGATTTCAGTGAATACCTAGCAATAATTTGATTCTTGTAAAGTTAATAATGGACTAATCAGAATCTTGTTTGAAAACTATGTAATGTAACTAGGTGTTAGAAAAAACCATAGATAATAATTCCAAGGTGAATGAAAAGATCTTATTGCCTTGGAATAATCATACACAACACTACAAAACCTAATAAAATTTAATCAAATGAATATTCACTGAAAAGGTTTTATACAACAGACAATCAATCTTAACATGCAATGTAAAGGCAAAGATAATGCAATGGGATTTAACCTTGGTACATAAACCTCTTAACATTTCTATAGCCCAATATCTGTGTCATCCCTCTTTTCTATCTAATTTTTAGATAATTTTGCATTGACATACAGACTAGTAGAGATATCTTAAATACATCTATCTAAAAGACACTGAGATATATCAGTTTCAAGGCGCCTATATATCCCATGTAACAAATTCAAAATAGATGCCTCCAAACTAATAAATTTGTAACAAAGTAACAGGTGCCTCAAAACTGATATCTTAGATAGATATATTTAAGATACCTACATTAATTTATTACATCCATAAATGGACACATAAATTTTAACTTTTATTTCAGAGCTATTTTATTTTATCTATATAATTTACTTTATTTTTACTTGAAGAGCTATCTTATTTTTCTATAATTTTCAAAAACCAAATGAAAACAAATTATTTACCATAGTACTTTAAATATTGAAGAAGTTTTCAAAAATTAAATGAAAATAAATTATTCCAATAGCTTTACTAATTTATTTACTAAAATACATTGCTATTTCAATAGTTTTACTCATTTACTTACTATTTTATTTACATTTAATTTTTAAACCTTTTTTTTACTATTTTTGGCTTCTTTTTTCTTTCTTTTGTTTTGTTTTTGTTTTGAAAAGGATAGTAAATATTCTATGCTTATATGCTACTTTTGATTCTACCTTTTGAAAAGCCACCATTCATTATTAATAATTTCATTTCTCTGCTGTCAAACGTTTTTGTTTAATATTTGTTTTGTTAGATTCTTGTTTTGCTGACTGAAGAGCCTTTAAACGGTCATGTCAATACACTCCACCCTTGCTCCCACTGTAGGTTAAGCCTCTCAGCATAATTTTTTTATGTTAATCACAAAATGGATTAGAGAAACCATAATCACACACTGAATAAAAACCATAAATATAGGAAAAAGTAATATTAAACTACTAATGCGTTTCCATTATAAAGCTAAACACCTTTAATGTAGCTTGTAAGTCTGCCAAGTGTGATCTTTATTCAAATGACTTATTAATGGTAATCTATAATTGCAGATCCCTAGATGAAAACACTTTTATGGTCAAATTAAAAACTAGTGGAAAAGGCTAAGCAATAGAATGTATCAAAGGCCACCAATAGATTCTAGATAGAAAAAATATGTTCTAAAAACATTTGATCAAAATATGCTCTGCATACATCTGTAATAATTTCTCTAGTTTATAATGCAAAAATGTGACAAAAGGATGTGACTAGAGAAAGAAAGCAAGGCTTTCTAGAAGGCGAGCAAGAAGAACATGACATTGTCCGAAGGAGTAGAGGAAGGTGAGGACAGGTCAAAGTAGAGTTACAACTCTAATAGCAAATGCAATCCCCGTTGGATTAAGGAAACCAAAGAAATAGACAAATCTAGGAGTTGATAATCAAATCAGGTTTCCTAGAAAGAGGAAATAACAGATAGGAAAGAATTGGCAAAGCAATGACACAAGGATCCAAGATTGGAAGCGGCCTCAAGGAAGAATTACGACAAAGCAGATCCAACAGTTTCCTCATACCTAGAGTCCAAAGATTGTCCAATATTAGAAAACCCATGGCTGCTTCTAGGGTAAAATACTAAAATACATTGAAAATATGGAAGTTTCCACATTGAGAAAGCTCATGATCAACATAAGCGATGAAACCCTCAAGAAAGTAATTGATAAAAGAAGAGAGACATCCCTCATTGCCAAAATTGTTAATTGAAGGATAGATTACTCAAGTGGTGCAGAACAAAATGGGGTGAAGAAATCAAAGTTAAAATTCCTCCCAAAAAGGTTCTTCTTATAGAGTGCTGATCAAAGCAGTTCTATCAAAGGATTGCAAGAGATGGCCCTTGGATGATTAATGGCATGGAGATTTCCCTACAAGAGTGGTAACCCAATTTTGATGCAATAGAATATCATATCTCCTTGGCCTGGCTTGGGTTCACTTATATAACCTACCAATGGAATATTGGAATTCAGAAACAATTTCTCAAATCAGAGACTCAAGAGTCACTTATATCACTGGATAAGGATCTAATGGCGAACAATGTTGGGAACTTCGGAGCTTGACAAAAATATGCATTTGTGGAATTTCAAAGTGGATCATTTGAAATCAAGCCTTGGAGAGTGATCAAAACAATTAGAATTGGAAGGAGGGCCAATGAAATTTGGATGTGCAAGGTTGGAATAAAGTGAGGAAAATGGGTAGCTAGAGAAAAGGGGAGAGAATGGGTAGGCAAAAGCAAAAAAATTGTGATGACAAGACAAACATCAAAGAGACTAAAAGCAAAATAGATCACAAAACAAGAGAAATTAAGGGAAAGAAGTTTCAATTTTTTATATTGCATTAAAGGAATTTGGCATTTTAGACCAATTGAGGAAGGTGAGATCATAGGCAACAGTTGTCAGCCAGAAATATCTTCAACAACAGAAGAAGATTGGTTAGAAAATCCAAAGGCTGAGCATGCCCAAACGAATTCAAGGATGCTCACTTTTAAAAATGCCCATCAGAATTTATGGGATAAAAATGAGGAAAGCCCTTCAGTGGATCTTCTAATCTCTACAGAAGATAGGAAAATCACTCAACTAAAATGGAGGCTTTGGCACAAGGTAAAAAATAAATTAAAAGGGGAGACCTCTAGAAAGATACTGAGATAAAAAAGTAGAGAAAGAGAGGGTAAATGAAGTTGACAAAAATGCATTTAAAATTTTGGAAGGGAAAGACCCTTCCCAGAGGTCAATGAGAATCCTCATGTCGAACATTAGGGGCTTAAATGCCCCTAACAAAAGATGTTGGATACAAAGTCAAATAGACTCCTCAAAGGTGAATATGGTAATCTTGCAAGAGACTAAATGGAGAACCGAGGAGATTGGTTCAAAATTAGAGAACTAGAAAAATGGTGAAGGGGCCTCTAGAGGATTGGGTCTTCTATGGTCAATGGATTTGGTGGAGTTTAAGAACATTGAAGTAAACCAGAGTTTGCAGCTCTTCAAAATATCAAACTCTCATGCAAAACTCAATTTTTATTTAATTAGCATATATGGCCCAGCTGGACAACTAAATAAGGCTCTTGTATTGAATTAGATATCAGACCTTCTTAATCTCCTAGGAGATAAAAGGCAATCATAGGTGGAGACTTCACCACCACAACAAATACTAAGGAGAAAATCTAAGGGATGTTGTGCATGACTCAATCTCAAAAGGACTTTACAAATTTCATTCAAAGGAATAATTTAATGGATTGCATCCCAAATAATGGAGTTTTTACATGTACCAACAAAAGGGAGGGCTTTAAAAATATTGTTGAAAGAATGGACCATTTCTTGCTTACAAAGAATTAGTTTGAAACTAGCCGCATTTTCAAGTTTGGAATCCTTCTTTTTACTGGTTTAAACAAAAGTAGCATAAATAGGGAAAAATTTGCCAAAATTGCTATTAATCGCAAAACGTCAAAATTAGCGATTTTTCCCTATAAAAAGCAAAATAAATAAATAAAAAACCCTTGACCGGCGATCTTGACTAGTTTCCGCTCATTTTTGTGGATTTACCCAACTATAATCACAATTTTTTGGAGTTCTATATGTTAGATTTCAACTACGTGTGGTTGGTAGGGTATACCAAAGTCGTTTCTTTTCCCATTCGATTCAAAGGTCCGGCTCGACCTTTTACCTATGTTTCCCCATCTCCGGTGTTCTCACATCTTCCCGTAAGCACATAAGTGATGCAAGACACTTCGCCCCTACTATGAAAATCACATGTACGAACAAGCTAGCTTGTATAAAGCCTAGCCTAGAGCATTGACTGGTTTCGCACATTCAAGCAATGAAACCATTTTCTAAATGTAGCGATAAAAACATATCCTTAAAAAAATATTTAATTATAGATAAATTAAAAGGCGAGTATAATAAATTGATGAAGTGCATTACTTCAAATGGAAATGGAAATGGAGAGTGAAGGTTTTGTGTACTTTAGGATGTGAATTTCTTAAATTGTATGTTATGATAGAAATTTGATTTTTGAGATTTGATGTTAGATCTCAAATTAAAAATTAAGATGATTGAATTTAAGAAAATGAGGGTATAAAACAAAATTACAATTGTGGTCTTTCTTACAAGAATAGTGATCATGTATTGTAAAAATTGTGGCCCTATCCTATAAGAAAAATGATATTTTCCTACAAGAATGACAATCATGTCGTAGAAATTTGAGACCTAGCCCTTTGACATTTGATCTTCAAAAATTGTAAGAGAGTTCCAATGTAAAAAAAAAAGTGTTGGTATGCTAGAATGTGGAAGTATGCCAACCTTTTTTCTTACACTTTGATCAAGTTTTAAGATACCATGGTGTTAAGATAATACTAGGAACACAACATGTACATGGCTAATGTGGAAGTCCCAACTATGGTGCAAAGGGAGTTGTGCATATATTTTTGTGTTATAACACAACTCTGACATTTTGTATGAATTTATCCTAGAGCTAAAAGTAACTAAAGCTACATGTTGTGTGCTCATATGCTATTAGGTGGAGATCAATTCATATAGATAACTACAGTAAATTGCAAGAGGTTGTCAACATAATTAAGTGGCATGTACAATGAAAGTGGACTTCATGCAAAAAATTTGCAATGGTTAAAAGTTGTGCTAGGGTTTACTTCGACTATGTTTTTTTGTTCATTTGATTGCTTCAAATTAATCTAAGTTCCTATTCCAACTAAAGTTTGTGGTTTAAATTGCAATTTGCTTTTTCCTAGCTGCAATGATGCTTGTGGAATGTTATGCAGAAGGCAAGATTATATGGGCCACAATTTTGGGTTAGTGGTCATGGTGAATTCAGAAATTCTTAATGGTATAATAATGCTAAAGACATTGGTGACATCATTTTTAATTTTTATAGGAGATCCATTAGGTGACCATTCTAATAAGCTAAGGTTTAGGGCCTAACTAACCTCAATAGAGCATATCTAAGCAAACACCAATTCAAGTGTAGTGCCCTTCTTTGTATATATGCCATTTCAAAATGTGATATCCCATTTTACTCCTAAATATCAAACCCCAAATCACAGCACTGAATATCAAACTCCAAGCATTGACAAATATTAATAGCTTTTCCTTGTGAAGGCCGACCTAGTTAAGACCATCAATGATAGAATAAAGGTGGCTGACCTAGGAAAAAATATAATATAAATTTAATGGTAGTGGTGGGAGCCGACTTCGAATAATTAAAAGATTATTAGGGGCAGCGATCACCCCAATATTAATAGCTTTTCATAATGGGATATCATATATGCCATTTCAAAATGTGATATCCCATTTTATTCTTGAATATCAAACCCCAAATCACAGCACTGAATATCAAACCCCAAGCATTGACAAATATTAATAGCTTTTCCTTGTGAAGGCCGACCTAGTTAAGACCATCAATGATAGAATAAAGGTGGCTGACCTAGGAAAAAATATAATATAAATTTAATCGCAGTGGTGGGAGCCAACTTCGAATAATTAAAAGATTATTAGGGGCAGCGATCACCCAACAGCTGGTAAATAAATAAGTTATAAACCATAAAAAGGCAATGCTTGAAAGAGGGGTGCATCCTTTGTAAGGGATGCAATGTGACTATTAGCCCCCCACCCTTTCCTCCATGAAGGATATATAAAGGAAGTTGAATCATTTGTGAGGGGCATCAATTGGGATCAATCAAGCAGATTGAAAGCAAGAGAAATAAGGATTGGAAATTATAAGAGATCTATTGGATTAAATATTATTAGCAAGAACATATTTGGAAAGTAAGTTTAAAATATAATTATATATATATATATGATCATGCAATAGTGATTATTGTAAGTTTTAAATTTAATTAGAAATATATATATGATATAGCAATAATGATGCTTGCAGCAATTATTGATCCTTTTAAGTAATCATGATTCTTCATTTATTATGAATATGGGATAATAGATTTGTATAATAACCTATTTTGAACTTAGAGAAATGGATTGCAAAACAGGAAGCCCAATCAACCTTTCAGGTTGACGAGAGGTGAAGACCCAACATACCCGCCATCAAGTACACCACCCATAGGGTGTTAAACCTCATGGGTCAGGAGGCATATGTGTGCTCCCGAACTTGGTGGAAGGGAGGTAGTCTTCATGGTCTTATCAAGCAGGCCACCCATTGGGGGTTAGGCATCATGGGTTGGGAGGCTTATTAGTGCTCCTGGGCTTGATCAAGGAGGACGGCCAGCCTCCAAGGTGGACTGAGGGATTGAAGGGTGGCCCACCTTACATGTTCTCGCAGTACAAGGGCAACCAACCTTGAGACTGCAGTTTGCAAGCATTTCAACGAATTCATAATAAGATTATTATGGGAATCCATATTGGAATGGCTATTGCATTAATTAGAATTTTGATGTAACTAATGTGCATGGATATCATGATGTTTACTAATGACTAATAATATATATATATTATCATGGCTTATGAGCTAATGTCAATTTCTAGTCACTAGTATTGTGTGCAAGACCTAAACCAGGGCATTTCAATTGGTAAATTTATAATCTTAAATGTATTACATTTCTTATTTTGGTTGAAATTGTGGTTTTAGGGCAAAACCTAGGAATATCCCAAATAGGGCACATTACACCAAATAATGACTTCATGCCATTAGTTGTTTTTATCTTCCCATATTCAAGTAGTTCTCCCTTAAAATAACTTTGTCAACATCAAATAATGTTTAAAAAAAATGTGACAAATCTAATTTTTCAATGCCTCTACAGACAAATAACTGCAAAAGTTTTCTAGTATTTTTGTTAACTATCTACCCAACAATTATACTCCAATGAAACAAATCACATATTAAGCTACAATCCTCTCATGGTTATACAAAGATTTGACAATCTATCAATGTAAAGTTACCAATTATAATATCTACAACAACCCATGACATGGTCCAACCAACAAGGTTCAATTATGCATGTTATATGTTTTAACTTCTCAAAAATAGAGATAGACAAGTATGCTATTTCATTTTGAACTAAATGTACAATATAACATTTTAAGACTATCTTAACTTTACAAGGTTTCTTTTAACATCACTTCCAACTTGGTTTAAAAACTCTATTTGAAAATACAATTAACACATTACGTGGTCCTAGATTTTCATTAATAAGGCCTCAAACACAATTGTTAAAAACAACATAGATATAATCAAGGACTTTACATTAATTTTTAAAAACATTCAAATAATCATTATATATGTCTATCCTTCCCATGTGACCAAGATTGTTATCACTATTGCTTACTCAAAAGAAACAGTTACATTTAGTATGAACTATGCATTGTGCAATGCAATGTAATCAACGATATGAACATAAACAACAAAACTGTATATTCCACAATTCATGGGCCAACCGCTCAATTTTATTTGCTCTCTATATTTCTATTCTATTAACATACCTTTAAATTTCAAAAACAAGAAGTTTTATCCCTTTTTTTTACTTTTTTTACATGTTTATAAATCCGATTTTTCCCATTTAAATCCCAATCTTTTGAAAACAATCTTATACTTCAGGTTTACCAATTTTTTCCCTAAAAGATTTTTGCTGCTGTGGTTTAAATCATCTACCCGTAGCTCCATTTAGATTCAAACAGATTTGGTTTCACTATTCTAGTTTGCATGATAGAGTTGAGATATGGTCTTAGCTATTTTTCTTTTCTTTGAAACAATGTCACTTCGAACATTGCTTCAAAGAGGGGCAAAATGTAGACATTGAAATTATTCACTTAATCATCAAACCCTAATTATCGTCATATCATTTCCTAATCATTAATCATGTTAGTTTACCATTGTATTAATTAATCATTTATGAATCATCACATATCATTTCTTACCATTTATTAATTATCATTCAACAATTAATTATGATTAATTATCATTTATCGCATCATTATTAATAGTTTATATTTATCCATTTAATTAAATAATATTTTTTTATTTAATTAAATGAAAGCTAACTATCTATTTTCTTCTTATTAGTTAACTCCTTCCTTCATCAATTAACTCCATCTCATTTTAGAAGCTTCTTCATCATCCATCAATCAACTTCATCTTTGAATGGAGACTTATTCCTCACATTTGTCCATCAATTAAATTAAATAATTCATTATTATCCTCTCATCAATTCAAAATGGCAAATTTCCATTTTTCAATTGAGTCGACTCAACCTATTCAATTAACTCAAGTTTCCATTCTTATCCTCATCCCTCAATTGATTTTTCCTTGGAAAGCCTATAAATACAATCATTCCTTCATCATTTTCATAATCACACTTTATGCAAATCAACTATGTCGAAATCAATCATCGATCAAATACAACGTTATGTTGTTGAGTCACATCCACATCCCAACAGGTGAAGCAACATCTATTTGTGGTTTGTAGTGAGGTTGCTAGATTAGTAATTAGGATTTGATTTTCATTTTATGCTTTCAAGTTCTTTAAATTTTCTTGGTTTTCAATTTCATTGATTACATTTTGGTGAGCTCGACATGAACGAGCAACCTTCTAATCTAATTTTGTTGTCTATAAGTGTGTTTATCTTGCAAGTTGCAAGGCTTTTAAAGAGGTTTGAAAATAGTTTTTCATTGGTTTTTTATATGTTAATATTTTCTCACTGTAAATACATTTTTAACGTTTTTTGTCTGCAATATATACAAGAAAACAACCCTCTTTTTGGCTCCAAACCATCCTCTAATCCCCAAAACCATGAGTTTTTTACAAGAAACCACCCTTGCCTTGTCAAACCAACAAATTTGCCCATCAAAGTTGTCCTTCAACCCTCAAAACCACAGGTTCTAATTGAAAACTGTCCTCTTGTTTCCAAAACCATTGGTTTTGACAAGAAACCACCTCCCCTAAGCCTAAAATCACCTCTCTTTTATGAAAAACCACGAGTAGTTTGTATAAACCACCTCTCTATGCTATCCAAAACCATAGTTTTAAAGGTAAAATCCACTATTTCCTATTCAAAACCACCTTTCTTCCTACAATTCTGCAATTTTCCTTAAAACCACATCTATTTTAGGAAAAACAAGTAGTTTGTATAAACCACCTCTATGGTATCCAAAACCAAAGTTTTTAAGGTAAAATCCACTATTCCCTATTCAAAACCACCTTTTTTCTTACAATACCATTGTTTTTCTTTGGAAAAATGTGAAATTTTAGTGAAAACCACGGGTTCTTTTATAAAACCACCTCTATGACTCAAAACCACTTTATTCAAGAAGAAACCATGGGTTTTGTGGTCAATACTGTTAGATTTAGGATCAGAAATGAAAGCAATCAAAAAATGCAACACATAAGACAATGAACACAACCCTCCTACTCGAGGGAGAAAAAATCCAGCAAATATATCTCTTATGTAGTGAAGGAATAAGAGCAGAAATCTGCTTACAACTCAGGCCCAACACAATGCCGAATTTGATACAATGAATAATAGTACCTCTCCTGGATGCAAAGATACAAATGAATATGTCTCTCCTTGAAATCGGTCTGCTGCTACAAAATGATGATCTGCTGCTACAAGATGATGATCTGCTGCTCAAGTATGAACTTCTAGGAATGCAAATTATGATGAATGAACTTTTTGATCAAATGAATGGTCATCACCTTGTATTTATACAAAACTAGGTGACTCTTCATTTGGGTTGGCCTCTTTTAAGAAACAAGGTGACTCTTCATAAAATTATTATATATAACAAGTCCGACTTGCCTTGGTATTATTTATCCATCATTTTTAAATTTGAGAGAAAGATATCTCCCACTACTATAACATCAACAAATACCACCCTGTTTTATGGTGAAACCACTCTCTAATTGCCAAATCCGCATATTTCTCTGTTAAAACCATGTACTTTGTTCTATTAAAACTACTTATATAATTGCTCATATACTATTAAAACTACAAAAATTGCACCTGTTCTATCCAAAACCATAGATGCAACACTTGCCAAAAACTCGGCGAGTTTCGAAAAACTCGCCGTACTTTTGGCGAGTTTTTCTAGAATGTACGACGAGTTTTTTGGAAAAACCCTCACGACTATCCACATGCCCAGGCAGCCGCTAAAAAGCAATTTTAACTTGCTTTTTTTCATTCATTTCTCTTCTCACTCAGCAAAATACCTCTCTAAGGCATTGTGCACTCATTTGCGGCGATTTTGCATTGAAAAGACAAGATTTGAAGGGAATTTACATCGAATTTAAAAAGCAAATTGGATTTTCAGGTAGGTTTTCTTATTTTTCTTATTCTTTCATTTTTTTTTTAAATTCTTCATTCTTGTTGGTTCTATGTTAACAAATCATCTGAATGTAGTCTGAAAATGATTTAAATGCATTAATATTCATCAAAACAAGATTTTTTTATGAATTTTTCTAATTTTTTTACATATTTTGCCGATTTTTTCATTTTTTTTAAACCCTAGTTATTTTTTTTGTTTTGAATCCTTTTTTTTGTTGAATAACATGTTTACAATCTTAGATTAGCTTAATTTTTTACTAGTTTGAAGTAATTTTCAGATTTTTTACATTTTTTCACATTTTTTTGAAACCCTAGTTATTATTATTTTTTTTAAATCCAATTTTTTTGTTATGAAAATGTTTAGAATCTAGTGATAGATTTTTAGTAATTTAAACTTAAAGTAATCTCTTTTGATTTAATCTAATTTAGCTTGTTTTTAAATTTTTTATAAAAAACTAACAAGTTGTTCTTTGACTTTCACTTTGTGTAGGTTAATAATTAATTGATAATGGCTACTGAACTTGCTTCCGCCGCAAACTCTATCCCATTCGTGCCTGCGGGGTTTGTAGGCACTCGTCCTCCAAAAGATAGAGATCCTGTCTGGAAATATGCTTATCTAGGACCCATACCTGGCACAGTATATTGCATTCAATGTAAAAAAGTATATCATGGAGGCATCAATCGCCTCAAGTACCACCTTGCAGGCATCCCTCAACGTGATGCTAAGGAATGTCTTGAAACCACAGAAGAAATAAAAAGACATATGAATGCCATACTTTCAGCTGCAGAAGAAAAAAAAGTGCAAAGAGAGAAGGCAAGACTAGCAATGCAAGCAACCATTGCCTCTTCTCAAGGTGCTCCAATTGAGTCGGATGATAATTATGATTTTACTGAGGAGATAGTGGGCTCTCTTCGTGGCCCACGTATGCAAAGATCAAAGCAACCCATTAACACCTCCATCTCGACTTCATCTACCACTAGTACAGCACCAGGGGCAGGGGCAGCTGCAGGACCTACACGGTTGGATAATTATTTTGTGCCTAGAAACACACCTAGTGCACAACCTTCCTTAGAGGCGACTGGATGGAATAGGGAGGTGCATGAGCAAGCAGACATTGCTTGTGCAAATTTTTGGTATTTTAATAATATCCCTTTCAATGTGGCGAGTTCTCCTTACTGGCACAATTTGGTCACAGATTGACAGTTGCAGGAAAAGGCTACAAGGCGCCTTCTCGCACGGACTTGAGTGGGAGGTTAGTTTATGTTCTTTAATTTATGTTTTTTAAGTTTAATTTATGATGAATTTAAGCTATTTTTTTGTTTACAAATTAAAATTGTGTACTTAATTTCACTTTGTATTTGTAGGTTGCTTACTAATGCAACTGAAAGGGCAAGGGCAGCAGTAGAGGAGCAAAAAAAAAAAGGATAAAATATGGCTGCTCTATTCTTTCTGATGGGTGGACGGATGGAAAAAACCGTACCATCATTAATTTCTTGGTTGCATGCAAAGAAGAGGTGGTGTTCTTAAAATCAATTGATGCCTCCCACATTGTAAAAACTGCAGAAAATTTGGCTAAGATGTTGGAGGAAGTTTGCATGGAGGTGGGGATTGCAAATATTGTACAAATCATAACTGATAATGCAGCAGCATATGTGGCAGCAGGAAGACTCCTCCAAGATAGACACCCCTCAATTTGTTGGACACCATGTGCAGCCCATGTCCTTGACCTTCTTTTGGAGGACATAGGAAAACTAGATTGGGTCACACCAATTGTAGAGGACACGAGGAGGATCACTAAATACATCTACAATCACCCTTGGGTTCTTCGCTTGATGAGAGAGCACACCAAAGGGAAAGAATTGGTGAGGTAAGGTGTCACAAGGTTTGCAACGATTTTCTTAACGTTGCAAAGCATTCTTAGTTCTTTGACGACTTTAAAACAAATGTTTGTGAGTCAACCATGGATGGACTCAACCTGTTCGAAGAAGCCGGAAGGAGAAAAGGTGTCAAAAATTGTGTTTGATGCCGAATTTGCACAAAGGGCAGCAGAGATTGTGAAGGTAACTTCAATTTCAAAACATTGAATTTGAATTCAAATTGAATAAATTTTTTAATGTCTTTCATTGTAAATTTGAAACTCTAATCTTTTTGCATTTTTATATTGTAATTTTTAGGTGTCGGAGCCCTTGGTTAGAGTGCTCCGCTTGGTGGATGGGGATAAAATCCCAATGGGATGTCTTTATGAGGCCATGGATAGGGCCAAGGAGGCTATTAAAAATTATTATAAAGGGGACAGCCTCAAAATTGATCCCATTTGGGAGATTATTGACAGGAGGTGGAACCATCAACTCCACCAACCCCTCCATGTAGCAGGGTACTTCTTGAACCCTCATTTCTTCCATACAAGCACCTACTCAGATCCTACTGGAGAGGTTATGGAGGGCCTCATGAAGTGCATTCAGAGGATGTCACCCACCCTTGAGGAGGGAGAACTCGTTGTTAATGAAATCCAAAGTTATAGAGAAAAAAGGGGTGCACTCTTCTCTTTAGAGCTAGCAAAGAAGACAATACACAGTCAGCCACCAGGTATAAAATTTGAAATTTACAAGTTAGTGAGTTACAAATATTGATAATTTGATCAAAATATGTTTTCAACTTTTGAGTTTTGACTTTCCTTTCTAAGTTTCTATGTTATTTTCTAACTCTTAATTTGTTTTTTGTAGATGTTTGGTGGTCAAATTGGGGTGGAAATACCCCACATCTCCAACAATTTGCCCTCCGTGTCTTATCGCAGCCTTGTAGTTTGTCCAATTGTGAGCGCAATTGGAGCTTGTTTGAGGCCATCCACACAAAGAAAAGGAACAAACTAGCTCAAAAACGCATGAATGACCTTGTATACGTGCAATATAATCTTCGGCTGCGCAAAAAACAGGTTAAGGAAATATCAGATGATCCAATTGATTTGGATGAGATAGATCCATACAATGATTGGATAGGGCGAGATGAGCAACCTCCATTGTTTTCCGAGAATGAGATCTATGACTTTGAGCGACAGGCAATGGAGGGGGGGGGTGGATTTGCATTCTCATTGGATGACATTGAGGATGATCTTGAGGAGGAGTCATTGGCAGTGCCAAAGCCACCAGTAGTAGGATCTACATCCAGGATGGAGGTTGAGCAGCCACAGCAGATGCCTACGAGTCGGGCCACGACTACACCCTCTCCCGTAGTATTGAGAAGTACTAGACATGGGAAGAGGAAGATGTGAATTTGTAAAAGCTGAAATATATTAATGTTGTATTTACTTTCAGTTTTACAAAAACAATTTGCTATTTTCATTTTGTTTCAGCCTATCAGTATCAGCGTATTGAGCATTCCACATGGGGATGCGATTTTGTATCTAATTTTCTTTCAAATCAATCAAATATAACTAGACTCAGCTTGTTTCTTCTATGTACTCATTTTATTGACTCATTGGATGCATCTTATCATTGAATTTTGCAAAAAAAATGTGTTTTTAATGAAGCTTAAGCAATTTTTTAAGTTGTCTAGTTTTTGCCGAGTTTTTTCCGAATTTTTGCCAAGTTTTTTCCATACCGTATTTTCCGAGCTTGGCGAGTTTTTGAAATTGGCGAGTTTTTCAACTATGTCCAAAACCATGGGTATTTTGGTGAGACCGCACTATATAAAACCAAAACCACCTCTATTCTAGCTGAAACCACATTGTGCAAGGTCAAAATTGCCTTCTATTAAGTTAAAACCTATACATCTCTGAATACTGCATATAAATTGTGAAAATTGCCAATACCATGCCAAAACCACATGTTTTGCTCACCAAATCCACTCCTCATTCACCAAAAGTACCTTCTATCTCTATCCATCAAAACCATCCTTCCCACCATAAAAACCATGGGTTTTACATTTAAAACCCCCTGAATACACTAAAACCATCTTACATTCACAAAAACCACAGATAGAAACCACGAATTCTACACAATCAAAACCACCTCAAAACCTAGGCAAACTCCTTGAAATAAAAAAAAAACTTGTCGGATGCTATGGATTAGCCCATTTCTTTGAATCACGCATTAAAAATCAAATAAACTTCCTTAAAGTGAGTTCTTTTTAATCTTCAAACAAACATAACTTTTGCATACAAACTTTGCTTTTAATGATTTTTTTAAACAATAGAATTTCGAAAGTAATCTAATGGTGTGGTTAATTTTGTAATTTATTGTTTATTTTCAAAATTTTGGCTAACCATGCAATGCAACATCCATCCATAGTCAACGTGTAAAACTTGAAAACCATCCTTTTTGCAAGACAAAGAAAAAAAAACATAAAATTTCTAATACATTAATTTTGCAAGATGATTGTTAGAAGACAATTTTTATAGACTATTTTTTCTTTTTGTTTGCTTTTCTTGTTGTGTGTCTTTTTCAAACTATTGCTTTGAGGGACCAAATAAAACTTTACACATTTCAATTTGGTTAACCAAAGAACCAATGTCTTTTAAACCTGAAGGAGTGTGTGCATATGCTCTTCTCTCACACACTTGCGTGACCTTGAGAACCAAAAACACCACTTTTTCCAAAAAGAAATTAGGAGGCTTGACTTGGATTTCATCACCAAAGCAACAATCTCAACTCCAATGTTTTGGCGGAGTATAAAGAGCAAAGGGTGAATCAAAAAACACGCCTCTTGGAAATTGTGGCTTTGTCATTCAAGCTAAGCCCCCAAGAACTTTATATCTTGGGAAAGTGAAGAAGGGTAGGTTACCGTCTTCTCCTGGTTGTTTGATATCTTTATAAGGGTAGGTTACCCTCTTCTCCTGGTTGATTGATATCTTTATACTTTCAAAATTCACGGATTAGGCCTCACTTACCCTTGTGGTATATCAAGGATTCCCTTAGAATGTTTGTATAGCCTAGATGAAACTTTTGGCCATCTTTTAGTGTGGTGCAAGGGAAGTAGATCACCCCTTGAAGTTACTCATAGTAAACCTCCATGTGTTGAGATAGAAATAACCTTGGATGAAACCTTTGGCCATCCTTCATAAGGGATCTCGTGCAACATTGCACTCCCTAGCCATCCCTCATATCAATAGATGTTATTAGTAGTTAATTCTATTGTGGACCCACATTAGGAGTCATTCCCACCTGATTAATTTTAGGATTGTTCTTGTGTCTTCTATGTTTGTTATTGTTAGATTAGAACCTCCCCACTGGAAACCAAAAAGGGACATTATCCTTTGAGCCTTAGTTTTTCTAATCTTTTGTCTTTTTCTTAGTTTAAGTTCTCCAAAAAACCAAAAAAAATCAAAAACCAAAAAAGTTTTTCATTGTTTGCCTTTAGCTCTCACTAGAGTTTAGAATTCAACCATCATCCACCAAACCCAACAAATCCACTTCACATACACCAAGATTAATTATTCTTTACGCCCAAAACCCACTCACCTTAGATCCAACCAACCTTGAATAATCAAATCATTTCTCAACCCCAAATATCATTCCCATCCATGATGCAACTAATCTAATCGTTACCACCTTTGTCCTTACCTCAACCATCACTTTCTCAACTAGCCACGATTTTGTCTTACACTTCATCACAACAACTTATAACATCTTACCTTCCACCCCCAACATTTCAACCTACTTACCAAAAACCACTTTTCCAGCAACAACAACCACCTTTCCAACAACCCACAATATTTAGTCACCCATCCATCTACCCTCAATACCAAGAACCCATAAGCTTTAATCACCAATCTAATCGTTACCACCTTTGTCCTTACCTCAACCATCACTTTCTCAACTAGCCACGATTTTGTCTACACTTCATCACAACAACCTATAATATCTTACCTTCCACCCCCGACATTCCAACCTACTTACTAAAAAACACTTTTCCAACAACAACAACCCACAATATTTAGTCACCCATCCATCTACCCTCAATACCAAGAACCCATAAGCTTTAATCACCAATCCATCACTCAAATATCAAGAGCTAACTAGCACAAGCTATACCCCTAATCCTCGATGTATATTCATTGGTCATCCTCATCCCAACCTTGACAAAGGAAACCAATATTTCATCCAAAGCCTTCATCAACATCAAACCATATCCCAAATCCTCATCCCCATCACTAATCCAAGAAAGTCTTGTAGCCTACACCTCCTATCGTAATCCTTCAATCTCTAAACCATTGCAATCCACTCCATCCCAATCCAACAACCCATCAAATAAAGGCACCTTTAGGGATTTTCTCCAAGGACTAATAGCAAAGGATATTAAACTCTAATACACAAAAAAAGTTAGTCCATCTCATCACATTGCTAATCCTATGCCATCCAAACATCTCTCAACATCATGCACTCCATCACCTATCAAGCTCACTCAAGTGCTTCCTATCCAAAATCCAATATTGCCACACCAAAATCCTAATTATATCCAAGAATCCCCTATCATTATCCAAAATCACATTCCATTACCTAAACCACTAGATCTATGTCAAGAGCAAATTCTAAAGCATGATGAAACAAATCTCGAACACAAATCAAGTTTCTAAGAAAATCCCCATAGATAATCATGATATTAAAGTTAATCTAATCTTTGATCAAGATCTTATCTATGATTATGACATCCATGATAATCCAATCTTTGGTCAAGATCCCATCTATGATATGTGAAAAAATCATGATTAACCACAAAAATCGGAAATTGTCAGGTTTGCCGATTTTTTCACTCATTAAATCATGATTTTTAACAAAATTGTTGACTCACGATTTTCAACAAATTTTTGGTGTATAAACCTATTAAAATCGAGGAAAAAATCGCAAATTTTACAAGCACGATCTTCAATAAGATTTCAGCTCACAACAGGCAATGATTTGAACTACTATGACATCGCTAAGCTTTCTAGAAATATCACTCAAAATTCAGCAAATTTAGAAAAAATCACACATTTGCCCTAGCATTCATACGAATAAGGGCAAATCCGAATTTAATCATGAATTTCATCCACAAATTTAACGAAAGGGGCTTTCTTATCCAATTCGAACTCATTATAATTTGTAGCACAAAGTTCTATATCAGATTTGAGTTCATTATATTTTTTAGTGAAAAGTTTTATAAGTTGTGTTCATGTTATAATTTTTCAATGAAATTTATTATCTTTATATTTTGTTTTTTAAACAATATAGATTTTTCATTTAATTTTGTTTTTTATTCAATATATTAAAATTTAATATTTTAGAGTATTTAAATCAAATTTTTAATTATACATTTATTATTTAGATATTAATAATTTTTAAACATGTTTATATTATAATGTTTTTATATCTATTATAATGTATTCAAATTTAACATAATATTTTATTTTATTTTATTTATTGCTTATATTTTTTTTAAATCAAATTTATACAAGGCAAAATAATTCACAATTTTTTTTCTATTGGTTACTTTAGTATATCAATACAAACAAGAGCCTTATTGGATGATGATGATGACCATTAACTTAAAAATCGGGGAAATTTTAAAAAAATTACAAAATTTAATTTAATAATTAAAATTTAAAGTTTAAAAGATTGCTCAAAGCATTTTTGAGGTTGAAGTTTAGATATCAAGATTCTAATGTTTTATTTGTTTTCCAAGATTGTCTTGAGCTTTGGAGGGAAATGAAATGATACAAACCGAAATTTCAGGTTGAAAAATCCATTTGCAATGTGCAAAAACTTTTTGAACATTTGATCTCGACTTCAAACTTTGGAATCCATTTGCAAACTGCAAATGAAATTCCAACGGCATAAGGATAGTGATCCATAAGCCTTTTCAATCCAAACTTTGTCATTGAAGTGAGAGTTGCAAATGCAAATACAAATTGTAAAAATGCTCCACACCTTAGATTTTGCAAACCAAACTTTGCTCCCAAGATGCAAATTGCATTCAAAACTACGAAGTGTGAAAATATCCTCAGCAAACTCTATGCAAGCAAAATGGTAAATATGTTGTGCGAAAATGTGAATAAATGCTCTATGATATAAACAACAAAAATCTACATACTACAATTCAAGGGCTAAACTCTCAATTTTATTTGCTCTCTATGTCTCTATGCTATGTAATTTACAAGTTTTTGTCCCACTTTCTGCACTTCTTTTACATTTTTTTAAATCCGATTTTTTTCAAAAAAGCAAAATTTTGGTTTGCTGATTTTTTCCCCAAAAAAAGTTTTGTTGCTATGATCATGTCATCCAAGTTGATCAAATCTTTGATCAAGATCCTACCATTGATCAAGAAATCCAAGATGATCCCCTCATCCACTTTTATACCATCCATAATCAGAAAATTAAACTTGATTCCATTTAATTTCCATCCATACTCCAACAACCTCCATTTCCCAAGATGAGAAACTTGTCTCCCTTGGGCATATAGATAATCAAACAAATGACATGGATCACATCAAACAGGTTGATAAAGAAGCTACTATGGATTACATTGATATCCCAAATGATCAAGAGACAACAAGCATGACCAAGGATAAAGCATCAGTATCCTATCAACTAGGATCATCTAATTTTGTCAAAGCAAGATTTCTCGTAGATGAGAAAATAACACACGTTGATGGTTTTCAACTGCACAAATATGGGTTGGCATCTTGTTTCAAAAACAACAAATACACCAATACAATTTTGTGCGAATCCCAAATATCAAGGTCTCAGCTATTCATCGATCAACAAATCTAATGATGTTAGTGATACCTCGATGATATTGAGGGCAACTTCATCCAATGCAAGCATCAAAATAGGGGCCATGTAGAGTCCTCACCATAAGTTTGCTGCTAGCACTCCTACCATCCATACCATAAACCATCATTCCCAAATCCTTAAAACCACTAATTGGGACCAACCAAAACAAAAAGACTTACAAAGTAAAAGTTCAAAATCAAATGTTAAAAGCCATTGAATCCATATGTAGCATACAACCCTTGATTTATTTTTTTGAAAATCCCTGTATGCTGTTTTGAGTTTCATTGTTGCAGATTGTATTGTTTATGCTGTGTTTAAGTTTGTTTTCCAATGTATTTCCAAAATGCACACCAACATATGGAATACTGCAAATAGAATGAAAGAACCAGCAAATAACAATACTTTTCATAAAAGATGGAAACATACAATTTAAACAATGTTTCCAGATTGAAATCAGACTTATACAACGGTATATCAGAACTTATATGAAGTTTCAGACCTGGTTAAAGGCTTACAACAGCAGCAAATCAACTCCAATAGTTTCCAAACTCCTCATAGATGAATCGCCTAAGATTCCCTGGTTTCTAAAGCCTTCAAACAGCAACACAAACACTGGAAAACGGACTCATAAAGAGGTTTATACATCAGCAAACCTCTGCCATGAATACCCAGAATGGTACGGCCCCTAGAGAGGACGATTTAGCTCCAAAAATCAGACCTTCATTGAATACCCCAAATGATAGCTTGAAAGATGGTGCCCAGAAATGAGGAATCCAATACACCGATACCCAGAACAAGGAGCCAAACACAAACGGAGTTTTGAGCAGATTTGTCCTTCAACCACTGCTAAAATCAGAGTTTCCAGAACTTCTGATAATGCATATCAGACCTCAAAAATCAATGCAAAACACCTATCAATCACCTCCAAAATGATTCAAACTCCAAGCCACACTCACACCAACAAACCCAAATCAAAATATCACAAAAATCTTCATCTTTCAACACCCAAGATGTTAGAATCCGTGATTGGGATCCCACAAGCCCTGGATGATATTCTGAAGGAAAAACCTGTCACACACAAAAGAGAAATTGTTGCAAAAATATGGAGACAATATTGATTATTGAATATTGAATTAACAATTACAATGAGATCCATCCTTATGAAAGGAGATCAAAAACCCTAAAAAAGAAACCCTAGTGTGCACACTTAATAATTAATAAATAATTAATTATTAATGTGCCTAAGTTTAGCTTAAGTAAATTTAAAGTGATAAGTGACTTAATTAATTAACCAATATGATTAAATTAATTAAGTGACATAACTTGTTACTCTAACACAAAACTCAGAAAATCAGACCTCTGTTGTAGCACGGTGTGATCCCTGGATGGAACCACTCAAACCTCGCTAGGGGGGATCTTTCACCACCAAAACCAGCTCAATACGGCGAGGGTTTTCATCCTCAACATGCAGCCAAAGTACTCTGGAGTCATTCCAGCAACATCCTATTAAGTTGCCAATTCGAAGATGAGCAAATGAGAGCCAAAGTGAAACTTTATAGAAAGTGAGAAGGAAATTAGGGCAACTTTAGGTTAAAAAACACTTTTCCCTCCAATTCCAACGCCCTCGTCATGAGCCTTTTAAAAATTTAATAATTAAAAACACCTTATACCTCCCTTGGGCATCCAATGCTCATAAGGAAACTATTTTGTTTTTGTTGTCTTTTAAAACAACGTTAAGTCATTACATTATGCTCCAAGGTGCTTTTTGCGATGACCACCAACCCCTTCACTTAAGTTATAAAGTTACTTTATTAAAATAACTTAGGTGACTGATAAAAGGCAAACATTAAATAATCCAACCTTAGACTCACCAACGCCACCTAAGGAATAACACTACTAAAGCAATATGGGCCTGGGACCAGTTACCCGAAATAGACTTACTATAAATAGCAACTACTAAAAATAGTAAGCACTCTCCAAAACACAAACTGGCACAAAACTGAAGTTCACTGAGATGCCCTATGGCTTACTATAAATTGTAAGCACTGCAAACTGGCCACTACTATAAATAGAATGTTATGCTGAAAACCAACACTGAGCCCAATGCTGGCAACTCCAACTAGCCTACGAGAATGCTGGAATAGGCTAATTGACAACCCCACTGCTCAAGTGCGAGAAGGGGGCATTACACCATAAATCCAAGTGGACACATGAAGCCAAAATGGATCCTAAAGAAAACTAGATTGAACAAAAGCTAAGTATTCAAATCCAATAGTCAATCAAAATATTGAGTCACAAGAAAAAAGGTCTTCTACATATAACAATGTAAGGGTATTAAAATGATTCATTTATTTTAGAAGATCCAACATGTAATAAAATGTTTGGAAAGCTAGAATGTGGAACATTTCAAAAATATTTTTGAACAAAAGTATGAAGTGGAAAAGGATCCAGATAATTTAAATGAAGAAATCATTAAGGGGATGGATCACATTGCATACCAATAAGAAAAAGAGCTTTTATCAAAGCTCTTGGAGATTAAAAGCAAGAGAAAAAGTCTTCAGGCATCAAAAACCCAGAGAAACTTGGCTTGGTGAAGACAACATGAATACCAAATTCTTCCACAATTTGGTAAAAGGCTAGAAGAATGTGCAATAGAATATCCAAGATTTCAAATGAGAATGGATAAATGATTGAGGACCCTTACGAGATCTGAAAAAAGTGATAATCTTTTTTGAAAATCTATTAAAACCTAAAGAAAGTTCAAACTACATAAATCAAAAATTGCTACTACAAAATATCTCTAGGTCGGTCACCAAGAAGCAGAATTTTGTCCTTATTGCACCTTTCAAAGAGGATGAAATTAGGGCGGTCACATTTCAGCTACACCTGGAGAAGGCTCCAAGCCTTGATGGATTTTCCACCATATTTTTCCAAAAAAATTGCGAGTTGGTTGGTAAGAATGTTTGAGCAGCTATGGAAGAATCCAAGAAGAAAAAGAAAATACTTAAGGATTTCAACAACACATTCACTGCTCTAATTCCAGAAAAAGGTGAAGTTGATTCCTTTGGGGATTTTAGACCAATCTCTTTATGTAATACAATCTACAAGATCATTTACTACAAAATATCACTATGTTGGTCACCAAGGTGCAGAATTATGTCCTTATTGCATCTTTCACAAAGAATGAAATCAAGGTAGTCACATTTCAGCTACACCTAGAGAAGGCTCCAACCTTGATGGATTCCCTGCCATATTTTTCCAAAAAAATTGGGAGTTGGTTGGTAAGAATGTTTGGGCGACTACGATAGAATCTAGGAAGAAAAAGAAAATACTAAAGGATTTCAACAACACATTCATTGCTCTGATTCAAAAAAAGATTAAGTTGATTCTCTTAAGAATTTTAGACCAATCTTTTTATGTAATACCATCTACAAGATCATTTCCAAAGAAATGGCCAATCGCCTTAAAGGGATTCTACCAAACATCATTTTCAATGAGCAATGTAGTTTTGTTCCAAGAAAATCTATCATAGACAAAGTAATAGTTAGCCATGAGGCAATACATTCATTGGTGTTGAGGAAAGAAGTTGGAATCCTAATAAAATTGGATATCAATAAGGTGTATGATCACATTGAGTAGAGATTTTTTATGAAGGTCATGGAAAGGACGGAGGTTTGCAAAGATTGGTTGGATTGGGTTTTCGAATGCATTTCAAGTCCTCATTTCTCCATAATTCTTAATGGCTTCCTAGTGGGTATTTTCCTATCTTCCAAAGATATTCCCAAAGCCATCTAGCAAGGGGATCCACTCTCCCCCTTCCTTTTTATAATTATGACTAAAGCATAGGGATACGTGATTAAGACTAAGCAAGCAACTCATAGATGCACTAGTATTAGAATAGTGGAGAATTTGGATCCTTTCTCTCATCAACACTTTGCAAATGACACTTTAGTTTTTACGAGGGCAATCAAAGTGAAGCACAAAGCATGGATAAGATAATATCTATATACTCTTATGCATTTGGTCAATTAATAAACAAGGAGAAACCTGAAAAAAAAATCATTAATGTTGGAGTAGTGAGCCAAAACAAGTTGGAGACCTCTTGGGTTTTAAGAGAGGGGGACTACCAAGTGGGAATGAATGAAATGGCCCCTAAAGTCCCCCCCACCCCAAGTCCCATCAGACTACATGTCCAAATCAATTGAATTATGTGACATGTGTGTTTGCGATGATAACTCATTGAATGGATTTATTGAATTACAACTAGGCTCTACAACCACAGATGTAGGGCCTCGGGGGGTTCCTACCCCCCAAGATAGGACCTTAAATATTTAGGCATTCCTTTGTTCAATCAAGGGTGTTAAGAGACCTTATGACCCCAATTATAGAGGAATGCAAAGAAAAAATGGCATCTTGGAAGAATAAATGGCTAAATTGGCTAGTAGGATACTCATGTTAAAATTATCATATCTGCAATTCCTATATATATATATATAATCCAACCTATTGCTTCCCAAAATGTCACACATGGCCACCATTAAGAACTTTCTCTAGCAAGGGAACAAGGAGAGAAGGAGAATACATCCAATTGCATGGGACAAGGTTTGCCTACCAAAGATGGATGGTGGGGCGGGTTTGAGACATTTTGAACTTCAAAACAAGGCACTCATCGCCAACCTAAAATGGGGAATGTACTCCAAGTCTAAAATGGGTGAAGATTCTTCAAAAAGAGTATCTGCACAACAATGATCCTACAAGGATTATGACAATGGAAAAACTCCCTAGAGGATCGCACATTCATAATTCAAACTTGTCAATAGGAGCCTAATTTCAAATCGTGTAAAATGGAACATTCGAGATGATCGAAGGGCAAATTTTTGGGATGACTCTTGGAGTGGGAACAAGCCCCTCACGATTGAAGAAAAATTTTCTAGAGTCAAGGAGATCCTCACAACAAGATGGGGGGAAAAGGTACAAGACTACTTAAGGAAAGTTGGATTGCCTAGGAATGGGAAAGTATGGAAGGACTAGGAATTCCAAATAAAAAATTTCAAAACTAAGAAAGGAGTTGGCAATAAGGAAGGTAAACATTGAAGAGGGCCTAGATATTCTAAGATGGAGCTGCTCTAGGTCAAGGGATCACTCAATCAAATTGGGTTACGAAGTGGTAGATATAACAAGACCCAACAAGGATTGGCCCTTGCATCTTTGCTAGAGTAAGGAGTGTCTATCCAAGGCTAGCACCTTCACTGAGGAAGATACACACAAAGAAATATTGACATACAATAGATTAAAATAATTGGGAGTCGCAAGCCCTTCCAATTGCCTTATGCGGCTATGCAAATGAGAAAATTGATCTTCTTCTTAATCATCCATTCTCTTAAAACTTCTAGCATTCATTATGCACAAAACTAGGTTGGAGATGAGCTTTTCCCAAAGATAACTTATCTCTTTTAAATTCTTGGCCAATAATTTATAAAGATTATGTGCTAGCTTGTCTATGGGTGATTAATCCCTCTACTCTTATATGGGAATTATGGAAGGAGAGAAATAGGAAAAAAAAATCAGGTCAAAGTGATGGAGATGGCGAGTTTTCAATGCAAGATAGAGATGGCAATCAAGGAGTTAGTTAATTCTAGACTTCACTCACAAGCTCATGGCAAGAAAATTTTCACATTGTGGGATAATGAAATGCTTAAGCAATGCAGAGGCATTACGCTACCACCTAGCTCCAAGCTTGCAAAAGAGAATAAGAAAAAACAACTTTGAAGCAATTGTAAGTAGATCTCTCCTTGTAAAGATTGGGTCAAGTTAAATTTCAACAAAGCTTCTAAAGGAAATCCTAGAGTCTCCAAAGAAGGCTACATAATAAGAGATGACTATGGGAAAATTGTAATAGTTGGCTTGAAGAAGCTTCCCCATAGTACTAACAATGAAGTAGAAACCTACATGTTGGTGCTAGAACTCAAGGTATGTGTTTCTAACAATTCGTGATATATGCAAGTTGAAGGTGACTCGATGATATAATCAATGCACTTAGAAAAAGACAATACCAAGTTGGAAATTAAACAATATCATGAGCATGGCTTGGTTAAAGATTGATTTAGTAGAAGACTACACTATTGAGCACATATTAAAAGAAGGAAATCAAGAGGCAAATATATTAGCAAACTCCGCTATCACAAGCCAAGAAGAAATGAAATTTAGTTCTCAACCAAACACCTAGCCATACCTAGAATCATGGCTAGCAAGCATACAATCAAATCCCTAGGACAGATTTCACACAAACCAAGCACAATCCAAAGTACTCATGGATGCAACGACATAGCTAGATCACTTGTTTATAGGCTCTATTACTATGTAACCCTTCACAAGACTTTGGAGTTCCTTGGCACGAAAAGTAAGATTTGGCAATGATCTATTGTACCATTGATCTCTCAAGGTTGGTTTAAAAATACAATGGGGTGTCTAAACAACAAAGCACTGGGTCGGATAAACAATGGCTCTCGTGCCTTTGAACTTTCGAGTTTTTTACGCCCCATGGGAATGGGAACACAATGGAGTAGGTGAACTTGAAAAAAATAAGAGAAACATTCATCATTGTTTCTCCACCCACCAAGAGCACCATAAGGAGCATTTGAGGATTACAAAGATGAGAACAAAATACAGATCACATGCAGAACAGCATATTGGCATCCATGTGGCTCTCAAACATAATGGATATTATTAAAGATGCTGAAAGAGCCACAGATTTTGCAGAGGCATACATTCAATAGACTTAAAGATGCTGAAAGAGCCACAGATTTTGCAGAGGCATACATTCAATAGACTTACATTCCAACAGGGAACCTAGAAGTGGCACTTTCAAGTTACGATGAGGAGGAAGGTGGAACGGATATCAAAGAACTATTTCATCACTCTATGCTGAATTCAACACTAGAAGCTATTTGAGATCCTCTGCACAACAAAAGATGGTTTGTTCAACAGTTGCTTGGATGATTTTCATTTGACCCTAGTCAATAAAGGGAAGGTTTTTCATGGGTAGCAAAAAGGAATAGATCAGAGACACAATATGGTCCATCCAATTATTTTCATTGGACAGAAAGTAGGGGAAGGGAAGAAGCCGGCTAGGGTGATGGCAGTCCCCAATTCAAGCAATTGTAGTTAACAATTGCAATCGACGATGTAATGTGTCTTAGGCAGGTTTTTTCTCCTGCTGTTTGTATTGGGATGTTCACCCCATTGGATCATTCAAATGTTTTTTGGTATTAACAGAGAGGGAGTGACCCCTTTTCATCACATTTTACCTATCAAAAAAAAATATGCTATGCATTAGAAGCCAAGCTAAACTATGCTCAGAAAATATTTGATTGAAATATGTTCTGCAATAGAATCCACAAGTTTGTAAAATAAACTAAGTTCCAACAATAAAAAATGAGGCAAAAGTTCAGGAAATGATTGTACTTGTCAATCAATGTTCATGATTCAAACAACTTATGTAAATTTGAGGTGCAGATATCACTTGCACAAGAATTCAGCTCTCAAATGCTTAGGAAGCTTGCTTCATCCTGCTTTTGCACAAATTTACTCATGATGAATAACTAGGCAAAAAAAGGGTACATAACCAACCTACTTAAAATGATGTTGGGCAAATAATAAATAACTCCATTTAAAAACCCAAAAGATAAGGTCCATCTGAGCTATGATCAAAGAGAAATGTGAACCTAAGATATTAAATTGCTAATATAAATTCAATTAAATATTGAAATTGATGAAAATTGGCAAAAAAATAAAGTGCATCTGCATTGTAGTGAATGAGAAATGTGACCTGCGAGAGCATACTACTGATATTGATTCAAAATATGATCAGAGTTGAAGAAAAAATGTGCATCTGCAGTACTTAGAATTAGAAATGCAAACCTGAGAAAGTAAACAACTAATATTGACTAAATGTATCATTAGCGTTCATGGATATTTGAGAAAAAAGATATTGAACAGCACCTGAGCTATGATAAAAAGAGACATTAAAACACAAGAGAGTGTTACTACTGATATTGATCTGATAGTAAGATCAATGTTAATGACCAAACGAAAAATGCATTCAAGAGATTCTATTTGTCACAAACTGCATTCAAGAAAAACTATACCTGCTGCAGAAGGGCAATTCGCTGATTGGTTGCCGGCATAACCACAGCACAAAAAGGAAAAGTAGATGCCTTCAAACTGTTGCTCATCTTAAAACCCTCACTCGCCCTCACATTCCCTCCCCATGAAACAAAATTCTGGTTCACAAAATCCACAACCACGTCGGAACACAGGGTATCGTGGCAAAAACCCATCGTATTCGGATGCTCCGGTGAATGCAAGTAAACAAACAGCAACTTGAACTCTTCCCTAGAGGTCTGCAGGGCTTCCATGAAGCCAGCCCTCTGGAAGGCAGGATGAAAATCACCATATTCCCTCTCAAACCCAGTAAGAAAAGCAACCGCCTCAGCTGCCCCAGATGACAGGGAAACAAGCGGAGTATTTTGGTTTCCATCGCCCTGACCTTGCCCCGGACCCCATCCAATGACATTCAAAGAATGAGAAAGTACGCCTCCTGCCACCCACATGCCAAACCCGAAAACACCCGAAAGAAGGCCAAATCCGCCTCTCACAACAGAAAACGGCAGAGTCACAAGCTTCCACACGATTCCAGGTGCCGCCGGGTTAGGCACTATCTGATTGTTCTGCGCATCGGATCCATCCACACCCTCCCACTGGCTCGAAGTAGAATTAAAATTCCCAACCATGTTTGCAGAATCCAAATTTCGAGCCAAATTTGTGGAATCAGAATTCCCATCCAAAGCTGATGACGAAGTATTCGCCTCGTCTGTTATGGTTGAAACGGCCAATTCCAAGTCCCACCCATGAGCTTCCAGGATCTCGGTACATAAATTTCGATCCTCTAAACCCGTAACGGCTTGAAAGTACGCCAATTTGTCATCAGGTTCCACCATTTTTCTTCCGTTTTCTCACCTAGCCCAAACTCAATTACCTTTTTGTGAGAATCACACTGAAAACCTTTAAAATACTTGTAACCAAAAAAACTTGCCCCCAATCTTTTTTAAAACCCTAGTTTCCAAGACAATGAGGCCCCAATTCTTGAAAAACCTGCCTGTATATTAATGCCCAAGAAACATGAGAAATCGAAGGGTATCTGTTCAGCGATGTTTCATGTTTTTTTCTTTTCACTCTGATTTGCAGTTTGGAAGCCTACAATAATTTATTAGATAAGATTAAAGGTATTTTAGCCGACCCTTCACTATACAAATGGGATTAATTTACCATGAAATGCGCTTACCTGAGGAGCAAACACTGTTAAGGAATTTCGTGGAAGAGCCTCCAAATCCGAGGTCCCGATAAAATCGTGAAGATTTGAGAGCCTCTGATCATTAATAACTGTACAGAAAAATACTGTTCGGGTGGACACGACAATATCATATATTGTGCTCGTTTATTAAATGTTTTCTTCGTCGGAGTCGAAAATCATTGTTCCCTGTTGTATTCGTCGTTCTGAGAATTGGTCAGATGGGAACCGCACAAACAAACCATGGTTGAGTTAAAATGCAAATTTCGGTGTTTACATGTCGTGGAAGCTTAAAACTTCATTATTTGGCTTCTGCAAATGAGGACAAGTATAGGCGTTTTCTTTTCTATTTAGTGATATTTGGCGTGTTTTCAAGTTGCGTATGGCTCAGGAGTTCCTTACCTTCTTCTTCTAATTTAGATGTTTCTATGTAATTCGGATTTTTTCATTCAAGGCATGAGTTCAAAATTGTAAGGTATAATTCATTTTCAAAGAGAGGAAAGAACATTGAAGATTATGGGCACTCCACTCAAGGGAAGGATTCAATACATTAGAAATCTACTTTTGGATATGTGTTTAAATTCAATATATGTGCAATTATATGGAGTTTTAAGAAAATAATCAAATGTAATAGAAGTTGAATATTTAAATGCTTTGGAAGTAGTTAAAGAAGCTATTCGGATTAACTAAAAATAAATTTAAATGGAATCAAATCATATAACTACACTCTTATGTAATAATCAAAGTTGTATTGCACTTGATAAGAATCTTTTTGTCATCAAAAGATTTTAACATATTGAAATTCAAGCTCACTTCATTGAGATATATGTCTTCAATATTGCCAAAATAAAGATCAGGATGCAAATATTTTTTACAAATGTCATTGTGTAGTGAAAAATTCTCCAAATTCATATCAATGATTGATCTTAAGATGATGTCATTGAGGGGGAGTGTACATGTCAATGATACCACCTAGTGGCTAAACCTTAAATGTAAGTCCTTCAAGCATAAGTGAGTCTTAATAGGCATAACATAAGACCTTAAGGCATTAGTAAGTCCTTTGGGCATATTTAAATCTTTATGGCATAAACAAGCCCTAATAGGCATGTAATAAGACCTTTAGACATTAGTAAGTCTTTTGGGTATATTTAAGTCTTTTTAGCATAAGCATGTCCTAATAAGCATAATATAAGACCTTTAGGCATTAGTAAGTCCTTTGGGCACATTTAAGTCCTTCTAAAATAAGCAAGTCCTAACAGGAATAATATAAGACCTCTAGGCATTAGTAAGTCCTTTAGGCATATTGTAAAATTATTCTCTCTGTAAATCTTTCACTTGTAAAAGCATTGTATTATATAAATCTTATGGGCACTATGTAATGAACCTGAGGTTAGGCTAATTTGAGGAGACCCGAGTTCCAATAATTTTTTTTAAGGCCTAATATATAACATCATTTTAAAATATTGGGATTATAAATTATGACAAGATGACTTTCATGTAGTCTAGAATATGTGTTATTCCTTTTGACATATATTTGTGTCTCTATTTATCATTGCCTAAGAAGACCTACATTATTGGGATACTTCATTTTTTTTCTTATAAAAATTGACATGGGATGCCCCCTATTAACATTAAGGGGGAGTGGTAGAATGTAATGTTATTAGGATTCGTACTCTTATAAAAATTTATATGTTATTCTAATATAAGATTATAAAACCTTACATATTATATGTATTAGTAATCATATCCCATTTTAAATAATTATAGTATAATAATATTAGATTAACAATTATTTATGAATGGTGAGTATTGAATAGGTGTGACTAATACCCTTCATGTATTTTTTCACTCTTTCTCCTTTATTAAGAAGATTCACTCTCATTTGAGTGTAAGTGGATTTTGAGGATTTATAGTGAATTATATCACTATGCCAAGAGGTAGGTATTATTTGTGGGAAAGTGTGTCTCAACCTTGCAATTATATATGATTTATTGATAGGATGTATGTTGGTATGTAGCGATTGATCATGCAAATACTGTACACTCGTAACAAGATGTGGGGTTTGGGGCAACGCTCCAAAAAAAAAATTAAAAAAATCGTTGACACGTTAAGGTTTTTTTCCCACTGACACGTTAAGGTTTTTTTTTGCTAACACGTCAAGGCTTTTTCCTGCTGACATGTCAAAGTTTTTTCATTAACACGTCAAATGAAAAATGACCTTGTAAAACCTTAATTCTAGAAGGTTCTAAAAATATTGTTATAAACAAGTGGGATGTATGTAGATGGTGGTGTATTATGAGAGTCTAATAGCGGTCGAGTTGTCACTTGATCTTTGGTGGTCATACTCCTATGAGAAGCTTGCTCTACAAGTATATTGTAATCTTTTGATTTCTGAATAATATATTGGGTGACTTTTGGAGTGTGGGGTTTTTCTCCCGAAAGGGTTTTCCCCATGTAAATCATTGTGTTGTGGTATGCATGATATTTGTGTTTATTTATGTTTATGTTTTTGTAACTATTAAAGATTTGTAAAAGTTTTGCATTATTCTCCTCTCAAGGTTAGTGTAGGAAGTTGTTTCGCTACCTTAGCTTTCTTACATTATTGTCCATGTGGAAATATGTAGAGTAGTGTCCCCAAATTTAATCTATTTATTTAATAGACTATTTTTGTAAGTTTTTTAATAAAATGATGCTTTATGGGGGTGGCTTACTCAAAAGGGTTTTCTCTATTTATATCTTGTGTAATGTGCAAAATCTATGCTTCTATGATTATAATTTTATTTATTTTATATTTTTCACATAATGACAGTATCCTAAGATTCTAATTTCGAACAACGTATTATCATTAAAACTTTTAATTATAGGATTGTTGGTATGATAAATTTAAAAGTAAACCTAATTATTAATTACATGAATTTTTAAAACAATGTTCATTGTAGATAAAATTACTTATGAGTAACAATAAATTGAGCAAGATTATATTTATTATTTTCTTATAAATTTCTTTTTTTTAGTTATGGTCTAACTGAGGTTAAATTTTCAATCTAAGGAGCAAATGAAGAAATATCAAAAATAATATCAAAGACAACAATGAGAACAAATGATAAATGTTGAAAGTGAAAACAATGAAGAAGACATAATGAAGCTAGAAGAGAAATATATGCTAGAAGAAGGGCATAAGTAATAGTATAAGAATTGAAAGTTCAAAATAAAGAGGAAGCAAATATGATTAAAATTAATCATTAACAAACATATGAACAACTCTGTCATTTTGAAATAGAAGAAAGAAAACAAATTGATGCCCAATCAAGTGAGAGTTGCAATCCTCAATCTAATACAAATATTAAATTAATGTTAAAAATGAAAATTCAAGATTGATAGAATGTGTACCAAAAATACTTAAACATGCAACTCAAATTGAGATGAATTTAGGTTTAGAAATCAATATGAAAAATATACCAAACTCAAATGGAATGCTTCACATTGATTACAAAAGTTTCCAAATGCAACTTCAATATCGATTTCATAGATAGCTTTGTTTCACCAAATAAATGTTATATTTGTCAATAATGTAACCTTGGAATCAAAATGTCTTATACACCCAAAGGTCTTATATGCAGGATATATCGACAAGGAAGAGGAAATAATCATTTTTTAGCTTCAAATAATATGGATCCCAGGCCACAACCAAAGGAGCTTGCAAAATTGAGGAGCTTGTAAAATTGACTCAATTTGAATAAATTTTGATTGCACGTGTTAGCCCAATACTAAAAGTTTAACATACAACAA
This sequence comes from Sequoiadendron giganteum, assembly GCA_007115665.2. NCBI lineage: Eukaryota > Viridiplantae > Streptophyta > Pinopsida > Cupressales > Cupressaceae > Sequoiadendron > Sequoiadendron giganteum. The sequence goes on along the minus strand of CM021107.1, from coordinate 24,686,273 downwards.
GTGGTCAATGTAAATACAAAGGACACATAGTAATTTTTCCAAAAAATATAGAACATGCTTCCAAAGTTTTGCCACATTTAATAAAACATTTTCCAATCATTATTGTTCAAATAAAGGATCAATGCGATAGGAATTATAACTTTGTAGTTAATAAGGAGCATGTGTATAAAGCACTAATATACAAAATAAAGCATGATAAGTTTTATTATGTTAAAATTGATGAAAATGCTTTCAATGAAATCTTGAAAAACTACGATGAAAATATTTTTGATCAATTGAAAGATAAATCATATGGAATTTGATTTTGATGCAAATGAAATTATATTTGTGAGTCCAGTAATGGAGATGGAGGGAGGTAATATCATTGATTGCATAACATCAATCACTTCCAAACTACCTGATGCCCAAAGAGAAGGAAATGATTCATGCATGGGTAAATAACCCTGATACAATTCCAACAACATGATTGATTGGCCAAGAATTGGTGCATCTCCTATCAATAAATATGTTACATTAGGATTACTTGATATGACACTATCAACTTTGTTTTCTAATGGTAGATGCAATTAGTTAGAACCACAAATGAGATAAGTACATCTACATGAATTTATGAAGCATTTATTTCACTATAGGGATCATCACTTTGGTAAGTGCCCAAGATTTTGATATTACATTCAATGAACATGATAATGAGACATTGTGCATAAAATTCATTTATTATGTTTGTAAAAAGAAGTCTTGAAGGTATACAAATGAGCATCAATGAGTTGCATTAATATATGGAAAACATGTCACACTCCCATCTAGCTAATAAGCTAATGTAGTTTGGAACAACATTAAGGGATACAAGATCATATTGGGCTAAATATCCAATAATTAACTAAAATGCTACATCAAACTGGTTCACTTACAATATTCTTCACATTAAGTGCAAAAATATGTTATTATTAATTCAACACTAGTATAGTATGATGATTAAGTTGTGGTGTTATCATTCTTCTCATCAAGGGTTCAAACCCCACTAGGTTGTTATTGTTGAGTGCTTATATTGGGGATGAGGTCCCCCGTTCGTGACCTCACCGGTTCATAGCTCTGAGTCAAAAGTGTTTACCCCTTTGAGAAAAATATATTATTAACAGTTAATGTTAGGGTTAGAATTAAGTTAAGGTTAGGGTTATTAGATTTATAATTAGGGTTTTTAGAATCAGAATTAGGGTTTAACATTAAAATTAGCGTTAGTGTTAAAATTCATGTTAGAGTTTAAATTAGTGTTAGTGTTAGAATTTGTGTTAGTGTTAGAATTAGCACTAGGGTTAGAATTAGCATTAGAATTAGGGTAGGATTAGGGTTAGGATGAAGGTTATCATTAGTATTTAATTAGGGTTATGATAAAGCTTAGGATTAGAATTAGAGTTAGTATTAAGGTTGGTAGTAGAGTTACAATTACAAGTATGGTCAGGTTTTAAAAGAGGATTATAATTGGGCTTATAATTACATGTTAGGGTTATAGTTAGAATGAGGGTTATTGTTAGTGTTAAAATTAGGATTAGGGTTAGGTTAAAATTATGATTAAGATTAGGATAAAAGCTAAGATAATAATCAAGGCTAGGGTTAGAATTAGGATAAGTGTTAGGGTTATAATTAAGATATTGGTTAGGGTTAGGGTTAAAATAGGTTTAGGGTTAGGGTTAAGTTAGAGGTAGGGTCAAGGTTAAAATTAGAGTTATAGTTAAGGTTAGAAATAGGGATAGATTTAGGGCTAGGTTAGGGTTACAATTAGGTTAATAATTAGGGAACAATTATAGGATTATAATAAAATTAATGTTATAATTCTAAAGGGGCTTAAATGGGAAGACCTAACTTAGAGGGAAAGGCATGCCATGGACAACAAATCTAATAGTCATGTCAAGATGAGATATTCTAAACCACTAAAAAGGAGTGTAGAGGGGAAAAGTGGTTTTTTAGCGAAAGACATGGTATTTGTATTCCTAATGCTAATTCTACTCATAATCGTAATTATTATAACTTGAACCCAACCTTAATTGTAACCTAAACTTAACCCCAACCCGATTTAAATCATAATTATGGTTTTAATAGTAACTTTTATTATTGTAATTAATTAATTAATTAATTGTAACACTATATAAGTATAATTGTAATTCTAATTGTATATATACTTGTAACCATAAGTATAATACTCTTTAAACATGAATATTGAAAGTAATTGTATACGAAGTATTTGAATAGGTACAAATAATATGCATTTTATTTATAATATATATCATACAAATTATGGGTAAATACTTAAATCAACAAATAAGTGATAAAATTGCTTAAATACAATAATGTTGGATTGAAAACTCTACCACAAATATTGATCCCCAATTATTGCATCCATAAGTCAGTCTATCATGCACTTGTCACAAAATAATCATAGTTGTTCATATAATTGTGCTTTCTATTTGGTGTTACAATTTTTTTGGTTTGTGTTGTCCATAGCCATGGATAGTCATTTTCTTAACTTTTTATTGGATTTCATAGGGCTCTAAGTGTTACAATACTTGTCCTTTCTTGGATAATTACTTTATACTCTTTGGCAGGTGGTAGAGATGCATGAAATAATTTTAGGGAAGCATTTTGATCGATATGATGAGCTTGGACAAGAGGCGTTTGGTGAGAAATTTGGTCTACAGATTGTTTTTCCACATCAACGCATAGTTGAAGTGGGGTTGTACATTATTTACATAGTTAGAGGAGGAATTTACTGTAGAAGTTGAATGATACAATATACCCATCATGAAAAAAGATAAAACAATCATTGTGTATAGTAATTTTTGGATTAGTTCATGCCTTCTTAGTATAGTTTCCAAACTTCAATTCTATGGCAGGGTTTTCACTTTCTATAGCCTTGATGTCTTTAAGGTAAATGTTTTATGCAATTTTACTTGTTAGCTCATACCTTAGCTATATTTAATTTTAATATAACGTTGTGGTTATGTCTTTATGTAGTTATTCCATGATTGCTAGGGCAGCTTATGCCCACCATGGCCAAGAACCTAATATTTCTTATTCTTATCAAGATACAACAATAACTAATAGAATTTTTGGTGTGTTTAATGCATCAAGAAATTTTTATTTGCATATGATGGACATAATATGGTTCTAGAAATCCAAGCTACTATTCCTTCAAAACCCAACAAACCATCCAAGGTCCCCATAGGGAGGTGTGTGATTGTGGCATATAATACGGTTTCTCTTTATTACTTCTAATATTATCAGCTGGGTAATGATCCTTTAGATCATCAATTGGTGATAATATCCTTATAACGCTTCCCAATCCAAGGTGGCTTGCAATGAGAAATATGATGGTAGTGGTTCATGTGATTAGAAGCTATCAAGTAAATTCACTCTCTTTAATGACATCCACTTAATCTAAGATTCAATAAATTTTATCATCAACGAGGAAGTAAAAAATAGTACATCATATATTGTACAAATATAAATAAACTCCTTCACATAATAAAGTATACATATTACAAATATCATAATAAATTATCAAACTAATATACATGTATTAGACTAAGCTAATAACTAAAACTAAGAAGTTTTAATTATTGCAAATCTATAGCTCATTAAAATTTATATATAGTATCATTTAACCTATATTAAAGTTAATAACTAAAAAATTTAGTCAATGTCATTAACAAATAAATGATATGTCTTTACTATTATGATAGAACCTATTTTTAGTAACTAAAACGCACTTCCCTTCATTGCCACTTTATTTGATAGCTACAACTACTTACATTGGTAATTTATAATGCTTGATTTTTCATTCCGATTAATTCTCAATATACAAAAGTTAGTCTTAATAATTACAATTCATTTTAATGTAACACGATTATAATTTAAATATACCTTTTTTTGTTATCCTTCTTATCCATAATCAAATGAGAGGTGTTATTTACCCAAAAGGAATATGGAAGAATTTTAAGGGTGTATGTATGTAACACATCTACCCATACAACTTAGTAGACACTTAAGTTTTAACTTGAAGTAAGTAAATAATTCTCCTTATAAGTAGGGAAATAAATAAATAAACTTCTCTAACATCATAATTTTCACTTTGCTCAATTGAAAACATAATATTTATATTCAGATGATATTGTTATTCAAATTTTAAGAGAGATGCATCTTTCTACTTTCAATTTTATATATGCTTTTCAATCAAGTAGATAAATTAACAATTAACAATTAAGTTCAAGGTTAGGAATTTCATATTTCGATTACTTTTCTATTTCACAAGCCTCGATGTGTCATCTATAAGAGGGAGAGCATCACCCAAGTGCTTTACCTCCAACCACAAACCAACAATCCCCCACACACCTTCCAACAGGAAGTGGGCCTACCCTTCAACAAAGAGTATAGACTAAGGAACCCCTAGTATTTTCATCTAAGTTTCTAGTGTTGTGTCCTACATAACCAATATGATCATACAACTATAGAAAACTCTAAGTATAATGTTACTGACTAGTTATACAATTTTGGAGCACAGTCAACTGACAAGTGCAAGCAGTGAATTTTGTACCTACTTTGGCTAAAGTTTGAATTAAATTCAACCACTTCCTTAAAAAGTGGATTTTTGCATTCACCCACCTTTAACTCAACTCGAAAACCTTAACTGACCTATGGTTAACTCAAACTTACGGTTTGACCCAATGGTTTGACTTTTTAATTATTAATTTTTAATTCATAAAGTGATGACTTCACTAAAGTTATTCATTCGACTAGGTCAGTTAGGTATTTTTGATTCAAACACCCATGTTACATTCCTGTAACATCTTTGGTCTAGGCAATTGCCTCTTATTCTAGTCCTTTGACTAAACCAAAAGAGGGAACTACTCTTCTTTTTACATGCATCAAGATTTATGACGAGAACATAATATCCTCAACTCAATATATTTGGTCTGAATTTAATAGACAATCAATGACTACTTATCAAAAAATAAATAAGTGTAAAGTCTAAACAATAATAAAGACCTCTTCCTCTTTATATGTTTTAGATCTTTCTTGAATTTCTTAAAGATTCTTGATTTGAAAATATGATAAAAACTATGGTAAACATCAAAATATAAAATGTTGTCTTATTGGGTTCGAAGAAATACTATAATCAAGTATTTTAATAATTCTTTACTAAACCAATTTATGAAGCTGGTTTATTTAGTCAACACAACTTAGAGAGTATAAAGCTTTTCTCTTAAGTTCTCTTTTGAAATTTTATTCAAAATTTCATATATAAATTTGGTTAAAAACATGTGTAAATCATGTGAGCATTCAACCTATCCACCAAGTTTATAACAGTCCAAACCATATGCATATGCTCTTATGAGTTAACATATATAATCTTATATGTATGAGTATATGCATGCATACTGTTGGGTGTCAAATGTGTCCTGTTTCTTATTATTCTTCTCCTCTATTTTTCCTTATTTTCCTTAGTCTTTAGTCCCTTTTGCCAAATTAATTGATAGGGAATTAGGATAATTAGCACCTCTTTGAAGATGGAAGAATAATCCCCAAAGTGATCAATTATGTGGCAAATGACATATTTTGATTAATTATGCTACATGAACTACAGGTGAACAAGTGGACATGGGATCGGCCACATAGATGGACAAGTAGTTTAGAGGTCATTGTCTTGCCATTTCATTTTGGGCAAACAGTTTTGTAAACGTTTGAATAGATCAGTCGAGGCCTTATGTTATTGGTCATGTTTGTTTTATAGTTAAATACTTGAGGCCAGCGGACAAATTGAAATCTGTACTTATCTATGTTTAGGATAAAGGCCATCGGCCATAATAGCTTAATTGTTAATCAGTTAGATATTTTGAACTTATATAAACAAATTTATAATCGCAAGGCAAGAAGTTAATATATGAAAAGCTCTATTAAAAACTATTTTTTTGTCATATTAGTTCATCGGATTGGTAAAGTGGATTTCCTGTAGCAGTTCGTGTTAATTCATCTCTCGCCACGTGAACCAGAGGAAGGGCCCCCTCTCGGGTAACTTGGTGAGATCATTTTGTTAAGTTGTGTGTTTAATTTCCTTTAATCGGTTATGTGATCTCTTTCATGAATGCGTGATTATAGATTGGTGTGAATAAAGATTAGTTTTGAAAGAGTGAACAGTTTCTCTTGTTTTCGAGATAAAAGTACTATTTCGAAAGGCAGTTTGAATTGTTGCATTGGACTTCGAATTTCATCTTTCTTCACTCCACCCCGACATACCATTCATAATTTGTGTTATTTCTTGTTCACTGCCACAGTTTTTCACTCTGTCACAAGTCCATCAGTTTTGTTGCAGATCAATAAACTTCTTGTCGCCATTCATTCTGCAACTTTCACAATTGAAGTTTTGATTCTTGTAATGTTATTCAACAAGATCCTTCAAGGAATTTACATGTGTTAATTAAGGAAATAAGTGTGAAAAAGTGTGACTACTTTGTGAATGGTTTAAGTGTGAGTAAGAGTAATAATGTTTCCTTAGAATAGAATCCTAATTATATATTAGGTTAAGATTATGCTTTTATGCGATGTATGATTACATTAAATAAACTTATAGTTTCATTCATATAAGGATTTGGTTTGTGAGATTCTTAGTTTAGATATTCTCTTTTCCTGTAATTTGCATTTCATCTCCACTTAATTTGTTATCTTCATCCCTTCGGTAAATTGCCCCAATATCTTCCATCAGTCTACGATCCCGGATTAACATTTGATAGGAGTAAACTGAACCTCCAAAACAAGACCAAATCTCAAGTTAAATTGAAACACAATTTTACCCTACATTTTTGGCGTCATTGTCAAGGATAGATATTAAAGGTGTGAAGTCGTAGTAAGTTAAGTTAGGAACAACGCACCCTTGAGAAGTCTTGAGCAATTGTCGACCTTGCTTAGGATAGTACCTTTGGTTTTCACTATTGTAGTTCATTTAGGTGCATGAATAGATCTAGAGATAGTAAGGGACGATTTGTTAAAAAGGATTTAGGAGATAGTTCAAAATCTAACGAAACCCAAAAAGAGAAAACACCATTGAGAGAAGAGAACGAGACCAGGATAAATCAGTTCGAAGTGGAAAAAGAACATAAGGAGTCAAGTATTGATAAATATACACCTAGTAGTACCATTCCTTCAAACTTCGCTAAGGAGTTTGCAGATTCCTTTGAAACTCGGTGTAGTCAATCTCTAGAAAAACTAGAAAAACCATTTTCAGTCTATTATACTCCTTGGGCATTAGAAGTCCTTCAAGAAATAAGAGATATGGGAGACAATGGAGGTAATGTTGGGGGAAATGGAGGCAATAATGAAATTGAACAGGCGAGGGCATTGGTCCAACAAAATAATCCCATAACCTTTGAATTCCCTATAGCCCATCTTGTTGAAGGTGCCCCTATGAAGAATATACCACATTCTGCACTACCCATATTTAGAGGACTCACTGTTGAAGATCCTGACATGTTTTTATTTGAGTTTGATGTTCTTTGTCACAGCTATGATTACCAAAGTGATGGCCAGAAGTTAAAGCTTTTTCCAGCCACACTAAAGGATGCAGCATTACGATGGTTCATGGGACTTCGGAACATAAGAACATGGGAAGACATGAAGGAAGCATTCTTGAAAAAATATCAAGAGTATTGTAAGACAAAGGAAGTGTGGGATGAGATCTTTTGCATGACTCAAAAGGAGGAGGAATCTATTGAGGATTTTCTTGAATGCTTCATATTTAGTCTACAAAGATCTCGACGACCTAAATTAACTCTTGATACTATTAAAATGCTTTTTCTGAGGGGTATTAGAGATGACACAATGGATGCTTTGAGTTTAATCGGTAGAGGTGACATTTCTAAACTTAGCTTTGATGATATTGCCGATATTTGCAGGAATTATTCGTGATCTCAACGCTCAGTAAGAGGTCCTCCAAGTAAGTACCTTTCTTCTAATACATTCGGAATCACAAAGCGGGAAATAGGTAATTTACTTGAAGACCTTAAAACTAATCTATTGAGCCATATGGGAAAACAAATTGACACACTTTATACTCGTAGGAATCAAGAGGAAGCAAAAAAGGCCTTAGCAGTATATTGTCCGACATGTCAAAAGAAGCATGGTCAAGAAGATTGCCCATACAATCGCGCCAATATTTCATCTCTGGAAGAAGCTAGTAGAAGTTTGACCTTGAAACCTCTTCCTAAAGGAATACCAGGTATGGAGTATGCTAAGGAACCTGTTTACTTTATGGCACCACAACGTCCTTTTCTACCACGAGCCATGTAGCCACAATATTCTAATGAATATTCCTCAGGAGCAAATCAACCCTTCCAACAAAAGGCTACATGGTACGGGGATTGGAAACAACCTCCTCGTTACTCTCAATGGTCACAACAGCAACAATATGCTTCAAAGTCATGGCAACAGGCATGGAGGCCACAACCGCCACACCCTACACCTTATCAACAAGCCACACCATATCCACAATCATATCTTCCACAAGCTCCATTCCTTCCATCACCCTTAATAAATCCTTATCAACAACAACAATAGTTTCTTCCACCTATACCATCCTCTTCTAACTCACAAATAAATCAGCCACAACCACCAAAACCAACATCTGTGCCCACTCAACCAAATCCAAATCCCAACAATAAACCTACTCAACCCGTATATCATAACGAGGTGGCGAATTACCCTACTTATCCAGTCAATGTAGTCAAACTTGAAGGAGTTCAGTTACGACCGGGGAAGGCTCTCCAAGGACCTACTATCATAGAAATTGAAGAAGAAGTTGAGGAAGTCCCTATAAAGGAGACCCCATTCCCTCTGCCTTTTCCTGATCGCTTGCTTTCTAAACCTGTACCAATGGAACCCACACAAACTGAGTTTGATCTTATGAATGAGCTCCAAAAAGTTAATATCAAAATTCCTTTGTTGCAGGCCATAAAAGACATTCTAGTTTACAACAAAACAGTTAGAGAGTTGTGCACCCGCAAGCCAAAGAAGAAGGAAGATCCAAAAATAGTCCAAGTTATTGAGCAGTTAGCAAATTTGATGCTTGGGAGTTTGGCTATGCCCAAATATTCGGATCCAAGAAGTCCAGTCATCAAGGTAAGTATTGGTAAGATTACTATTCCCAACACATTAGTGGATTTAGGTGCTGCAATTAATGTAATGGCAAATGAAACTAAAGACAAATTGGTACTTAAAGGATTGCGACCTACCCCAACAGTCCTTCAGATGGTTGATCGTTCACTGGTAAAACCTGAAGGAGTGATTGAGGATGTAATACTTTCCATTGATTAGTGGGATTATCCTACTGATTTTATGATTTTGCAGCCAAAAGTTAAGTTGGGGGGATATCCCTTGATCTTGGGATGACCTTGGTTAGCTGCTACCAATGCCTTCATCAATTATCATTCAAGTAACATGGTTATTTCTAATGAAGAACATACTAAACAATTGACATTGTATCCTCCAGCACAACCTATGCTAGAAACCGAAGATCCACTTTGGATTGACAATGACTTAGAGGATTCATTGCCAATCTTGACAATTGACCAAGCGTTAGATCTGGACGATCCTACTAAGGAGAATATCCTTGTAAATTTTCTTCAGAATCGGTACGAATCAAATGACCTTCTAGCAAACCTGGTCCTTCCTCCAGGTATCAATCCCAATTGTCTTTTTGGAAATTTTCCTCTATTAGGTAACTCTCGATCAGTTCAACATTTCTTAACTTTACATCAGTTGTTACCTCACCAATGTTTATATAGTCCAATGTTATCCTTAGAAACTCCTAGCCATTTCAAAGTCCTCGCACTGGATTCCCTAAAACAATTAGCACCTATGGAAATCCTATAGGGTCATACCCTTAATATTAACCCAAATTTAAGCCAAGGACAAATCCATACCTGATTGCCATGTCAAAGATAACAAAGTAGCATTTGCATGGGAATACCAAGATATGTGTGGCATCCATCCTGATACATGTACACACCACATTTACATAGAGGAAGGGAGTCGTCCAGTTAGGCAGCCACAACGAAGACTAAACCTTGCTTTAAGAGAAATTATCAAGGAGGAGTTACAAAAATTATTAAATGTTGGGTTCATTTACCCTATTTCTGATAGCAGGTGGGTATCTCCCTTAGTTGTGGTTCCCAAAAAGAATGGTAAGTGGCGTATTTGTGTTGATTATAGAGCATTAAATAAAGCAACTAAAAAGGATCATTTTCCATTACCATTCATTGATCAAGTGTTGGATACTCTTGCAGGAAAGCGATTCTTTTCTTCCTTGGATGGATTCAGCGGATACAATTAGATTCGCATAGCCCCGAAGGATCAAGACAAGACTACTTTCACGTGCCCTTGGGGTACCTTTGCTTACAATGTCCTTCCTTTCGGTTTATGCAATGCTCCGACTACTTTTCAAAGGGTTGTATTAAGTATTTTCGTTGATTTGATTAATGATTGTGTTGAAGTATATATGGATGATTTTACTATACACGGCAATACTTTTACGGAAGCTAAGGATAATCTAGAAAAATTACTTAAAAGATGTATAGATACTAACTTGTCTTTGAGTCATGAAAAGTGTCACATGGTAATGACTGAAGGGATTGTGTTAGGTCATTTGATTTCTTCCAAAGGAATTCAGGTTGATCCCAAAAAGATCCAAATAATACAAGACCTACCTACACCATCTACTCATAAGGATGTTAGGAGCTTCCTTGGCCATGCAGGTTATTATAGAAGATTTATCCAAAATTTTAGTAAAATTGCCTCGCCTTTGTTTAGCCTGTTGGCTAAAGATGTTGCCTTTTCATGGACCCTTGAGTGTCTCGAAGCCTTTGAGACCATTAAAACTAAACTTGTTACTACCCCAGTTCTTAGAGGTCCAAATTGGGAGTTGCCTTTTCACATCCATACTGATGCTTCAAATGCTTCTATGGGAGTTGTGCATGGACAAAAGGAAGATAATATTTTCTATTCTATTTACTACATCAGCAAGAACTTCACTGGAGCAGAGGTAAACTATACGGTAACTGAAAAGGAATTTTTAGTTGTTGTTTATGCTATTAATAAATTTCAGCATTATATTACTAGTTATAAAGTATTTGTTCATACAGACCACTCTGCAATTCATTTCTTAATGAATAAACCTGTGGTAATTGGGCGTGTTATTAGATGGTTGCTTCTATTACAAGAATTTGATGTTACTATACTTGATAAGCCTGGTCGAGAAAATGTGGTTGCAGAATTTTTGTCCAGGTTGCAGCAGCCAGATAGTGAACCTGTTCAACAGAGGGTACATATGTCCTTTACTGCTCCATTAGCACAACAACCACCTCTTTGTTCTTGCTTGGACCTAGATTGTTCTTTTGTGCTTCTTTAAGTTCGTCTTTGAAAGCCTGTAAAGCCCTTAGGAATACCTTTGCCCCCGAACGTCAATCTTGCTACATGTGACCATATATGGCTTCCAAGATATCAATAGATAATTCCCTATTTTCCAAATACTTCCAAAAAATTTCCTTCAAGATATCCACAGTGAGGAAAACTTGCATAGCAATATTGTAAACATGAGTCCTTTATAGGACTTGATTAGCCCAGTTTTTGGCATATTTTATACTATGTTTTTAAACATCTTTATATCTTTTATTATGTTGAGAAAGTCATTTAGTGGTAATTATGGAATTAATAAATAGACTTTATGCTTGATATAAAAAGTTTATTATGATAAGTCTTTCCATGATTATTGCCTAAATGTTTTATTAGTTTGATGGAAGACGTGTGCCTTGTGACTTTTTGTGATGAAATGCCTTTCCTGCAACCACTACTGTTAACCTTCCTGCAACCTTATGCGAAATATTGTTTGCTTGAAACCAATACCTAATGAATGTATGAATGAGATAATGGATCGTTTAATGAGTTGAATGTGTTGAGCTAACCCTTTGCCGCAGGAGTAGGTGTTAGTTATTGCAAGTACCAAGTCTCAAGGAGAAGATTTAGCCTCCACTAGATCATTGCAGGACTAATTAAAAGTAGACCGATTCAGCAACAAGAAATGAGGAGACAACTGATAAGTCATCCACCATGCAAGGGAAGCGTTTCAAGAATCCAGCAGAGGCATCTTGATGACACATAAATCCAGGATAGTGGTGCTTTAATTCTTCAAACTGATTTGACTCAGTTCTCCCTCTTGTGTCCACTTCTTCAATGTAAATGTCATGATGTAATAAAGATTTTCCATTTTATGAGGGAAAGGTTAGTTAGTTGTTAGGTTTTAGTTTTGAATAAATAGTTTGTTCTCCTTTAGAGAAAGGGCTGGAAGTTTACTGTGTAATAGATTTAGTTTTCCAAAAATACAGTTGCAAGTTGTGAGCAATGTACTTATCAGTTTCAGTTCAATAAAAGCATTTCATGGAGTTTACAATCTAATATGTTGTGTATTTGAGACACTACCTAAGGGGGCCCACTTAGGGACGTTGTCTATCTTTTCCATTTCTGCAATTAGAGTATCTGTATTTCATTTTCATAGAACTTCATTGTGACTGCTCTTGCAGCTGGTAGAATTACAGAGTTGTCAGTTGTTCCTACAGCCACTAGGGACAGAGTAATTTCTGTACTCAAAAATGGATTTAGTTTTCATTTTGAGAAGATTTAGTCAACTAAATTTTGTTTCCATCAATTTCAATTCTAGCATGGTATTTTCAGGAAAGAACACATGTCTAAAATAAGTTGTTAGTGCATATACTGTGCAGACCCATTTCAAGTCTAATGTCCCTGGGTTGATAATTAAATGATGTCCTTAATATATTATGATTTCCAATTGTGATGTTTAATCCCTAAGTAGAGGAATATATGTTCCTAGTTATCAACCTATTTATGGACACTACATTTTTGGCGCCATTTACCCAGTACTCCCAAATTGTAAATGACGAACTCAATGTTGCTACACAACATAGTAAAACAAGATGGGAGCACTTTCCATTGCAACTAAGAAGGGAAAATCCACATACCCCAAACAACCTGTATGCAACCACTCGAAGAGCAGAAAGGTACCTGAGAAACGCAAGGACGAAGAAAGAGAATTGGTTACCATTGGTTATGCAGCCACCCATTCTCTTATGGCCACTTCTGGCCATGCAGGGAGAGAATAGTACCTACAACAGGAACTCAAAGGATAACAGGTGATAGCAGTTCGAATCTATGCAGGCCCACAAGATTTCAGTTGAAAGGATATGCTAGAATAAGAGACCAGTTTTAATTAATTTGCACTTTTGAGGAAGAAAGAGTATATTTTCAGGGGACATAATCCCATTATTCCCCCAAACATTATGAGAAATACAGAACATATTCCATATTTCTTAAGCAAAAATGCAATCAAAGAAGATATGAAATAAAGATTCAGGCTTTCTACATAAAGAACATATATCAATGTCATCTATTTTGCTTCTACGAGGAATCCTCTGTAGGATTAAAAGCCATCTAAAGCAGGTCTTTTTGGCCTCCAATTCTTTCTGCCAATTTTCTTGAAAAATTATTTTCCATTTTTCTTTGGTTAGATTCATTTGCCAGGATTTGTTCATGTGCTCAGTAATATCCACCTATTTTGTTAGCAATGTATAGATATCTTTAGCTTTGAGATTCACAATTTTATTACCATTATGCCACAGCAGGAATTATTTATATTGGAGGGAGTCATTTTTAGTTTCAAATAGAATGTTGAGATGCCCACAGGCCTCTCTCAACATCATGTAGGTTCTCCAATTGCTTTGAGGGATGTTAAATTCTGCCTTTAGGTCATTCCAGTCCTTTAGTCTACCTTCTTTCAAAATTTCATTAAAGCAAAGGATCCCTTTTTGGGCCGAGTTTTTTGCAGAGCAGCCTTGAATTAGGGCTAGAGGTTTCCCTTTATGCTTCAAATTCCACCAAAGAGATCTACTGGAAAGTATGACCTTGTTGCCCCCCTTGGTGAAATGATAGTTGAAAAGGTTCTTTTTGACAATTTCCCAAGCCTTTCATATGGTCTTAAGAACATTGGATCCTGTAGATGACATAGGCCACTCACCACTAAGAATATCACTGAAAGGAAGGAGTTTTCATAATTTAGCATGTTTAGGCACAATATTGGCAATGTTACTTCTGATGAGCACTTTCCATGGTTCCTCACCATCCAAGGTACCAATCACCCGTTTGGTTGCCAAGGCAATGCCTTGAATCCTCAAGTATTTTAACCACAACCCACCTCGTGCCTTAGAAATGGTACACCATTCCCATTTGACATAATGTTTTTTCCTTTTCCCTTTACCATCAGACCACATAAATTCTCTTATTATTTTTTGGATATCATTGATTTGGTAAGAACAAAAAAACCAAACAGAGGCAAAGTAGATGCTATAGGAGGACAATTTTTTTTGACAAATCTGAAACCTCTCAGCAAAGGAGAGGTAATGTTTATTCCACATTGATAGTTTAATTTCAATATTGTCTCTAATACAACACTACATTTCTTTCAAATTAGGATCAACAACAAACGGGATACCAAGATATCTCACAAGCTTGCAGGGGCCTCCTCATTGGATACCAAACCTATCACTCCAATCAGGGGGCTTGTCTTCCCAGCCGAGAAGGCAGGTCTTTGTAGGGGAAAATTTTGCTCCTGAAGCTAGGCAAAAGGTCTCAAGCTTCTTCATTAATACTGCAAAATTATCCTCATCCAGTTACAAAAAGATAGATGTGTCATCAACAAACTGAAGTTGATGAGCTCATTTAAGTCCAAAAATTTGACACCTCTTACCCTTGGGACCACTGAATTGTCTCTCAAGATATAGTGAAGTGCATCGGAGGCTATAACAAACAGGGCAGGTGTAAGAGGGTGCCCTTGCCTTATTGATCTCCCTAGAAGGACCTCCTATGAAAGAGCTCCATTGACATCCACTTGAGCAGAGGCATCCTGAAATAGATTTTTGACCATGGAGCACAAATTCTTTGGAAATTCAAATGCCTCGAGAGCTAGAAACACAAAGTCCCATTCAATCCTATCATAGGATTTTTCAAAGTCTAATAGAAGCATTGTTGCACCTTGTCCTGAGTTCTTGGCCCAGTTCATGGCCTCCCAGCTCGTCGTAAGGTTTTCCAAGATGTATCTCCCCTTAATGAATCCAGTTTGAGTTGAATTGATGATGGAGGGGAGGATGCTAGCCAATGCTTTTGCCATAATTTTATAAGAAACATTCAAGAGGGTGATGGGCCTCCAATTCTTGACAAGGGTTTTGTCCCCCTCCTTAAGAATTAACTTTATGATCCCTTTGTTGAAATTTTTACCAAGGGAGCCCTTCTCAAAGGCTTCTTTATAAACCAGGTATAGATCTTCACATGTCCAGTCTATGAATTCTTTGTAGAATTCAGCCGATAGACCATCAGGTCTTGGAGATTTGTCATTTTTGAGGGAGAGGATAGCTCTTCTTATGTCCTCCTTGGATATTTATTTATCTAGCACTACAATGGCCTCCTTGTCAATCCTTTTGGGCAAGATCCCCTTGATATAGTCCCTAGCCTTGAAGCAGGGCTCATTCCCCCCTTCAGAAGTGAAGAGGCCCTAGTAAAATAGGAAAAATTGCTCACTTATTTCATCCTACTTCACGAGAATATTTCCATTTGCATTGATTTGATCAATCAGTTCTCTGGCTTGCTTCTCCCTTAGATATCTGAAGAAGAATTTTGTTCCCTTATCCCCATTCTCCAGCCAATTCATTTTGGCTCTAATTTTCAGTCCTTTGACCCTGTTGGTTTGAAATCTCCTAAGATTATCTCTAGAAATGGTGAGGTTATCAATAAGGCCATTATCATTAGGATTGGTTTGAACTTCTGATTCAACCTTAAAGAGAATATCTTGTAGAATGGTCTCCTTTTTACTCCTATCTTTGGCCTTCTTTCTCCCTATAGTCTAGAAGAGAACCTTCCAAACCTGAACATTCAGGTCCCACCGCTCAATGGGTGATAAAGATTTATGTAACCATTTATTGATGGATCTAAAGGAGGATATAACATTTATGCAATCCTCATCATTAAGAAGGTTGGTGTTGAGACAAAACCCATTTTTGGGGCCTATATTTGAAGCTCCACTATTCTTAAGGATAAACTTGTCTCTTATTGGATGGTGATTAGAGAGGGAGTATGGTGTAACATCCACCTTGCAACCATCCTTGATAAGAGCAGCCAAAAAGATGGCCTTTTTCATATAGAATCTATCTAGTCTGTAGAGAACTCTCCTTCCATTTTTTTGGGAATTAGACCAGGTGAACCAAATATCTTTACAATCCTTCTTCTGACCTTCAATGGAGTCCTCAAGATTTAGCTTGGACTTTAGCCTCAGCCAATGAAATTTCTCAGTATCTTTCCAAACATGGCCCACCCCTCCAAATTTGTCTTCTCCTTTTTCAAAAAAGTTAAAGCCCCCCCTATAATCCAAGGGATGTCTTGAAGATTGAGCATCCACTTCCAAAGAAGGACCCTATCCCTATAGTCATTAGGAGCATAAACCGAACAGATACCAAAGCACTCCTCATTCTTGTTTATGATTGCCCATACAACCCTGTTGCAAGGGGAGACTCCAAAACATACTACAAACTAATTCCAATTATTGGCCATTAGAATGACAATCCCTCACTTTCCCTATTCATGATTGGTCACAAACTGGGAGGCCTCCTTCCAAATTACCTCTAGGCTAGTCTCCAAGGCAAATCTAGTGGATTTGACTTCTTGCAAGAGCACAAAATTTTTCTCCTTTTTTTGAGAAATCATTCTCCTAACCATATGCTTTCTATCAGGGGTCTCAAGACCCCTAACATTCCACGAAAGGAAATTAACTTCCATTGTTATGTTCATTGACTAAGGGGATTTTATCACACCTAAATTTATCAAAACATTTAGGTAGTTTAACTTCCGCCTCAATTATTTTTGCATTGGGTGGGGAGATCACCCCACTGAGTTTCTTTCTTTTGTCTTTCAAGAGGAGGTTATTCTCCCTCTCCTCCTGCCCACTTGTAGCATCCATGCCCTTATTCTTTATGTATCTCCTAATTTTTTAACTAGTACCTCAATAGGAACACCCTCCCCATCAGTGGTTTCCCTAGTAGAGATGAACCCTAGGTCATCTTCAGAATCCATGCCCAATTGGGAGGCAAACCCATATGAACTGATCACCCCATCAAGTGGACTAAAGGTTGCCAATGCTAGTTTTTAAATCTATTCTTCATGCTTCTTATCAATTCCAGTTGCACAAGTCATGGCCTTGCACTACAGAATTGGTATCGATTCTATCTTAGCCCCCACGGGCTAGGGTAGTTCAATCCTATTGATCTCTCTGCCAGAATTCAAGGATTCTAGATTATCATTAGAAGTAATGGGGCCTACCCCAAGGTTTTTGGGGGGCAAGTCCCCAAATTGTTCATGAGTGCCCACACTTTGAGTTTCCTATGTTATTCCAACAAAGTTTGATTCTTTGAATAATTTATCATTAAATGAGTAAATCACTTTTCCGGAGTTGATATTATTTTCTTCAGGTCGCTTCATTTGTCTAATTTTATGAAGTGCCAGTTGTTGTGCATTAAGCTTGTTATTATTAGGGGGTTCTTTTAATTCATTTGGCCGAGGAGGCAATTCCTTCCCTACTTTTGTTAATGTTCCTTTCCTCTATATAGTTCTTAGTCACCAATGTGTTCAAGGCCTAAGTTAAAGAATTCAAACTTTATTTATTCCTGTTAGAGTTTTCTTTTGAGAAGGTGCCCTTTTTTTTGTGATTATTAGTTCTTTGGGAGGGGCCACTACCCTCAACCTTCCCCAAATAATTCTCATATTTTCCAACCTCTGGTGGAGGGTTCTTATTAACAATATTGCTTCCATTGGCAGAGGAATTGTTATTATTGTTTTTAATTAACGAGAAATTCCTTCTAATATGCCCCTCTTTGTGATAGAGGTAGCATGCATTAAGGCCCCCAAGGGTTTCCAAGGCACATATTACCATTCCAGATTTGAGTTTAATTTTGAGGATTTGTGGAAGATCCAATCCCAGGGTTAAGGAGACCAAAACCCTCGCATCTGAGTGGGGTAAAGGAGTTTTAGTCTCATTTGTTCTCAGGACCTTACCATATGGCTCGAGCATCAAAGGAACAAACTTCCAAAGCCAAGGGGGCACATTTTTTATTACCAACCATCGGGGGTTGAATAGAGCTAGAACCTCCTCACCCAAGGCCTCTAGATGCCATGCAAGGGCACAAAATGTTAATTTCCCAACCGTCCAAAGTTCTTTGTTAATAACTTCTTGTTGAGATTTAGGGTTATTAAAAAAAATCACGAATAATCCTTTTTGCACCATTCTACAATAATAAAAATGAAACCCTAATTTCTTTTCCCATACATTTTTGAACCATTCATCCATATATTTCCTAGCTGGGACCCTCTCAGGATCCACGGTCGCAAAGAAGATTGCAGAGTTTGAGAGTTTTACATCTTCCTTAGAAATAGCATTGTCTAATGCATCATTCGGTATCAAGACAAAATTCAAGAGAGGAGGCACAAATTGCTTACCTTGTCCCTCAACTTCATCCTCCAAAATTGGATTTACCAAATCAGCCACAAATTTTGCACCCTGAGGAAGCCGACCATGTTCACCAGCCGTGATGTCTCTCAAGGATTTGATGGGCTGCTCGAAAATGTCACCGGTGGTTGGACCATTTAAAGGGTTATCAGGGAGATCCGTATCCCCATCCATCATAAATGTAAAATCCCACTAAACATTCGCACATGCCTTGGCACAAAATATCGAATGCCAACGGGAGGATCCCGTCACACCCAAACCGCACCATATCAGGTCGCAAGATTAAGCCCATCAGAGGAGTATAGATCGTACACAAGAGAATGATTCAGAGGGGTGGAACAGGGTTGAGCCTCCTCCACGGGTGTCCAAGGACACCCACAAGACCGAAAATGTACACGCACGACCAAGTTGCAAAACCCTCTAAGTTTTCTCCCCGTCTTTTCTATCAAATTATCAAGTTACAATTTCAATCTCTCAATGCAAAGAGAATAAAATGTGTAACGTATAAAAAATGGAACCCTAAGTTTAATGTTTAAACCTAGGATTTTCTTTTTGCTCCTTTTTCAAAGGTACATTAGGATACAAATCAACAAGGTGTTTATATTGACTTTCAACCATGAAGGTGAGTCAATCAGACCTGGATTTGATCCTTTTGAGCCTTAGAAATGGACTAGAATTAATTTTTTGTGATTAAACTAATTAGACTATGTTCCCTCATATGAAAATGGAAGAACCCGACAATGCACAGACTAAAAGAATAGTCTGTAGGAAAATTTGGGAAGGGCGGAGATTATGTAATTGCCCAAAAAAATTGGTTTCAAGGTGCATAAGAGAATTTATATTCCCAAGGGAATATGAGTCCTTGTAAGGGTGTCTTTCTAAACTTTTGAGTTCCTTTGGTGGTAGATTTGAGACTTGTTTTTGCTTGCAAAGTTGTCAGAACATTGTCAGATAATTTTGTAGGTGAGTTTTCGTGAGTTGACAATATATAGGGCATCAAACAACAATGAAAAATTTGTCTTCAAACCTAAGATCTACACATTCACAAAGAGAAGAGATGTTGTACCATTTAGGGACTTGCCTCAATCAAATATAATGTAAGTGTTTCCACTTCCACAATGGCAATGTCAATGATAAAAAGGATAAAGGATAGGAAGGAATGATGAAATCACAAAGTGCTTCAACTCACCACCCTTCAATAGATTCCTTGAAGGGCTGAAGTCATGCACATCACCTCAAGGTCTTGGATCTTGCTTGCTTGTTTGCTGCAATGCTTTGGAGACCTACAAAAGTGGTTAGCCTTCACAAAACAATGATATTAATACCAACATGAGCTCACATACACTTTGACATGATGCTTGGATCTTTAATTGTTGCAATGATGCTCTGAAATGTTGCTCTTGATGATGATTCTTTCTCATAAAATATCCCGTGTGCTTCCTTCTAGTTTTAAATGGTGTAAAGACTAGATATTTATAGGCATTTATTCAATTTCCTTAGAATTAAATTCCAATAGCTGACATTCAAAACTTGAATTTTGAATGTTCAGATGGCCACTCTAACATGTCCAAAATTGGTCCTCGATAGGATAGGAGCTAGGGTGAATGGGTCCTAGCCCTATTCTTTAAAAAATTAAGTGTCACAGGCAAAATAATAACTAGATGCATTTGTTCAATGCTTGCAATCTATTGAAAACTGGTAAAAATGGGCCTCAAAATGCGTAATTTATGGAATTAGGAGCTATTTAGGTCCAATAATTTAGGGGGGGACAAAACATAGTGTGAAATTTTCAAGGGTGAAAATTTATGATGCTACATTTAGCCCCCACTTTAGTAACAATATAAACTTATGCTCGATCTCACACTAAAGTAGAAAAATACATCAAGAGGGGTCTAATTGTCCAAATGCTGAAGAGATAAGATGACTAAGGATCTACAGGGAGTGTGTAATCCCCCAGGATCCAAGATCTCCTATCAAACCAAAATAATCACAAAGGAACACACACATGTATGATATGCAAAAAGACAACATACACAAACATACATGTCAAAAAACATGAAGCATACATGATGAAAACACATGACATGATGGAACATAAAGATGACGAAGAAATTAAAAAAAACACGATGTAAACATGAAGAAGATACACAAAATACATACAAAAAAACACAAGGTTAGTACTAAAAGTTTTGAGTCTGTAAGGCAAAGAGACCTCAGTCTTAAATTATCTCAAATACCAAACATCATCCATTGAATGTGTTGTCTAACAAAATGATGCTCTCACAAGGATGTAAAATCATTTATGAAATGCATGGCTCCATTAGCAAGCAAGTTGTGTTATGCTAGGTGTCCATGTTAGAAAGGGGTGTTAAATTTTAATGTCTCGGGTGACAAACAAATTTTAACGTCTCGGGGGATGAGGAAAAGTTTAATGTCTCAGGGACGAACAAAGTTTAGCATCATAGGGGATGAAAATTTTGTAACATCTAGAGGGATGAAAAAAGTTTAACATTTTAGGGGATGAACACAGTTTAACGTCTTGAGGGATGAACAAAGTTTAACATCTCGAGGGACGAATTGATAACCATGCCTCAAGGGGCATTACAAACAACACCAATGCCAAAGGAGGTATGTCAATAGGTCAAGTATCACAAGATGAAATGGATAGGGGTAATATATTCCCCCCCTTAATGTCAACATACTTGTTATGTTGGTATTTTATGGACAAAGAGGGGAAGAGGGGATCCTTGAAAAGAAAGCACGCCTCTCAAAACTAGGTATCTTTGCCCTCAAGTGTAGAGACAAGGACAACCACACCAAGGACTATCATATTGTTGCCATGAAAAATATAGTTGCACTTAAGATTGTACCACCATGAATGGAAATGAGCAAAACACATAAAGCTGCAAATGCCACATAATGATGAGCAACATGATAGGATGAAGATCATTATTAATTATAGGAATTATATGCATCAACACAAGGAAGAGCACCACAATCCTATGATGTATTTATTAATCAAGGCCTAACATTCATTGGTAGAATGACCATGCACTCGATGAGTTTTTCGTGTAGAATTTATTTCATGTTCTTGGAGGAAGAGTAATCAGGCGGGCTTTGAGAATCCTTGACAAGATATTCTCTTGATCAATAGTAGGGGAAACTTTTTTCTGTTGTGAAGAAAATATTGCTTTCTTACCACCATGTCATACACATAGTAGATGATAAAGCATTAGATGAAGATGGCGAGGATTGTTGGAAACCTAGACCCTGTTTGGAAAAGTACGATATCGACTTCACTTTATTTCTATCGTTTTGTTTCATGTTTTGATTACATCCATGTTTAGAAACAATTTTGTGTCCAAGACCATAACATGCTTCCAACTTATTTGAAGATATTTTATCTACATGCTTCTGAGAAAGGTTGGCTTCCTCTCACAAATCCTTTTTAAGTTTTTTAAATTTAGGCATCTCTCTCTCATGAGGGACGAGAGTTGAAGAGCCCCCATCACCATCATGGGGTGATGTTGCTAATATAGAACCAAGTTGATCAAATGAAAAACAAGAGTACTTTTGGTTTATATTGTGAGATTTTGTACTCTCCCATAAAGGAGGGTGTAAAATCTAGTGAACCCCAATCACCCCTAAAATAGGTGTTTGAAAATGAATCAGTTGTATTTGACTCTTTGGACTTTGAGGGCGAGATTTGAGACTTCTCTTTGAAACAAGGTGTAAAATATAACGACCCCCAATCATCATCTAAGAGTATTGTTTTAGGTGAAAGACAATTAGGATTACCATCAAATTGTATAGGTTCTACCTTTGAAGTTGGAATCAAAGTATTAAGAGAGTTGGAGGAGTTATGATCATATTGCACTTGTGAATTTTAGATTTCTTTCTTTCACTTTAACCATGTATATCTTGTTATTATATTCATACTTCATCTCTCGATGAAGAGTAGATGAGACTCCCTTCATGGCATGAATCCATGGTCTTCCTAGGAGAAGATTGTATGAAAGAGGACCTGGCATGATATGGATAGGGGTAGGAAAAACCATGGGTCCAACCTCAATGGGTAGTGTGATAATTCCTAGTGATAGCTCACTAACATTGTCAAAGCCACAAATATTGACATCATTGGGTTCTATGAGATTCTTGTCCACACAAATTTTATCTAGGAGGTCAATGCTACAAACATTAGGACCCACTCCATTGTCTATGGGAGTACGCCTAAGTCTAGTTTCATTAATGGTAACCTTTATCATTAGGGCATCATGTTTATTTTGGATCTTGAGTGAGGGTAATTCATGTTGAGGGAATGTAATATCTAACTTTTTCACTTGCATGCAATCAAATATGGTAGCTACATCATTCGGTCTAACATAAGATGGGACATCAATTATCTACAAAACCGGAGCATCCTATTGTATGTAGGTGATGTTTGAATCAAATCTCAAAGGGAGATGTTTGCTAGGGTACGATGAATTTTCTCAACAAGATCATACTCTTTACCACTATACCGAGGAATGTTATATGTGTGATAAACTGTGTGATAACTCAGTTGTTGTGACACGTGCTTACTAGTGAGTTGTCTTGCAAAGTTCAAGATATGGCCAAGAGGTTTAGGAGGTGCTATAATGAGGCGTGATTTAGGAGGTCCACTAATTAGATGAGATCCAGTTTTCAATTGTGGAGTACGTTATAAAGCATCTTCCAAAGAGGTGTTATGGAAAGAAATTAGTGTACTTATGAAGTTCCTACAATTGGGACAACAAATATTATGGCACTTATGACAAATTTTATGATGTGTAAGAGAAGAAGATTTACTTTCAATTCCTATAATGTATAGGATCATAAGAGGAGTTAATTTTTATTCCAACTGGTTAACCAATATATTATAAGGCTTTGAATTTGCACATGTAAACTTGGGCACATAGTTTTGGGTCCATGATTTTGGCTACTTGTTTTGGAAATTACTTATAGTTTCTAGTTTCTAAATTCCTATATATTAAAGGAATGGATTAGAGTTATTATGGTCTCTTGTAGGTTTGATAAGGGATATTCTACCATATTGTTATGAGATTCAAGAGATCTAGTTGATTGTATCAATTTACTTAAATTATTGAGATCAATACACTATTGGAATCTCCTTGGTGGTGGAGTTTTTCTAAATAAGGTTTCTCCATGTAAATATAATGTCATATTTTATGTGGTTTTTAATTTTCTTCTCTTTATTTTCATTTTGTCATCCATCACATGCAATTAATCAAAATTTATTACTAAAATTTAATGTTTCAATTACATTATATACATGTTTTTTTACCATTTGGTATCAAAGCTACAACTTGATAAGAGATAGGGCTGCCTTTTTTGGAGTGTTATGGGTTTTTTGTGATTGTAATGGGAGCATTTTGGATTTAGTAGTTTTGCAAATATTGGTTTATTTGAAATCATGGAAAACACATCCTACTTAGAGATTGATAGATTTAATGGCATGAGCTATGAAATTTAGAAGCTAAAAATTGAGAATCTCTTGGAGGAAAGGGATGTGTTAGGACTCTTCAAAAAAAAAGTCTAAGACCATTAGTGGTGATGATGTAGATTCTAAGATGGATGTATTTGTTTCTTCAAGAGGAAATACATGGATGAGGGTTCAAAGGATATATTACATGCTTAGGGTAGGCCCAAAGAAAAGGGTGGTATGAAAAAATGGGATAAGGACAGGTCTAGATCTAAGGAAGATTTGAAACCCCTAGAAAGGATGGGCTTAGATACTATGGGAAATGGAGCCATTTGAAGTGGAGATGCAAAAACAAGAAAACAAGTTAATGATTACTTGGTTGATAAATTCTTTGATGATAATGTTATTAATACACTATTTATTTTTTCTAACATTGTGTAATGAAATAAATTACACAAGAGCACAATATAATAAAA
Source organism: Sequoiadendron giganteum (assembly GCA_007115665.2). Taxonomy (NCBI): domain Eukaryota; kingdom Viridiplantae; phylum Streptophyta; class Pinopsida; order Cupressales; family Cupressaceae; genus Sequoiadendron; species Sequoiadendron giganteum. Next base: position 24,661,681 of record CM021107.1, on the reverse strand, counting down.
TAACATATAAATACTTGATAATAATAAGGCACTTCAAGGGAGAAAACCTCCAAAAGTCTTGAACAAGAACACAATTCACAAAATGACGATCAACTATTACTCACTACCTCATATATAAGCATCATTAGGAAATATTAGTGCCCTAATCCCAATGAGTATAAATTAACATTCTACAATTATACTTTTGGACTTGTAAATGGATCAGTTAAGGATTATGCCAACTACAAGTCAACCAAACATATCCTTAAATGGATTATTTAATGACATAGCAGTCCCCCTCTTTAGAGAATAATTGTCCTCAACAAGAATCAATTGTGGATCCATTTACATGGTCTTCATTTTCCCACGTAGAATCTTCAATGGAAGAGTCCTTCTAGATGATCAAATACCTAATAATCTTCTTCGTTTGGAACCTTGCAGTGCATGTTTGAAGTATTCCCTCAAGTTCCAAAATGAATCTACCCTCATAAATCTTTGGTAATTTTATATGGGTATACATTTTATGTTGATCAACTTGTTTCTTTATTATGTTATTGTATGTGATATTGGTATAATCAGTTTTTAATATTTTTTTTTGTTCATTTTGTTTGATTTAAATATCTATTAAGGTATATCTGTAAGAACACCCTCTCAAGTCTAAGTTGAAATTGAAGAGTAAGAGAGATTTCACACTCTTGTCAATTGGCCTTTAACCCTCCATAATTTATGGATGAATCTTGGTTTTAATTTCATGATGACAATACCTAGCCTTGAAAATGAAATCATGTTCTAGGATTTTGGAGCAGTGATTTTAGGACTCACTAGGATGAGTGTAGGGTGTGATAGAGAAAGAGAAGTCTGCTAATGTGTTGGATAAATAACGGAGAAAGCTTGATTAGAAAACATTAGGACCATATGGTTGTGCCTCTATGATTTCATTATTCTAAATGTTTTTGAGGAAACTACCCAATGCAATTTGTGGAGAATAAGTAAAATCTACCAAGCTAAGAGTTTTGTTAATTATTCATACCTTAGAAGGAAGTTTTATTCTTAGAAAATGAAAGATAAAGAGTTTTATGGATTTAATTTAATTTTGAGTCAACTAAGATTGGTGTTTTTGGTTTGATCAAATCATGGGATAATATTATTTTTACAATTAGTGGTGATGGTGTAGAGTCTAAGATGGATGTATTTGTTTCTTCAAGAGGAAATACATGGATGAGGGTTCAAAGGATATATTACATGCTCAAGGTAGGCCCAAAGAAAAGGATGGTATGAAAAAGGGGATAAGGATAGATCTAAATCTAAGGAAGGTTTGAAAACCCTAGAAAGGGTGGGCTTAGATACTATGGGAAATGGAGCCATTTGAAGAGGGGATGCAAAAACAAGAAAACAAGTTAATGATTGCTTGGTTGATAAATTCTTTGATGATAATGTTATAAATACACTATTTATTTTTGTTAACATCGTGTAATGAAATTAATTACACAAGAGCACAATATAATAAAATAACATATAAATACTTGATAATAATAAGCCACTTCAAGGAAGAAAACCTCCAAAAGTCTTGAACAAGAACACAATTCACAAAATGATGATCAACTATTACTCACTACCTCATATATAGGGATCATTAGGAAACATTAGTGCCCTAATCCCAATGAGTATGAATTAACATTCTACAATTATACTTATGGACTTGTAAATGGATTAGTTAAGGATTATGCCAACTACAAGTCAACCAAACATATCCTTAAATGGACTAGTTAATGACATAGCAGTCCCCCTCTTTAGAGAACAATTATCCTCAACAAGAATCAATTGTGGATGCATTTGCATGAAGTATTAATTTTCCCACACATAATCAAATACCTAACAATCTTCGCTTGCAACCTCGTAGTGCATGTTTGAAGTATTCCCTCAAGTTCCAAAATGAATCTACACTCCTCATAAATCTTTGGTAATTTTATTTGGGTATACATTTTGTGCTGATCAACTTGTTTCTTTATTATGTTATGTACCATTACCTTATTCTTTTTTAGAATAGATAATTCCCCTTGTTAGTGTGGGATGTGTTCTTTCATTTCTCTAGATTTTTTATTAACCTTCAAAGAAGAGGTGATGGATGGAAGATGGTATCATGGTACAAGTTGAATGACATGATCACGATCTCTTTTGGGAGGACATCCTTTCAACATATCCCCTAAAATTGATAAGTGTTTATCTATACTTGCTAGTAGGTTTGGTGATGTAAGAATATTTAACTATTGCACTTTTAATGAAAAATGGGCCATACTTGTATCTTCCCTCTTGCTAAGAATTTTTTACATTTGGTGAGATATTAGAATCTATGGAAACCTTGCACTCAACCCTTTTAGTTCACATGTTTGACCCTCTAAATGAAAACATGAATAACTAGTGTTTTCTCAATCCACAAGAACAAAAAACATAGGAAAACATAGCATGTAGTCTCCCATGGTAATTTTAATACCATGGCATTTCTAGAAACAAATAATTGCACCTCCATGTATAATCATGATTTAAAATTCTAATTAAATAAACAAGATAATTCACTTGTGAAGGTTAATGGATTTGTGTTACTTCCTAATTTAATCAAAATTATCACCTTCCATTATTTAAGGGAACCCACTACCTTGAGGGTTTGTAGGGTGCTAATAATTGAAAGTGTATGATGAGAGTTAGTTGGTTGGAGATCTTCTAACTCCTCCATAACCACTAATGCCTCATCGTTATCATTTATTATTCATAGGAACACTTAATGTAGAACAATATTCTCAACACATTTATTTCCTTGACTATATTTATTCTCACATTTAATACATAACCCATTTGCCCCTTTTCGTTCAATTTTTTGAGGCATCAATTAAGAAAGTGGAGGAAATTACAAAATTGTCCTCTCATCTTAGTTATTAGTGAATTCCTCCCTCTTATTTGACATGAATTTTTCCTCTACCCTATTTTCCATAATAATATAATCAACTATATTATACACAGTAAATATGTGTACCTCATGTTAAATATGATCCTTGAGCTTACCAATAAATAGGTCATTCAAGTTCACATTTGTAATTGTCTCCATTTACAAGAATATGTTATGGAATTGATTAATAAAATTAGTCATTGATATCTTTTGGATATCTAGTCTTGGAGATCAAACAATACTCTTTCCCATTGTCCTTTAATTTCAAACTCGATGCTAACCATTTCTCCTCCTATCATTTCAACTTGCACATTTTGCATGCCTTCTTCAAGATGATGCACTTTTTCATCTAATAAAGACAACATCAAATCTAAAGTCCCACATGGTCCTAACTCTAAATCTATATCATCCTTGTTAAGAGTTTTTCCTTGTCCAAGAATTATTGTCTCAACCTCTAGTATGTGGCCATGCCCACCTCATGATGTTGCAAATATATTTTTGACAATAAATTCAAAATAACTCCAAATAAGTTAAATTTTTTACTATAACTTATTCGAGTCTAGAAAACAATTGCTTTAAAAAATATCCAAGAAATTGGTTATTTCGCAATCTTGGGAGTGAATTTGGTAAAACTTATTATTTAACAAATCAATCATTCATAATTGCTTCACATAACTCTAATTTTAAATTGTAGTAGCTTCATTATGTCCTTGATTTACCCTCCAAATTTTAGAAAAAATCACAAAATTAATATAGATATGTTTTTTACAATCCAATCTTTTAAATATATAAAAATATCTTATTTCTTTTGTTTCATATGCCAATATCATATACTCAACTACCACTTGTTATGAAATTAATTCTACAAGAGAAGAATATAATAGGAACAATATGAAAATATTTAATAGTAATAAATCACTTCAAGGGGACAAACCTCCAAAATTATTTAATAAAAAAAGAATTCATAGTATGATAATCAACTACTATTCAATATCTCTTATATATAAGCATTGTTAGGTGATATTAGAACCTTAATCCTAATGAGGTTGGTTTAGCATACTATAATTATACTTATGGAATCATAACTACAATTAAATATTATTCCAGCCACAAGTTAGCCACATATACCTTGAAATAATCCATAGGTTAAAAGCATAGCACATTGCTAATGACGACTCATGTTTAGTTAATTTGCGTGCCTCATATCACATGACTCTTCACAAGAAGAGGTTTTCTCATTATAAAGAATATAATGGTGGTGAGATGTTACTTGGAAAAAAAACTTCACACAATATTTTTTTTCAAGGTAAACCTATTTTTTTGTATTGAGAGATCAAAATCTCTTACAAACATGTTGCATATTCTAAGCCTTGCACAAAATTCAATTTCAAATTTTTAGATGAATAATATTGGTGCACGCATGTCACTTTCAATGGGAATTGGTGTAAATTGGCTAGAGGGAATTCAATGTTTGCGAAGGGTATTTGATGCAAAATATTGTTTGAGTTGGAAGAATCTACATTGTGTAACTCTATCAATATAATGGAAAATTTGGATTCGTGCATGTTGTGGCACCAAAAATTAGGCCACATTGGTGAAAAGGATCTTAATACCTTGACAAACAAAATTATGGTATATGAATTATTTGATTATTCTACGAAATTTTAATTATGTGAGCATCATATGTTTGTGAAACAAAATAGAGTAAAATTTATTTTTTGTAGCACTAGAGAAAAGTGGATTTCAGAAGTCATTTATAGTGATGTGTTTGGTCGTATGGATGTCCCTTCTATTAGTAAATATCATTATTATATTTCATTTATTGATGACTACTACTACTAATGATATTAAGGTTCTTGCTTGAGGCTTTCTATAAGTTAAAAAAATTATAACATGCCTCAAACTTATAGAAAGCCTCAAACATACTAATAGAAGGCACATCCAAGGATTTTTGTTCGGTAAATTTATTTAAAAAAATAAATTTCTATAAGTTTAGGGATGTTAAGGTTCTTGTAGAAAATCATATGAATAAAAAATGTATTAAGGTCAGATAATGGAGGCAAATATTGCTATCGAGAACTTGATGATTTTTGTTGACATGTAAATATTATGGTAAAAAATAATTCCTTATACACCACAATAAAATAGACTACAAAAAGGACAAATAAAACATTAATGAATAAAAATGGAACCTTGTTGAGTGGTACTCATTTGGATAAAGATTTTGGGTTGAGTTTGTAACTACTACTTGTTATTTGATAAATAGACCATCTCCTTCTAATTTGGTTGATAAAATGCCATATGAAGTCTAGATAGGTAAAAATCCCTCTAGTTTATAGATTAGAGTTTTTGGTTGAGAATTTAATTCATATGCCAACAAAAAGGGATCTTAGTTGGAAGAATGATAGGTTGGAATTATTTGACACATAGCTAGAAGAATTTTCTAGGCACTATGGAGATGAAGAAAACCTTAGCTTGAAGAAGTGAAAAGATCCTTGAAGTTTGATATCCTTTTACAAAAGGACCCTAGAAACCCTAACCTCTAAAAGGATTTGATAGCCTCTTAACATAAGTAAAGATGCATTTAGAATTTTTTCAGTTAGGGGGCAAAAATCATATCCAAAATGAACTAGTTCAAGGAGTGAGAAAGGAACCAAATATTTTTTCAATATATTAAAGGTTAAATTTTCTAGAGTCAATTGGTTGTATAATGGTTAATGATGGTTCTTGGTTATCCTAAAAATATTAAGGAGGCCTAAAATGTTCTTACAAAACTTTATTCTCATTTTAATGCAACAATATACAAAGTGAGGAGGTTAGACAACTTTTAACATTACTCCTAAGAAGTTCAATGGAGAAGATGTTGATGAATTGAAAAAAATACTAGAGATGAGCTTTCTATGGTGATTAATTCCTTCAAGAATAGAAAATTTCCTAGTGTCGATGGTCTGCTAATTAAATTCTATAACTATAATATAAATTCAATTACATGTCATCATTTGGATGTATATGAGCCTAGTGATAAGGGATCCCTTCGTAAAAAGACGAACAAGGGGATTATAAAAATAATTCCAGAAGATGGGGACACACCCCTTATTAAGAATTGGAGACCTATTACTCTCTTCAATGTAAGAGTTTGACAAAATTACTTACTTTGAGGGTTATTGATATTCTCCCCAAGATTATTTATGCCTCTCAAGCTAATTTTAGGAAATGCAAATACATATTGGAGAACCTTGTTACTAGTTGGGAAGGTCTTGAGTGGGAAAGATAATCAAGAAATTTGTATGCTACTACATGACTTTGAAAAATATTTTGATAGGATTGAATGCCCATTATACTTATGGTTATGAAATCTTTCAACTTTGATGTTAATTTTTTTAACATTGTGAATATTCTCTCGAAGGATTCTTATGCACCTATTGAGATCAATAGTAATCTCATTGAGGCCTTCCCTCCACAAAGATCCATCCAACAAGGGTGTCCTCTAGGTCTTGTCTTGCTTGTGATTACTTTTGAGGCACTATAAATTATCTATTAAAGGAGTCTTCTTTAATCCCTCCTACCAAGGGAATTTATTTTCTTAACAATGGTGAATTGATCAAGATCCAATTTGTTGATGATACAACATTGTTTCCTAGAATTGATGAGGAGAGTTTTGGTAATGTAATCAATAAACAATATATATTATATTATCTTAGGATCAAAGATCTTTGACATCAAATCCATTGCTTTAAGTTGAAAAGTGGAAATGTAAATGGAGTGGCCTAAAAAAGATTGTAACTTACTTAGGAATCACACTTTCTATGGAGTGCTCTCTTAAGGACACGTGGGAGCGGATTTTCAAAAAGAGAAAAAAAATGACCTATTAATTTCCTTTCCTTGTTAATTAGATTGTAGATTTGATAAAAAAATCTCATTTTATGATATTTATTATGCTTCCACTTGGTTCTTTAGGAGTTATCAAGTTGATAAAAATTCAAAAATAATTAAGGTGCTTTTATGGTCTAATAACAAAGGTGATAGAAAAATGCATGTAGTGAATTTAATATGGTGATGTATCTCTAAGGATAAAGGGGGCTTGGGCCTGAAGGATCTAAAGCTACAAGGAATTACCCTTGCAATCAAATGGATTCTACAATCCTTTAAGGGTTTTGAGCTCTAAAAGATACTAATTAGGAATAACATTTCTTTGGTTACCTAAAAAATTAGCAAAAATTGGAAAGACTTGCACCCACATGATATACTTCTATATAGGTTTGTTATTAAACCATTTAGATCAAGTCAATGTTTTAGAGTATAGAGAGGGCTTGGGAGTTCGTGAGAAGCTTAATTTTGGAGCATGTATTTTTTTCAAAAAAGATGGAAGTCCAAGGGAACGAGCTTGATTGGTTATTAGTTATCAATGTGGAGACCCAAGTTCAAATCCCAACGGAACATCTAATATGGAATTCTAAGTTGTGACTCTTGGTCTTCCATAGTCGGCTTCTAATGTGGAGGTGGTTTCTAAATACATAGATTTCTAAGTTGTGACTCTATCTTCCATAGATGATTTCTAGTGTGGTTGCTCAAAAGAAACTGGTTGAAGATGATCAAGGAAGTGTTAGAGTGGTGACTGGCAACACTGGTCAAAGAAGTGGAGGTTACCCAGGGTTTTCTTCGTGGGGTTGAAGGGAATTAGAAGCCTGCCAATGCACGTGATGGCATTAATGGCCCTACACAAAATCTCTGCCCAGCAAGAGCGAAGGCGAATAAAGCAATCAAGTTCCTATAGTGACAGGCGAGATTGGTGAAATGCTTGGATGGCTTGTACCTATCTGAAACTTTCAGTGCATATGATGTCAACTTTTGGTATATGAATTTTGTTTTGAAGTCGAGGTATCTGATCTATATATGGTATTAGCATAGGAAAATAGGGTAACTCAAAATAGACTTTTGTCTGTATCCAGTCTCCTAATTTTGCGTTTTAGTAGATGAGCCAGATTTCAGGAATTGGTTGATAGTGATACTGGTTTTGTTGTCTAGAATGTATTAGGAATAATTTTTTACTTCCGGTTCTTTGGTCAATTTTTAAGGTGGTTTATGTTGATGTAATTATTATTATATTTTAATAGAATAGGGGAGGGCTTTTATCTTTCACTTGATTAAAAAAAACAATAATGAAAATTTAATCGGTTAAGATAAAGTCTACGTCAAATTCTCCATCTTTGTAAAGTGCTATACAATGTTAAGTATCGTGTCAACATGAGCTTCAAAATAAGATTCTAACTGTATGGTCCTATGGGGGGGTTGAGCTTCTATTTTCTTGGATCAAGCGGTCCCATGAAGCAAAAAAATTTATGCTACAGGATTAATTGGAATTTTTTCTTGAAAAATAGCAGCCCCTACCTTTTAGGACTGCAAATTTCAGTGGTGAAATTGAGGTGGGGCTAGAAATTGCCCCTACAACATAAGATTTTTTTTAACCATTTGTCTATTGCTTAAAATTTTAAATTCCTAAAAAATATAAAAATGAGAGAATTTTTATTTATTTATTAATTTTTATCAAAAGTACTCCCTTAAATTTTGGAGCTCAAACTCTTAGGAGCCCCTATATTTTAGGACTACAAATTTCAATGGGTGAAATTGAGGTGGGGCTAGAAATTGCCCCTACATCTTAGGATTTTTTTCTACCACTTGTCTATCACTTAAAATTTTAAATTCCTAAAAAAAAGTAAAAATGAAATAATTTTTATTTATTTATTAATTTTTATCAAAATACTCCAATTCTTTCCTTAAATTTTGGAGCTCAAACTCTTAAGCTGAATTACAAAATTGAATTAATGGGACCACCAACTTTAAAATGTTCCTAAAAAATCTCAGCAACACCCACTGAATTTTTTAAGGAAGCCCTCTTCCATGGGACCTTACCCTAAACAACCTAAGATTAGGCAAATGGCTCATCCTCACTAAGTTCCCTCCAAAAATGATTTACTTCATATTGGTTGACACCTACGAAGTCTTCTCTACCCTAAATAGCAATTGGAAAAGTAACTTGTCTAATTGTGCATTGAAATCTATCTTTAACCATGTTTGGTCTAATTTTCTTGAACCCAATAAATCTAGTTTTAGATGGCTGCTTGTAGTAAAAAGATTGGCAGTTGGATCTATCTTCAATGAAATTGTTTTGAATGCATGTTTGTCCCTCATGTAATACTAATGAGCCTTTTGAGCATCTTTTCTTTAATTGTCAATATGCTAGAAACATTTGATCCATGTTTCTCAATAATATTTTGGGATGAATATTATTGGGATGAGATAACAAATCTAATATTACTTAGTATGTGATTATTTTTGCTTTTGTTAATTTTTTTAATAAAAACGACAACAATTTTGGGTTTGTTTTTTCTTTTAAAATCTTTTGGCATATTTACAGAAGTAGGAATGACAGTATTCCATGACAAAAGGAGGCGCCTCGTGGAATCTCTCAATGATTTCATGCTTCTCTCTATCATTTTGTAGGTCACAATGGTCTTCAAGAGACCCAAAGATAGATTCTATGGGTTGTTAGACAATGGGGTGATTGTAATCTATAAAGATGAAGTTAAAAGAGTATGGTGGAAATTTTGATGACAATGATGATATGGATAAAAAAGGAAAGTATGTGTGTATCCATGGTTTGAATCCACCTACCTTTGTTGGGGATAACTCATGTCACATTTTCCAAAAGAAAAAGGATGCCATGGAGTTCAAACATGAGCAATACAACAAGGAAAATGCAGGAAAACAAGCTACAAACATGGAAATTGAATAATAACCTTGCGCCAACAAAAAAGATGATGCTTGTTCTATTGGCACTTATGATATTGACTCCTATAAAAACACCAATAATATTAAATGTTGTTGGGAATGATACTAAATATGATGTTTGTAGTCGTCTAATAGTTGTTTCTATGATACTCTTTTTTGGTACATGTAAATACTCAATTTAGATAACTATTTATAATATGAATTCCAAACATTTTCTTGCCAAACCTATAGATATTAAATATTTCCTCATAGTTAGTTTCTTTTTGTTCCACCAAATTTTAATTCGTGTTGGCTATTAAGCCCATTACTATAGGAACAACTAGACAATATTACAATACAATGAGTTTAAAACCCCAAGCCCCACTAATTTTAGATAAGTGTAAAATCTATGAGTGTAAAACATGCAAAATATATGACCAACATGTTCAACTCAAAATGCACCACTTATCCTTGTATCTCCAAATACAATAAAAATGCACAAAAGGATTCCTTATTTCACTACTTTTGCAATTGCACTCTTGCAAAAGAACACTATATTAAATATGTGGGACTTGCCCTAATGACCTCCTATTAGAATGTATCAACAAAACATTATTACCACAAACTATAAAAGGTAGTATTTACCCATCTTTGCCCCTATTAAACATCAAATGTGGAAACTTTATAATTGTGAATTGGAGCCATTTCAAGGGTCTCAACTATCTTGTTCATGATTAAGATCCATATCCAACCTACGTTTTGTTGTGCAAGATGTATAAGAACAATAACAATAGACTGTTTGCAGTTTAAAAGATAATGTAATGTGATTTTATTCACCCTCTCCTTGTTGGGTGCCATGCCACATTGGGGCTGTCGTGGGTACAATAACTCCTAGCTAGGGTGCAATTACATCCTTTGAAAAACACACTCCTTGTAGTATAGGTCTACAATAGATGAAAATATGTAGAAGAGCACACAAAAGGATTATACATAGCAAGACGAATGCATAATATTTCCTTTAAAATAAGGATTGCATGACAAAAGTGATGTCTTCTCATGGAATGTGATTATTACAACCTACAAAGGACATGAACCTTTCCAATAAGAGTTTAACATTATTTCAACAAATGCAAAGTAATGTCCAGCCTAATTAGTTCATCATTGTTAGCATAGTTATGGCTTGCACCAAATTGGGAGCTTTGGAATAAGATATGGACATTCACCAAACTAGAACTAGAATAATTCTTTATTTTTTTTAAGTTTACAAGCAAAAATAAAAAAATACTAGATGATTTTAAATAAAGTAATTGCAAAAATACTTGTATAGTTGACACTCATCCTCTATACATCATGATTGCACACAAATAAGTGAAATATTAACAAAATGAAAGCAAGTTAGAAGTTTACAAATAAAACTATATATAACCTCTCCAATTACAACCAACTTGAATAAATTCCAAAATGAACTTACCCTCTAACACAAAACATATTAATTCTAACAATACAACAAAATATAATGAACTTATAACCTGTAACTTAGGCTAACACCAAACAAACACGCTACAACATACAACTTTTGGATCATACGGACCTCAAAAGTCAACATGGAAGCCCTTTAATTGCCCAGGGCAACTATTTGAAAAAGTAAAAAATTATAATTTTTAAATATATGACAACCATATACAAAATATTTTATTTAATTTTTTAATTAATTATGCTGGTATATCTTACTTTTCGAAGTTGAAGACTACAACAAATCAAATAAGATGCGGTTTTGCCACATTCCCTAATATAGATTTAACTAAAACCTTTTCATATTACCTTTTAACAATATTTTTCCAAATCATTGTGATGTATTTGAAGTTTCATGCTTTGAACACCATTTTTCCTATAAGATAAGATCTAGTCATCCACAAGAGGCCTTTTACATTGACAAGTAGGAGATTGGTTGTAAATTTCCCCGTATTCCCAATCTAGATTACATACAATCCAAAGATGATTTCTGAGCCAAGTTCTTGTTCAGGTATATTTCCTAAGCGTTCAAGGTTTCTTTCAGCTGTTAATTAGTTTCTGCCACTGGATTTTCCTGGCAATGGTAAACAATTATTAAGTTGCAGACTATCAAGACCTGTCCAACAAGATTAAAACTTGGAATAAAAAAACTTTTAAAACCTAAAACGGAAAGTTGTGACATTTCAGCGTGGAACATCCCTATGCATTTGTAATTTTGTACTTATAAAACTTGAAACTTCTGACCAAACAAAATGTTTTGCGAGCTTGTAATATGACTACAATGTCTTAAAATAGAAAACCTGGCATTCATACAGATCGTATAACCTATACCGAAAACTGAGAGGTGAAAAAATATGTGCAATACTTTCCAGCAAAAGACTGGGTGATGAAACGAGTAAGAAAAGACAGAATTATCATCAAACAAATAATACAAATGTAGAACTTAGAAAATTTTGCATACATGCATAAAGCCAGAAATCATTTCAATTAAGAAGCTTTTTGCTACTGTGATACAGACCTAAGAGCTGCAGGTTAGCATAAATCTACCAAGCCAGCATTTGAAAACTGCAAATATTGCGGTCCCAAGGAACTTATAGCAGAAACATAAACAAAATAATGAGCGGTCTTTTATTAATTACATGAAATCACCAATATGACAGTAAATGTTAGCAGAAATTCTATAAAGATGTCTTTTATATAAAGTAGTTTTCTCATGCAGCCGACCACCAGATGTGGTCATGCTCTGAGATGTTATGGCAAACTGCAAGTCTTGAAATCCAATAAGTAGACAATTTGGTTATAGACATGACAGCCAAAAGAAAACGTGCCTCTTAGCATTGTCTTACTGCTCGAAGACAACACCAGTTGATGGAATCATTTGCAAATTATTGAGTCCCAGTTTTGTTGTTAAATCTTCCACAGAAACTTTTGAGACATCCATGCGAACCCCAATATCAGTTGCATATCGGCTCAAGCAATATGTGCCAATTGCAACTACAGTTATTCCAGTTATATTAGTTGTAAAAAACCCCAAAGGGGATGAAAAGACAGCAGCAAATGGAGCACCAAGGATTGATGCTGCTTGACCACTTCTTCCAATAGGATTCCGATCAATAACAAGCAAGCCAGTTTTACAGTAAATTGCAAAGTCTTCGCAATTGTTTTTAAAAATGTTATAGCATCCAAAACCATTTTCACACAAGTAAGTTGCACGATGTACAACTGTCTCTGGTGGGTCTGATTCTGCAAGAGTACAAGTTCCACCTCGAGCTTTTGCAAGAAAAAGGGCAGGGCTGACAGAGTACTCAAAGCGATACAAGGCCCCTCCAGCAAGGAAACAATCAAGACAAGAACACACTACTCCATTGCTGTCTTGTTCATGATTACATTCATGGCAGACATAAGCTCTATTGCGAGGCCCTGAGCTGAACAGAAGTACGTCAAGGACGGTACCAGTCCCCATTTCCTCCCCTCTACCCCTCGTGAAGTGAAGGACCTTATTATCTCCAATATATATACCTGAAAAAAATCTCAAATTCCGATTATAATAGAAAACAGATTTAAACAATCTGGGGAATCTTCGGAAGAAATGCTTTAAAAGTTCAAGAAATTAAAATCCATGTAGATATGTTTCCCTAATAGTCCGTCTGCTACATTAATAATCCATAAAATATCAGACCTAAGCCAAGATAAAACATTATGATCTTGCAATACACAATAAGTTCTGTATAGAAATAAATATCTAGAGGATTCCAAATTGCTCACAAGATGGAAAACAAATGGGGAATAAGATGCTATAAAAATATAAGCAAGTTCCCAGAAAATATATACATATTTTGTTTTGCCTTGGAAAATGCTTTTTATATCACAAAAATTAAACATAAGTTTTTCAATCATACAAAATAGTTACAAGGAAAATCTATCTATGTGAAAGTCAGGAAGGAAAGCACCTAGGCCTGTGCGCAAAGAGTCAAAATCTTTATGGAACCAATGCCAGTGAGCTTTAACAATCAAATATAGCTCTTGCTTGAAGAGTGAACTTCTCTGTGATTGGCAGATAAGAATCATCCTCAAAAGGAAATTTGCATCATGCTTTCCCAAGGAAGCTCATTGAGGCCAATCGGACAGTATGTTAAACACTTTTGATATTGCAACTAGTCATCCAAGAATCTTCTAACAGAGCTACTCACCAATACACAAGAGTGTTGAAGAAATGTAATTCAGCCAAAGCCACTCCCAAACAATTGAGCTTTAAAGCATCTCCGGAAGATGTGATTGTCTACTCTTGCCCAATATGCATAGAGAGTGATGCCCACCTCACCCAACCTTTACTGTAACAATTAGTCCTTGACAAATCACAAACCATCCCAAAACTTTGTGCTTGAAAGATGTCCTTGCAGACATATAACTTGGCAATTCTTTTGCCATCACATTTCCAGATCCTTGGTTCACCACTACTTGTTCAGACATGGGACAAGAGTTATTGTGTCACGGGATTTGATTATGCAAAGAACAAGTTTAACCATATACATAAAATCTACGAGGCCAAACAATTAACCACATTCTCTTCTTAAGTATTCAGTCAATGACTTGAGGGTGAATGAAAAATCAGCACTTAACAGAAAGAGAGCTAAAAATAACTTCCTGTACAAAAACTTGAATAAACCAGTGCAGTTGTTTAACAAAATAATTATCATTTAAAGAAGATGAGCTACATCAGAAGGGATATCTCAAAAAAAATCTTTTAAACCATTTTCATCCCTCTTGAATATATTGTAGTAATTTATGGCCACCATGAACCCTGTCTTGATGTGTTCCATAATGTCTATTCTATGTTTCATGTACATTAGCCTATTTAATATGGTTTTCAGAGTTATTTGCATTCATCAACCTCCTGTTACTGGTTAGCCCATTATAGCTTATGTGTATAGTGCAAGATTAAATATGTTCAGATATAGCTCTGCAACATAAGGCAAGAACTTACATGTGAAGTCGAAGTCTCAACAAATAGTCTCCAAAAAATCCAGCTTGTAAACACCATGGAATTATTCCAGGCTCTCCTTTGTCTATCTTAGCTTATTCAATGACTGCTTACAACCATCATAAGATCAATGACACTTGATAGAGAGTGCCAACTATCTCAAGATTTCTTCCAAGTGGGGTGCCATTTTCCATGTGGGCTCATTATTTACAATATTAAAATATTTACAGATACTAAATAATTCTACTAGGCCTAGGACTTGCAAGATGTACAACACCTAGTCCTAACAAAAAAAATCCCAGGTAAAATTAAGAGAACTATTCATTTCAATTTTCTTTTTATCTATGTTACCAAATTTCCCAAAACCTAGGTTCAGGTGCAATTCATTTCAAAATCAGAATTGAGTTTGATTCGCTTGTGGATTCATCCGAGGCACCATTTTTTTGTGCATAGATTCGTATGGAATTGTTTGTGAACATACTTAGGCAATTCCAATTATGTTGAGGTGATTCTAGGGCAATTCCAACAAGTGACAGTTTCAATGTGTTTTGTTTGACTTTTGACCATCAATATTGCACCATAAACTAACAGTTATTTCACTTGTGTTTTGTTTGACATGTAATAGGGGAAAAAAATTGTGTTTTGTTTGACAAGAGCCACACTAAGATTCACAATCACCAAAGTAATGCCACAATAAGCAACACTGCAAGTGCAAATTCTTTTTGATTTTGCAGTCATTTTCATTTTTGCAGTAGTTAGGTAGCCAACATAGTTTTACTAGGAATGGGGTTGTTTGTGGTTCTTCTAATCTACCCACATCATCTAATGTCTAAGTTACTGGTCTTGGTAATGGTTCAAGTTTAGGTTCAGGGGTTCAGTTTGTGGGTTTGGTCAAAAGAATTTGGGGGTTGGATTTGTTTTCAATTCATTCATACAAAAACATATAAAAATTAGAAATATATACATGTTTGCAGAAATAATTAAGTACAGAATACCACATGCATCATATATTGTATAATAAACAAAATCACCATAAAAATTATAAATATTTCAATTTCAATTAGTCAAACCCGAATGTCATGATATATATTATATATTAAAATTAAAAAATAATAATGTCAAGTGTCAACAATCAACCATCATTGATCAAGCATCATCATGTGGGTTTTCAAAACAATCATCATTGCCATCCATATTAGATGATGTTGGTATATTAGAAGAGCCACAAACTGTGCCACTGGCACTAGCTCTGTCATGCTTGCTAGTTGGCTCATCTTCAACATCAAGTGCAGCAAGGTGGGAAGTGGAAGCATCCAAGTCAGTATGCTTTGGCTCAATATCCCATTTTCTTATGCCCCCTTCTTTGTAGCCACTTCATTTGTGTGAAAGGAGACACAAGTTTGAATGCACGTACTCTTAATCCTTTGCCTTTTTTGAGTGTAGTTGATTGTGCTTTACTAAGTGGATGAATTAATATGTGTTCCAATTCCTCTCAGATGTAGATGAACTATCAACCTATTAAGACAAAATTAGAGAGTTAAGAGTTATAAAATTAAAAAAATTAAATTATAAATATAAATGAAATTTAAAAAAAGAAGATTTTTTTTATAAAACTTGTGATAAAATATTGATCACAAGAGGTTGTAGGCATGTGAGTGATTGGCCATGGAAGTACAAACAATTGTGAGCACTAACCTTAAACTTGTCATGAAGAGCATCAATACTAAAGTCGTTGGAGTGTACAAAATCCATGAACTCAATCCTAACTGCATTTTGCAAGTTAATATCAATTAAGAGTTTATGAAATGCTGCCTTGTACCTTTCACTAACTTCGACATCTCCATATGGAGCAATCCTTGTTAACGTGAAAAAGGAGCTCAACACTATAATATTTGGGACTCAAAGCAAAGGCAAGAAGATGTAGTAGGGTGGTCATTTTGTTCCATCTCTCTTCAATAATTTTGTGTAGTTGTTTGAAGAAAATTTCTTCAAGATCTTGCTCTTTCTCATTTATGATGGTCTTCATCTTCTCAATCATTGAGTCAATGCCATCATATATCTCTCCTAAACAAGGCCTATCCATGTCGGTATAATGGATCATACTCAATATGGGCTCAATGAAACTAAGGAGATATTCAACACGATCCCACTAAATGTCATCTAGGATTATCTACTTAATGTTTGATGCTATCGTAGTGCTAGATTGCCTCCATATGGACCAGTTTGGGTTGATGACTAAGTCAAAAAGTACCACCCAAACCTTCACAATTCATATCAAGATAGTTGTGTTGGAGGCAAAACAAGTCCCAACAACCTGTTTGAAAATCATAATTAAAAAATAAAATTTTACCAAAATTATTATTTTTTACTAAAGTGAAACATTTTAAAATAAATCTTATTGCTTCACTTACCTTCAGCAACTCCAATTTCAAGAATGTTTTGAATATGCCTACGACATATGGTGGTTGTCAATGAACATTTGGATCCAATCAATTTTGGTGCCAATTTTTGGTAGCATAAGGTTGAAGGACCGGACAACACAAGGTGTCCAAGAGATGTGTCACACTCAAGTTCAACCAATAAACCGATTGCTTTATAATTGATGGCATTGTCTATTATGACTTGAACAATGTTTCGAGCCCCCACTTCTTCAATGGTTGTCACAAGAATGTTAGAAATAAATGCACCACCCTTCACCACTCCTTCACAATCCATTGCTCTCAAAAAAATTGTCCCTTTAGGTAACACTACTATAATATTGATCAATGATCAATTTCTTCCATCCTTCCATTCATCAAAAATGATGGACACCCTCGTTTTAGCCCATGAATACGTTACGAGATTGAATGACTCCTCTATGAACTTCACCTCTTTCTCCAATAAGGTGCTATGAACTTTCTCAAAATCTGGGCTCTTTACTCTTTTGGAGCCTCATTAATTGCTTTCACCATTTGATGCCAATATGGTGAACAAACAAACATTAAAAGAAAATCCATTTGCATAGAGGCATCTTGATATGTGTTGATTGGCAATCTCTTAAGGCTTGTTCTGAAATGCCATTTCCAACAATCCCTTTGATCTCTTATGTGTAAAGGCCATTGCTTGTTCTTCGGGTGTGGCCAAAAATGGGTGGCTCTCTATAGGTTGCAGATTAGAATGCAGTAGAAGGGGCTTCATTTTTTGAGATCCTTTCTTTAACAAAGGATGATTTCATTTAGGGCTTGCTGCTTGATTTGTTTTATCTTGCACATTAATATATTCTACGATTTGTGCTTTTGGAATGGGTACACTATTTTTTCTTGGGAAAGATTTGATGCTTACTCTAGAGATGTGACATAAATGGCCTTTCACTTGACTATATAAGCTTGAATATCTAACATCACACCCACTGCAAATCCAAACATAAACCCCATCACTTGGAAGCTACTGTACCATATCAACATATTTTCAAAATGACAGAATTTGGGTCTATTTTGAAGTAGGGTCGGCCCATGGAGCTAGAACTAGTTGCCATTGTAATCCTTATGACAACAAATTCAAGAAATAACACATTTGAAGAATCGAAACAAATGAAAACAAAAAAAAACATATATATGACTTAAATCATTTAAAAAAATTAAGCACGTTTTATAGATTCATAGAAGAATGAAAACAAAATGAGAAATTTGAAACAAAACAAGAGAGTTCATTTGTAAAAAAAAAGTACAAAAAACCAAAAACTTTAAAAAAATCTACCTCTTTTGCAAAAATCTTCTTCTACAATCTCCTTGGCAATAAATGGGCTCTTGTAAATGCATAGGAATAGCAAACCAACCACTTCAAAATCTTCAACAACCAATCAATCTTCAACTCTATTCGTGCAATGACAAGCAAGAATGGAAGTTTAATAAGGATGAACAATATTTTTGTTTTGCATTCACAATAAGGGAAGTGAATTTTTTTTTGTCTTCAAATGTCTTGGAGTCCACATTTTAGGGTTAGGGGTGGCATTTTTGGGCAAGGGATCAAAGTCAAATGCCAGATTAGAAAAATAACATTAAATAAAGCCAAAATCCTATAGGTTCACTGCAATAGGACCGGTTGGGTGTGAAATTCACTCTAGGTTCACCTGGGTTTGTCCCATCCAGACCCATAGAACTTGGACAAAACCTTAGACAACCCCCAATGCAGACCAAACCCAGACTCGTCTATGGGCTAGATTGGACTTGAACTAGTAGGCTCTAGGGACCGAACTGGTAACATAGCATTACTCTAAGTTACCGATTTGCCACTCCCAGCCTTCGGATACGATATGATTCGTACCAAATTCAAAATTCGGGTTCGATTCGGGTCGGATTCGGATAGGATTCAAAATTTTGACTGTGGATTCGCTGCGGATTCGATTTGCCTCTGCGGATTCGTCCAAGATACACCCAGGCGAATCTGAGACGAATTTGAGGCGAATTTGAGGCGAATCTAGCAGAAAAAGTGTTTTTTTTCAATTTTTTTTTTTTTTTTTGACCAAAAGTTGATTTCTAAGTAATAAAATATTCATTCCAAGCCTAATTTTTGCCTCCAAACACATCTAATGATGCTGTTGATGCTGCTTTTTTTTATGACCCATATGATTCAGATTGATCAATGATCAATAATGGCTGATTGTAGACACTTGACATTTTTATGTTTGAACTTTAATTTATAATTTTATATCATGACATTCGACTTTTGAGTATCACTAATATTTTAATATTCGACTATGAAAGTGGTGATGTATTTTTGCTATGTTATTAGACTATTAATATGGTGGTGTATTCTAAACTCAATTACTGCTGCAAATATGTATATATTTCTGATTTTTATATGTTTTTTGTATTGCCGAATCCAAGCCATACCCAACTCCAAGTTTTTTTTTTGCCGAATCCCGTACCGGATTCGCGTACCCGTACCCGAATCCAAAAACGAATCGGTAACTTAGGCATTAGTCAATGAAGATGATAATGTTGGTCTTGATGAAGACCCATATGAAGCTGATTACTGATTGCATTATTTTAATATTGAACAATGAATATCTATCATGACATTCAAGTTTGACAAATTGATATCAAATTAGTTAAATGTATTTTGAATTTGTAACATTTATGGTAGTTTTGTTTATCATATGCATGATATGTGATATTCTAAACTTAATTTCTATTGTTAGGCTGCAAATATGTATATATTTTTTATCTTTATATGCTTTTGTACAGATGTACCCAGCTAATGGCATACTATAACATACCCGATTTTGATTCAACAACTTAGCCTTTTATCAAAACCTCTAAGGATGAGTACAGAGAAAGAGTACACGGAAACCATGTCAAAGCTATGCAAAGAATTGCATTCCATGGAATGTTATGTAATTAGCTTGAAAATTCCTTAACAATTGAAAAACTGCATTGCTCCCTTTGCAAGTAAGGGCAAATCTCCAAAGGTTCTTAAAGTAATTCTTCAATACATTGGATAAATTCTTATTACTGATCTTTGCATGATGTAAAAGAAAGTCAAGATTGGAAGCACCATCGAGGATGAAATCAATCATGTGCTATCGAGCTGATTTCCAAGGGCAGAAACAAGGACAAAAACTCATGATAGTTATAGGTAAGCTTGTTAATAACCAAGGTTTAGGCCATGATGATCCAAAAACTTGGGTCTAAGTAAGTTCAATCATTCAGGTCCTAGGGTTTCATGTTTGTTAAGACTGTTGGCTTGGAGCTAGGAGATGGAGTTCAAAATTTCTTGGTGGGTTATGTTGCAGAAGGGGTTGTTATGTTGGGTGTGAATGATCAGGGATAGAAAGGGACGTCTTTAGGAGTCTTCAGAAAAAAAATTCAGACCTTACAAAACTACAAAAACTTGTTTTATAGAACATGAGTTTCCCTTGAGGAGTTTGTTAACTGCTGTGGCAAATGGCCATTTCCCCCCTAGCAGAACTAGCCAGCTCATCATGATGAGGACAAAACACATAATTCAAAGAGTTTTCAGCATTAGGTCTTCCTAATTAGTGTTTGGTTTTCCATTTTTTGTGTATGGGAGACTTGAGGGAGGTCATATATTGCTTCTCCAAAACTTTTGTGGGGGTTGGCTCTCATTGCAAGGT
Source organism: Sequoiadendron giganteum (assembly GCA_007115665.2). Classification (NCBI taxonomy): domain Eukaryota; kingdom Viridiplantae; phylum Streptophyta; class Pinopsida; order Cupressales; family Cupressaceae; genus Sequoiadendron; species Sequoiadendron giganteum. The sequence goes on along the minus strand of CM021107.1, from coordinate 24,640,885 downwards.
GGCGGTAGTCCATTCTTTGGCTGTTGCAAGTATGTTGTAGCTAGTCATTTTATGGTGAGAGGAGTTGCACATGTATTAGAAGCTCCAAAGTTCTCGTGTGATCTCATGGATGTTGTGGTGGCACTGTAAATATCTGTAATCAACCATTGTGATAGTGGAATGGGGAGAATTTGCTCTCTAAAGCTGAATTTTTTCACCAAAGTAGGATTTTATCCAAGGGAAATTGTGTTTCCAGCTTATTGTTGTGTCCTATCTGTTATTACAGAATGTTGAGAAGATCTGTGTTTTTCTTGATATACACTTGTCTTATTTAGTTTTATATCCATTTGAAGTGGTTAAGAGTGCATATTGAGAGTCTTGTTGAGTGCTAATGACAGAGTGAGGAATATCTTCCCTAATTACAAATCACATGAAATTCATGCCTGTAGTTCAAAGGATGGTGCAACTTGAGCAATTTAGCTTCCTTGAAGATTGATACATCCACATATTTATTTTCACCATTTGTCACATATTAATAGGAAGCCAATTCAAGCCAAAAGCATCTTTAATAACCATCCATTCTTAATATGCTTTATTTGACCTGGAGGGAAAAAACATTCTAAGAGTGAAGATACCCTTCATTAATGCCTCTGCAAGAATAGTGCTCAGCATTCCTCTTTCAAGTGCCTTCATTCTTCAACAGTCATTCCGCTCAGGTCCTCCTCTCACCTCTAATCTTTGTCTTAGTGGCAGATACTCACAGGTATATGCTTGATAAAGCTTAATTAGGTGGAGATTTAAGAGGTGACAGTATTATAGTCAATGCACATTTTGCAGATGATTTGCTTCTCTTTGCACACTGGTAGAGCAGTTGAATACCATCTCATCCATTTTCAACCATACTGCGCTGCGATCCCTCAAAGTCCCTTTTATCCAAGGTGAAAACCATATTCACCTGTCATGTTGATCACAAGTGCCTTGAGTGAATTAAATCCAAGTGTGTTCAGATCACACAGGGGAGACAACCAAATACTTAAGCATTCCCTTGGCATTGACGTCTCTCACAAAGATATGTGAGACTGGGTGCTTAATACAGTTCAGCAGAATTAGAGATTCTACCATATTAAAAACCTTTCAGTAGCTGGAAGGGTTCAAAATTCAAATTTATCAAAGTCCTGGTCACTACACAAAAGTCTCCCTCTTGTTATATGCTCTCCAGTATTACAGCCGTTTTCATGATATAATCATATAAGGCTCTCATTCTTAGCTTTTCTGAGAAAACAGTTACTAATTTATTTGAGCATCCTTTAGCAGTTGTAGACTTAATCTTCAAATGTAAGGATGAAAGTCCCCATCACAGCAACATGTTCCATTCATTAAAGAAGATTGACCTATATTGAAGCAACAGATGATTGAACTCAAAGAAAATTTGGAGGTTTATAATGGAACCACATTGAACAAAACTGCAGAAACAAAAGCGCCTCTGGAAGGAAACATCTACAATCTTTCTGAAAATCTCAAAGATGTTAATGGGGAGATTATCAACCTCACCTCTGTTTTTGAGAAGTTTATGCCATAATTGGAGAGTTGGGCAAGGGGAAGTTTGGCAGTGGGGTTGACTAGTTGTATAAACTGTTTAGACCATGATATGATTCCTGTAATTTTAACAGTGTACTTGACTTGGCTGGCCTGTTTCTATGCAGGTGCTCATTTTAACTTGCATGGACCTTATCATTAGTGGGTAGTCAATGGTATCTCTCTGTTTACAGGTTTGTAGCCCTTTGTAATGGACATGTGATAAATGACCTGCCTCCATAGAGGTAGCCAAAGAGATTTTTTCTGTTATGTTTTAATTCTATAATATTATAATGTGATATGCATCATTCTCAATTCAAAAAGAAAAAAATAATTTCTGTGATGCAATCCAACTTGGATAGAGGAGCTTGGCTCAAATCAATAATTCACCAATTAATGATCTAGAGGTGAGAAAATCACATGAGGAGACAGATTAACTAACCTCTATAAAAGACAAATGACAGTGCATGCAAAATCAAGACTTGACTAAAATGATTGTTGAATGCTCTTTCAAATGTATTTATAACATAATGCAGGTGAAATTCAACACTACAGAGGCCATCTACAAGTTCAGGGCAGATCCTTCACATGATCATCAATGACATGCAAAAGGTTTCACATGGGAGAAAATCTGAATTGGATAATGGAAAAAAGGTTTGGGGCTATTTCATGCGACCCATCAATTATGTGTGTATAATGCATGTACATCCAAGGAGAAAATCAGCCAATCTAAAAATCTAGGTCTAGAATATCAAGTAATGGTTAGTTACTATTTTTTCTAGATCAGCGGAACATTAGACTGATTAGATTATTTCTGAAAGAGCTAAAAACTTGACATTGACATGTCCTAAGGGACTTGTCATTAAACCATAAGCTTAAGAAATAATCATGCTCGTCATAGCTATGTTATACATGTAGCTTGATTCAAAAATACACGATCTCTGTGTTGGAATTTGCACGGCCGAGCCCAAAATTTTGGCCTTATGTAAAGAAAACTCATTATTAGTTTGAGATCAAAACAAATCAACTTTAGGTGTTAAGATGTCTCACAATCTTTTATTATATTATCACGACCACCAGCAATTGCTAATTTACTATAAACCAGGGATACAACTGTTCTAGCAGTAATTATTAGCAAGCAAATACTATACTAGGGAAGATATATTAACATCATAGCCAACCATTTTTGTGTGTATATTGGGGATAATTAACAAGCAAATGTTATACTGGGAAAGATATAATAACATCGTAGCCAACGATGTTGTCTGTAATGCTGTATATAACTTCAATGCTAGTTTCAATACATATATGTTCAAACATAGAGCATGATGATTCTGCTTCATTAGCTTTAGTAGCTCATAAGAGATGCCAGGCAATAATTGGTGAAGTTAGTCCTTCAACTTTCATAGCTCTAGTGATGAAAGGATTCTCATTTATCGTCTCCCCAATGTACGGGCCAGGCCTTTCCACTGCCATTTTATCATAGTCCTAAAATTCTTGGGACCATATGTATGATAAGCTTGCCGGATAAGCTAACCAAAGGGAAGCGGGAAATTCAAACAGCTCCATCTAAAATATTGCTATCAGATCTGAATGACCTAGGAAAACAAAAAATTCTATCGTAAAAATGGCAGATTTTCCTTTAAGTGGCCACACGCTCAGCATTAGGTCAAGCAAATCCAATTGACATTAACTCAAGTTACCTCTTTCCAATAGAGGTGATGTAGTCTACAATCACTGTTGCTAATTTTTCCACTAAACTGTAATTCAAATAAAACATCCATCATTTCCAAAAAATATACTAAGCAATCGGTAAATGGCAAATGCTAAATCCCAAACCTAGAACATCACATTCATGTCATTATAGACAAAGTGTCAATAAAAATCTGACCAAAAACCAATCAGAAAAACTTAGAATCTATGGTTCATAATCCATTGGCTGTTATGGTCATCGTCCGGGAAAATTTTGAACAACTGTAGAACCATAGGTCATAGTTCAACTGGTGACTTATATTTAACTCGTCACCATTTTTTATATAAAATTATATAAAAAATAATACATATGCTGATGGGCCGACAATAATTTTAGAAATTTTGTTAGAAACGAGCCAATTGTGGAAAACCAATCCATAAAAAGTAACCTAGTCATCAGGACAAAATCTAAACAACCTGGCAGAATCAATCTTCAACACACCTAATAATAAATTCAAGCTTAAATGCCCTCGTTCCAGCAAAATTTATCTAATGACTATATGATCAGACTTCCATAAAGATAACAAACAATAGGTAGAAACCCATTACCAAAATTGCTGTTTTACAACAAAGATCTGAATATATCCAGATGATGATAACTTGCATGGACTGTTACAGACAATTGTATTCACATAGTGATCTTAGAACTGTTGAAAAACGACACAAGAAACTAAAGGAAAACAGAGGAGAAAAAAGAAGGTACCATGATGGGCATATGTGTAAGCTGTTCGCCATGAGTAGATATGATCTCCAGGCTTAACATCCTCCTTGCTGATCTTGTTTGAGAATAACCCCATTGCTTCGCTCTTACTCCAACTCTCCAACCCTTTCCCAATTTCGCTATTGAGAGTGCATCTTCCTTCTCCTAGTATTCTTTAAAAGGGAATAAATAACATTACATCATGAAATCTGTTTGTCATATAAAGAGACAAAAAACAATTTAAAAGTCAATATTTTAATTTTATTAATATCAAAATTTATTTTTATATTAATTTATCCTGTCACTTCATAATAGAAAATGGTTATTGTGATGTATATAATATTATTCATGTTATTCAAGTCATTAATAGAGTTCAAATTTGATTCAATGAATTAAATGCATTGGATATGTAATTTACAAAAAAGATAAATTATTTTTTTATTTTTATATTAAAAATTTTCAACATGAACCAATAAAAAGAAAGATAAATGATATATTTACAATTATTTAAAATAAAAAATTTAATGCAGATTATAGAATTGTTTTTTTTTTTGTTCAATTTTTTTGCTAAATTAATAAAAGAAATTGAATGCATCCTTAGAAAATGACTATTATGATGTATATAATAGTGCTCAAGCCATTCAAACCAGTAATAAAGTTGAAATTTGATTTAATGAATTAAACAAGATAAAGAAACATTTGATTTTTGCATTGGTTGTTCCCAACATAAACCAATAGAAAGGAAGATAAATGAAAATCTCACAATTATTTATAATAGAAAATTAAATATAGACTATATGATTGTTGTTCAATTTCTTTTAATTTTATATGTTCATTAACTAAACTAATAAAATAAATTGAATGCATTAGATGCATTAATATTCTTGCCCTCACAAGGATGGCTCACCAAATATTCGTGTACTCATTCACTTGTATGACGACGACCTCATTTTCTTCAATCGTTTGTGTGGATGGCTTGTAGGCATTGTGCAAAATAACAAAGGAGTTGTTTTTGTGACATACTTTTATTTTCGGCTAAAGGTGGTGAAGGCAACGACCCTTTCTTTCTTCTGTGCGATAATTTTCTTGCTAACTTTTGTGGGTCTTGAGCATCGATGGCTGAGAGCTCAAAATTTACGTTGGAGATTTCGGTGGATTCGATCTTTTACTTCGGGGCCGACACTCCTCTTGCCCTCGAGTGCAAAGACAACCAAAATGCATTTCGGGAGGTCACGAACTAGCGTTTGAAACGCATTTTGCTCAATATCAACCCATTAATGGTTGTGGCGGTGAAAATGGTGCTCAACAAGGGGCATCTGGAGCACAAGGAATACTTTTGATCAAACGCGCAAGTAGTGTCACGGTTTCTCGCTTCCATTTTGGATAATCGGGTCCCCAAGGTGGAAGCTAAGCTACTGATGGCTAAACTATTCAAAAAGGATCTTTTGGATGGTTTAGAGGAGGCATTAAAAGTTTCTATTCTCGGCAAGGGAGCCCCGCATCAGAGTGACTTGGAGTTGGTTAAGATTCTGAGAGAGGTAATTAAGATATTTCCTTTTCTCTTGGACTTAAAGGGGACAACTCTTATGCACCATAGGATGATTGTCATGATTGCAGTTAATTTTCTCAAGAAAATCTTTCGCTTGGTTGAGGTCTGCAACATGGAATGGGTCCAGGAATTTGATGCCTTTGGGAAGGAAAATGGATTTCTATAAATGTTGGGTCATGGTGAATTTTGGTGTTCTCTTCCTTCTATGGTGTTTAGTACTCGGGTGGTAGGTTGTCGCTTAGGGTTTCTGAAAGCTCGCGTTATCTCCTCTACTCTTTTTTGTTATTTTGCAGTACTTGGGCATTTTGTTGGGTTCATCTGGTTGGTTGTTTTGGTGCTGGTGGTTGGGTGGGTTGGATGGAGGTTTTGTGTGTCTTTTGTTGGTGAATGTGGTCGGTGCTTTGATGCCCTTTCTGGTTTTCCTGCATATGCAAATGCTTGTAATTCTAGTTTATTAATACAATCCCTCTTACGAAGCAAATAAAAATAAAAATTCTTGCCCTCACAAGAACAAATAAATATGAAATTAAATATAATTAAATTTGACCTTTATTTGGATTTTAATGATGAGAAGTATTATACAGATGTTATAAAGTGATTTGTCAATGTTTTAGACTTTTTTATAGATTGAGATGATCTTAGATTTTGAAAATCAGTTATCTATCACTCTAAATCTTATGTGTGGATATGAACTTGTGATGTGTAGATTTGATTTGATAAAATGTAGATTGTTGAATCTCTCCCTAATTTTTTATATTTAGGTATACATAAGGATTGGCAATGTTTACAAATATCTTTAGGGAATCTATCAAATCATAAGGTTCATATTCTTCTAGATAAAACAATCTGATGGACCAACTTTATGACATTGAGTGAAGATTTGAAGATAATAGGCAAGTGTGCAATGGATTTATGATGATGTCACAAGTAGACAAATACATAATAGATTCTTCTTTAATCTATTAGATATAGATGTTCTTTTCACATTATTTTTTTTTGTATTCAATATAGTTTACAAAAAAAGGATCATGATGATCCAGTACACAACTTCAAATCAAATTATAAAATTGATCAACAAGGATCAAGTATAAGGTGGATTCTATTCTATAAAGTCTGCCTCGCAGGGCAGTTGTATACTTCCTTTTAATTTCTATCTATTTCATACAACAAATTTGTTTTTGTATACATCTATATGCGCCAACAGTTTGTAAGCACTATTCAATCCTTCTTTTCTTTTGTCTTCACTTTTGATTTTTCTTTGTAATTGTTTGGGTCCTTCCCTAAGGATTTTTCCAGATCTAGTTTGAAATAAAGCCACTAGTTCACATAAATCAACTCCTTTTTTGTTATTTTTGCCTTCCCATTCTTCATTAGCTTTTGAAAATTGTCTTTGGCTACTTCTACCATGATGGATAACTGCATGAAAACATTATGAGTAGTGAGTCTTTTGTAAGACTTGGTAAGTACCCTCCTAGTGCCTCGGTATTTATCACTATTTCTATCTTTCCAAAGAAACCAAAGGATTTCAGTAGTTAGAGTCAGCCAATAAAGATTATTCCCTTTTCCAATTCCCTCATTTTTTCCCAATAAGATATCTTGTTTTCTTTTTTCAACAATTTCCCCCCAACCTAATAAATCAATTTGAAAAAGATTCCAAATTTCCTTTGCAAATAAGCAATCAAAGAACATATGAGAAACAGTTTCAGATTTCTTACAGATATCACAAACACTCGGACTACCATTTGGATCAAAGTTAGGTAGTTTTTGCAGCAACATCCATTTGAAACTTGCTTTTAGGCTCTTAAATATTATTCCATAGGTTAGTGAAGGTTTTGTTCTAGAGTTTTTGATTCAAATTTAGATTCTAGATTTTGTTAAGGTGATCAGTTAAGATAGGGGGTTCAACTACAATGTTGTATATTTCCTTAGCTTTTAATTTAGTTAATCTGTCATTTTCCAACCATTCAAAGTTATGAGCTTTATCTTTGTTTTGTTCTTTGCAATTTTCTATCTCAAGTTTCTAGCTTTTAATATTTCATATGTTCTTTTCTAAGTTTGTGAAATCTTGAACTCTTGGCTGAGGAGTTCCTAGTTCTTAAGGTTCCCATTGCTTATTAAATTTTGAAAGAGTGAGATGCATTTTTTTTCCACTCTCTTGTGGAGCATCATTATAGGAGTGCAAGAGGTTCATTATTATGATATATATTCCACCATAGAGATTTTAATTGAGAGATTTTATTAAGATCACTTTCAAGCGGATATTTATGCAAAATGGCTTCCTTGCTAAGTTCTCGGACCTTCCATAGGATCTTAAACATGTTGGATCCAATAAGGGATACAGGGAATTTTTTGAAAACTAGATCACAAAGAGGCAACTTCCTCCAAGATTTAACTTTTTTAGGAACTGCATTTTTCACATTGTTTCTAACTAACACCTTTCATGGCTCATCTTCTTTTAGAATTTTGCACATCCATTTTACAAGGAGAGAAATGCCTTGTTTCTTAAAATATTTCAGACTTAAACCTCCTCTTTTTTTTCAATACAACACCAATCCCATTTAACATGTTTTTTCCCTTTTCCATCAAACCACAAAAAATGTCTTATTTTTTTCAAATTTCCTCTACTTGATAGTTATTAAGAGGAAATTATTTTCTAGCATACTTGAGCTCTTCCGACAATAGACATATATTATTTGTTCCATGAATCAAGCTTTTTATCAACTTTGTTTTTCAACCAATCCCACATATCTTTAGGTTGGGGTTAACAACAAAGGGGATCTCCAAGTATCTGACAATTTTGTTAGGACCACCCCATTGGATTTCATGTTCTTGGAACCAGTCTAGTTGAAGTATTTCCCAGCTTAGCATTATGGACTTCCCTTTAGAGATTTTAGCCCCAACAACTTTTCTAAATAATTCTATTTTTCTCATTAGACTCTCAGAGTTATGTTTTTCTATCTTGACAAACAGAGTTGTATCATCAATAAACAGAGTCCCTAAACACTAGGGCTTAATATAGGATCTCTTAGAATATATTGTAGAGCATTTGTAGTAATAAGTAACAAGGAGGGGGCAAGGGGGAAACCTTGCCTTATAGATCTTTGCAATAAGAACTCAAATGCAAATTCCCCATTTATTTCAACTTGGGCTATTGCATCATTCAATAAAATTTTAATCATTTGACAAAAGAATCCTGGAAAACCAAAAGCCTCTAGTGTCATCAAAAAGAAAGGCCATTCTATCCTATCATATGCTTTTTCAAAGTCTAGAAGAAATATTCCAACATTTTGATTCAACACTTTAGCCCACTCCATTGCTTCCTAACTAGAGATCAAATTTTCCAGAATGTATCTACCTTTTATAAACCTAGTTTGGGTATTATTGATAATATTAGGGAGGATACTAGCTAATCTTCGAGCAATGTCCTTACCAAGAATTTTATAAGATAAATTCAAGAGAGTTATAGGCATCCAATTTTTCATTAAGGTTTTATCCCTTACTTTAAGCACCAGTTTGATGATGACATGGTTAATAGATTTCCCTATAGAACCTTTCTCAATGGCCTCATTGAACACTTGGATGAGGTCTTCACTTATCCACTCATTTTTTCTTTTGTAAAATTCTACAAGCATCCCATCTGCCCCAGGTGATTTTTCATTGTTGAGGGAGAGAATTACATTGTTTATTTCCTCCTTTTTTATTTGCTTGTTTAGGGCTTCTATGTTCTCTTTAGATATCTTTTTCAGAATCAATTTTTTGCATTTATCTCTTATTTCATCACCTTGTGAGTTATTACACTAAGAATTGAATAGATCTTTATAGAATTGGAAGAATTTGCATTTGATTGATTTCGGATCATTGGTCATGTCTTCTTCATCCCAAATAGAGCCTATTGCTTCCTTGGATTTTACCATCCAAGAGAAGAACTTAGAGCCTCTATCCCCATGAGAAACCTGTTGATGCCAACATTTGACAAGGTAACAAACTTTATGGGAAACTCAGTTAAAGCGGGGACCTATTGCGCTAAACTAAGTAACCTTCAGATTTTAAAGAAGCCGACTTCTTCTATAACTGGGGTTTTGAATGGGAAAATGAAGCAAATATAAAAATAAAGATCTAATTAGGGTGATGCACCAAGGTTCAAATGTAAGGCATGACAAATCTATCTTTTGGATGTGATTTAAGGGCTCGTTCAGTAATTTGTTGTCTAGAAATAACAAACATCAAAGAGAGAGACCTGAATAATTCATTTCATAACATAAAACAATTTGCATAGAGATTTACTGAAAAGAAAGAGTTAGAGATATGGTCCTAAATCAACATTCTATTCACATCATTGAAGTTGCAAACAAGTTATTCAACAACAACACATTATAATGCTTTTCAAATAGTTAAGAAACAAAGAGGCCAAATTACAAGGGCGCAGTCTATGAGTCTTTACAATTATCTAACTAAACAAAAGGCCTGGTGTCTTTCTAATTTTTTTGTAGGTATTCCGAACAAGATATAGGTTGAAAGAAGCAGTATATATAGCAAAAGGCTAACACCACTTGAAAGCCCATAACAAAAAAGATTCTTGATCATGGGTAATGATGTTGGCAGCAATGACTCATCATGGTCGTTGCAACATAAAGATTTTGAAGCATGAACACAGTCACCCGCAAGCGATATGCATTCCCCGTGAATGATGGCAGTGGTCCCAACATTCAAAAATAGCTAAAGCTCGACCAAGCACGTGTCGCAGTCCTATAGAGTTAGTTATGACGTGTGGCATGCAGTCGAGGCCTAAAATTCGTTCCTTCTTTCTTGTGGATGAAATACCCATTTTGAGGATGCGTGAAGGATCCTTTAGCATATCAGCACCACTATGGGGCCCGCTTAAAAGTGTACTTGGGGAGGCGATGTGGCATGCGATTGGGACCCGAAGGAGAAGGGAAGGGAAGCTCCCCTTTGATGAGCGATTGGATGACACGTGGAAGCAGAGAGCCAAGTCCGTTGAAAGGGTGGCCAGAGGACTTCAAAAACATCAAGAGTGGTACGAAGCGAAGAAAAACAACAAAGGCATTGATATGGCACACAAATTCTCATGTGCCTCGTGTAGATCAATAACCTCCTTAAAGGGAAACATCATAGATATCCCAGACCCAGACTCAAGGTAAAAAAGCAGTCACGTGATCTGATGAGTGACACCTTCAATATCTTCATTAGTAGGAGGTTGGTTAAAGCTCTGGAAAGCAGATAAATCCTGCTTCCTCTCCTCAATTTTAGCTGCAATTTGCTTCGCGATGGCCACCAAGTCATTAGAAAGAAACAGAGAGGGAAAGCCCATCTGGGTTAGTTGGGAAAACTTTGCCCGCATTTTATCCATAGTTCGGCCCAATGTGATTGAGCAGTGTTGAGCATGGAGGGTGGCATCATAGCAACGGATAAACTCCCTTGCGATCTTAGCGACTAACCTCCGATTATCAATACCTGCGTGCACTAGATCCTCGATTGGCACGATGTACAACCTGTCAAGTAGCTTCTCCGCTTCGAAAACCTTTTCCCTTATAAATTGTGGGAATTGTTCCATTGCGCTGCAAACTTCCTTGCTTAAATTTTTTGCCTCCACCATAAACTGAAGTGTGGGTTGAAGAGTCAGACATAACACCTTGACCCTTTCCCAGTAGGAAGCATATAGTTGTTGCGCTACTAAGCGGAGGTTTGATTGTGGAGTAGGAGTTTGAGCAACCTTCTTCAAGAGATTAATCTATGCATCTTTCGTCCCAATCTCTTGTGACAACCATGTAATTTGTTCAACAACAGTGGAGAGTTTCTCCTGCAAGGCCCCTTGTGTGGCAAGCCATTTTTCTTCAGCCATGCTTAGGGACAAAAATTCCTCTTCCGAGGAAAGTTTGATCTCTTAGAGGTCCTTTTCAAACTGAGCCTATTGGCTCGCCATATTTGTCTCTTTCAATTGTATAGATTACTCTAACTAAGCGCACAGTCACTGCAACTCTTCATCCTTTTGATGAACCTCCCTCTTTGATTGGGCCAACTAGTCTTGTAACTCTTGATTCCTTCGTTTCAACTCAACCACTTGGTTGGACTCCTGGGATTGCGACCTCTCGATCTCTCATTGCAAGCTAGCGTACTCTACCTGTGCATTTTGTACAAAGCGTGCCACTACAACCTCTTGCACCTTGTCCTTTGCCAACAAGACTTCAATTCTTTCTTTGACGGCCTTGAGCTCATCTTTCACCTTCTTCAGCTTGCAACTAGACTTGAGAAAGTCAGTGGTCACTACCTACTATGTCTCCTCCATGAGCTCGACTTTATCCTATGGTTGGGCAACATGTAAGTCAAGTCTGATGGCATAGAAATCATAGTCATTGGGTTGCATTTCCCCCTATAGTTTGGTGACATTGGGATGCATGGTTGTGAAATGCAACGACTGTTGAGCCTCATTATAAATTGTCTGGGCCTTGGGCTCTGTTGGCTTCTTAGCATCCTTTTCCCTTTGATTCTGGAGTCTGAGAGCTTGATCTTGCTTTGTTGTATCACTTTGTGACAAGAATTGAGCTGGCGATTTGATGTGTTCGCCTGCAAAGGGTGCGCCATGAGGGACAACAAAAGGGAATGAGAGGTAGGTGACCTCAGATCTTCTTTGGAAGGGAAATTGTGAGTAGAGAGAAGGGAGGAATATTTCAAACCCTAAGTGACAAAGGCGTGGGAGGACTTGTGGGAAATGGTGGTGGCAATGGAGATGCAATGGGATCCATCTACTGAAAAGGCTAGGTCAGAGCTGACTTAGCGGAGACAACAGGGACAACAGTTTCAAATGCCAAGGGGATGGTAGCCATAGATGCAGATAGGGGAATAAATGCAGAGGCCAATGAGGCTCCAACAAAAGATGAAGGAACTCTTGGGAAAGCGAAAGCCATTTGTTCGATATGAGAAAACTGGGAGAAACCTCCCATAGCCATGGTATCAGGGATAGAGAAAGATAGGATAACATTTGGAGCAATGGGCATCGTAGGGACAGTGGAAGAAACAAGAGATTGGGAGCTGAGAAGAGGGGGAGAAAAATATACTTGAGTGACAGATTCTATCTTCGATCCCTGGCCTAATGCAACCTCCTGCGAACCTTCTACAGAAGTTGTATCAGTGCATTGTCTTTTTCTTGGTGGAGAGTTCTCCACATCAACTACCTCCATCGATTATTGTGTTCCTTTTGGCTTTCTTATGACCCAAGCTCGGGACTATGAAGACCCTGATCGTGAAATATTTATCCGCAACCTCCCAATAGCTATGCTAGGCTGTGTTATTATTTTCTTAACTTGCATCGTTAGATCCTCTCTTGGTTCCTTCTCCTTTTTCTTCCCCTTATTAGAACAATGTGTGGCCTCTTTCGCATCACTTGCGTCGAAATCAATATGCTCCCCATTCCAGAGAGTATCAAACCGATCATCGATGTCGAAGACTAACGGGTCTTGGAATGGGGCGAGGGGGCACTTGATCTCCTGGTGATAAATCCAACAAGCATTAATCTTCTTCGCCTTCCAGCCATATTTCCTTATCAAACTATTGCAGAGGCTAGCACTCATGTGGAATTTTTTGTCGACCTTCCCTTTAGGATGATAAAAACTGAGCCATGATGGCCTCTAATTATCCATTGGCATCTGTGCCAAGTCCACTCATAGTCTACTTGAATCCTCCAGAGGGTTTCATCGTGCTTCCCAGTAAGGCCGAGGGCTATGTTTTACCTTAATAAATGTGTCACCCAAATCATCCTCAAGGTTGTAGTCCCATTTATCGCAAATGAACACTAGCCTGAGGTGAGCTAGTTTTGCCTCCAGTAGCTCAACTGATCTCTTCTTTACCATGACCATTGTACCATAGCTCAACAGGCATTTGAAAAACCCTCTCTTTTTCTTTTTTGGATCAGAGCAAAAAGTCCAATCAATACTTGCCATTTTTTGGAACACGTCAAGAGCTAATACCCGATCGGTGACACTTGTTGGGAGCCGGATTGGCTCTCCTGAAAAGCCACACACTCAGACACATGTGAAATCCTTCCCAAGGAACGAGACACGCTTAGGGAACATGGCTTGCATCTAGCCAGTTTGATTGGTCGAAAGGCGATAGTAGTCACCATCCTCGCTTAAGTCACGCAAAATCAAAATCAAGATTTTTTCTAAAAATGCATAATAGTCATAGGTGAAAGAGAGGATGGGAGTCCACACCGAAGCTGGCTTCTGATGATTCTTCTCATCAAAAATTGATAATTATATTTTCTCTTTGAAGAAATCAGGGTTCTGATGCAGGAATATATGGGCAAGGAGAGAAGGATATCTAAACTTAACAACAGTCCCGAACTCTATAATCTGTTTCAGCATATCCTTGATGATCATGTCTATGAAATCATACCAGAAAGGGTCATGTTGTTTCCTTAGCTAAAAACCCAGAGCCAACTGAAAATCATGTACGATCTTTTCATCGTCCAAGTTGCACATAAAAGTCATCATGGAGAAGGTGTCTTGCAGGTCCACTTGTGTGAAGTCGATGTGATGGCTTTGATTCCTTATCGGATGCTGGCAATCCTGGGGTCTTTCGGTCTCCATATTATAAAATTCAAGGGTGTTCCTTCTCCCTTTCCAAAACCTTGAGTCCTTTTTCTAGTTGAATGGCTCCATTGGCAACGTCCTAGTGTTACCCCTTGGAATGCATAACATGTCTCTAAGAGCATCTACAAATATTACAACTCTTAGCCTTCTTCCCTCAATGGCACCAGTTGCCAGATTGAAGCATCAAATGCTTTCACAGACTATCTCTAGAAATTAGTGCACATAAGGGACTATATATTGTGGGAGTCCACAAAGCCATTGCTTGAATGATAGTTGATGCTCTTTCATCATCCTGGCACTAGCTTCTTCTCTTAAGCCCTTAGGGTTGATCCTGAGGACGGGGTCATGAATGTTATCCCATTCTTTCTTTATCAGACTTGCTTCTCTATGAGTTCCCTTCTGAGCTAACTGCATGCGAACCCAGGTTGAATTTTCTATAATTCCAGGCATAGCATAAGACTCATCCTAGAAAATATTAACCATGGGTTCTATGAGCATTGCATCATCCAAGCGTCGAGATGCCTTGCCCAGTTGTCCATTTGTGAGCTTTGAGCTACTTCAAGGGAAATGGATTCCATTTATGTTCAAACCTTTCTAATTTCTTACGTGTCCCTTAGCGATTCTGCACTTCAAAACTTTGTTTCTTTGAATGTGTATTCAAAAGCTTTCTCCTTTATTTAAACAACTGCATGCAATACTTAGCTTTTTCTTCCTTCAAGTGGTAGATGAATGATAGGATGTCATTAGGTCCTACTACTTTAGAATAATTGAATGTCAATTTTCGACCGAGCAGTGTCCAAGGCAATTTGCAGAAGGAGATTATTTGAACAACCCATTTTATATTTTCAGTTTTTCTTCAAACTATAGAAATCAAGTCTAATCTAAAGCCATTATTTTTTAACTCGAAAATAATCTTACTCTAATAAAATCTAGGAATACTAAATTAAAAAGCATAAGACAACTAATTTAGAAAGCATTACGACTAAACTAGAAAGCATGGAAACAAGCAAACTAAACAACTGGTGTATTATAGAAACAAAAAAGTAAGGGAACAGATAATTAAACATCTCTTAAATAGTAAATGAATACTATCAACTACGGAAGATAACTTATACAAATTAAAAACAATGGTGCTCTAGAACAACTGACTTGACTCTTCAACAACTTGTTATTTCCTACTAAACAACAATTTATTTTTAACAAAGAAAATAACTTAACAATAAAATACTTATCTATCTAGGCTAACTCCCCTCGAGTGGCCAGCTCGCGGGCTACTATTTCGTCTTTAAATCACATAAACTACAAATTCTCGAATCCTCTTATTACAAACAATCACCATCATTCAAATTCAATAGTTACCAATAGACAAAAATCAGATAACTCATTTTAACAGTGATTTGCAAAACCATGTAAACAACATAACAATACTTCCTCTCTGTCTTATTCACTACTTATGAAATTATAGTTTTATAGATAAATTTTTAACTAAACCCTAAATTTAAGATGGCATGGATAGCCATTGAAAAATTCTTCCTTAAATTAAAACTAACTTGATGTCTTTAAAGCTTTAAAACATGTAGAAGGCTCAAGAAGAGCCATAAAGTTTTTAACAACAAAATTTTAAAGAACTGAAACTGAATCTTCAGTGCATCATCCAAGCATCTAGGAGTGGGTTCGCAATATTACTTTTGAGGCACGTGTTGGCTAAACTTTTGTAACAACCGCATGATGACCTGTTAATCCCTACAAAAATGCTCAAATCAACCCATAAAACCTGCTTTGGACAATTTCCTCAAATGATCAAAAGAAAGAAAGAAAGCATAATTTTCTTTAAAATAAGTAATTACTTCTCCTAAAGTTTAATAAATTGGCACAGGCTTAGGATTGAATTAGTAAAAGTAATCTTTCCATATTTTATTATGATGAGGTTATTTTTACCTCATCATTTCCTTCCCTACCTAATTTTTGGCAGGTCCTCCTGCTCCATGGTTAAACCCTTGAGTTTTATTCCATTCTTCATAAAGAGTACTGAGATCATGTGTTTCCCTGGTTGATGCATTGAAAGTTTCAGGATTATGAATGAACCCTCTATGGAACATCACTCTCTCTCTCCACTCATTAAAGAGTCTATCATTCTGATATGTGGAAAAATTTAAAATTCGGGGTGGATTAAGTAGCAAGGGGGCCCGTATTTCATTCCTATCCATTTCGTTCTTAGTTTTTTCAGGATTTTAATTAGAGCATCAACCCTTTTGAATGACCATCTGATGTTTAGAGGAGAAATAACTTCTCTTTTCTTTAAATAAGCTGGAAGAGGGGTGAACCTTTTCTCACATGCATACCATGCTTTGCTAATTAATTTTTGTCAATTTGTCATGAACTTGTCATAACACAGCTTGAGGTTGTTTTCATACCTTTCCTTCATCTTTTCATTAACAAGAAGAGACAAAAATGTAGTTTTGAACCCATCAGGCCTTGAATTTGGAGACCTGATCTAGAGACCCACTATTTTCTCTACCTCTGCAAATTCTTTTGTTCGATCTTGCCAAAGAATTTGATTCCTCATAGTTGAGAGAAATGCCCTCAATTCTACTTCTCCAACAAACAAATTAATAAAGAAATCTGTATGATTTTCTAATAACAAATCATGCAGAAATAATTCACAAATTAAATCCTGGTCTTCAGGAGTTGATTCTACAAATATTTTTACAAACTCTTTATCATTCGACTCATAAGGTTGATCATTATAAATCCTAGATAGTTTCCATCTCAGCCATTGTTCATTTAAAAATATTGAGTAAATTCTCGATGGCCTACTACAATTCAGCAAACAGTCCACAAGTTGACAGGCATCCTGCTTCCCTTGGTAGGCTTTGTGAAATGACTCCTTTAGGAGCACCAGTTCTTTCTTCAGCCTATGATTTTCAGTTTGGACATTTGAGAGGAAGTAACACTGTTCCATCCATTTTTTTAGCAGAGGCGAAATGTTGACCTAGAACCAATCAGTTACAATTGGTTCAGTTTGAACTGCTTTGGACTCTGTTTGGGATCTCATAGTGCATTCCTTCAAATCCTGTTCTAGTTCAATTACTCTGCTGATGGAATTATTCAATTCTTTAGTCTTTATTTTCTCATCCTCCTCGAAAGCTGGGAGCATGAGGACAAAATTATGTTTTATTTTCTCTATTTCTGCATCTTTTTGTGCAAAGTTCTCACTATAACTTTTATGCTTTTCGTACTGCTCTTGCACTTGTTCTTGCAACTTATAGATGTTTGAGTCTTTTTCCTGCAATTGTAGCTTCAAGCTTCTTATTTCCTGATCCCTTTTATTTATTATAGCAGTTTGTACAACCAACTCCTCTTTCTGCAATTCTATAAATTCATTATTTTTAGACAATTGTCTCTGTAAATCATCAATTTCTAGTTTATACTTTTCTAATTCAGCACTGACACAACTAGTTTCAATTGTTTCAACAATTTTATCTACAATGGGTGACAAATTTTCTGGCATACCGCAATCCCCTTCAGGTTCTTTGCCCTGAGTTCCATCATTGAAAATTTCCTCTATATGTGCAGAATGGAAAGGAAATACTTCACCTGAATCCTCTTTATTTAGGGGTGTCTCACCTTCACTAGCTTGCTCTGAAATTTCTATGGGCTCTTGTGGCCGCTTAGGATTTTTCTTTTGTGAACTTCCCTCCTTACCCCGTATTGGGGTTTCAAATAATTCAGAAGCCACCCGCTTACTCCTTCTGAGGGGAGGTGACTCCTGGAAAATGACAGGTGTTTGATTTTTCCTCATTTTCTTTTTCCTTGGTTTACTTATGTGAGAATAAACATTATCAACCTATTCTTGTAGGTCAGGGGTTTTGAATTTATCACCGCAGAGGTCTGGCAAATCCTCACTAGGAGTGGTGGGATTAAGAGCTTCCGGAGCCGGAGAGCCCTTAGGGGAATTTGCTCTAAATAATGGAATAGCCTATTGGGATGGTTCCCCTAATTCTATGGTTCTTGCAATTTTAAGCTTCTCCATTTTCTCTAAAATATTCTCCCATTTCCCCTTGGGTTTCTTACAGAAGTGATACTTGCAAATTAACTGAATTAACTCATGGTGTTTCAAAGGCCCAGACCCTATTTTATACCTCTCCATGGAAGTATTTAAGGAATCACACAAGAATTCAGGCATATTAACCCTAAGAGTTGGGTCCTCCTTTTTGTGACGTAAATGGGTCAACATACGAAAGGCAGGCCCTACAACTATGGTAAGCTGACCTTCACAAGTAAAGTATTTTATAATCCATGCAATGACAGTACCCCAAGGTTCTAATATGGAAGTTCTCTGGAATCCCTTATTTTGTCCCCTGGTACTTATTACTACCATTGGATGTGGGTCTCCCTCTCGAACAAATAATTCAACTAATTTTTGGTACGTTATTTGAGAGGTTTCTTTTATATTTATCCTGCATTCTCTAATCTAGATAAGTGAGAAATAATCTTAGAGCTTACCTTGAAATGCTTCCCTTGAATTACCACTTCGCCATTGGTGTAGTTCTCAGCAAAGGATCTTACCAGCTTTTCATTATGGCCTTCAAATTTCCTAATGAAGTTTAACCACCCTGCTTCCTCGAACAATCTGGAGATATTACTCAATCCCAATATTTTTTTTGTTGAATCTGGCTTTGCCTTTCTTTTTCCACCCCCCATTTCTTGATTTCACACACTGCAAGAGATTTCAATTCCAGCACAAATCTCCCACGTAGGATCCTTTTGAAAATATTGCCTTTGAAATTACTTATTTGTTTTATTTGCAGCTTACGCTTCAATGATTTCCAATCTGCATGGAGGTTTGCGAAAGGCGTTGTCGTACAAGTGGTTGATCATCGAGTGGCATAAATTGCTAAATTGGAAGTGAGGTCGTGCCAATTAATTATTCTTTATTTGAAAATAACTACCTATTTAAAGCGAAAATTAATACTTACCCTCATTCCATGATCGTTCGAGGATCTTAAACCTCACAGATTTGACAGGATGACGTGAAGGCATTGGATGAAGTGACAACAAAGTTATTATGATATGGTGTAGAATTCTATGGCAAACGAAGCTGTCAATGAGGAGTACGGAGTTGGGTGGCTTACCTGTAACTAAAGCAAAAATAGAAAGACAAATGTATTTGGTATTTTGGTAGAAGAATCGTGAAAATTTTGAAAAAGGTGGCAGAAAATAATGAACAAGTTCTAGAGCATGTATTTTGGTCAACGTGCTCGAAATGAGTGCATAAGTTCTGAAACATCGGTGTGTGGTGCGATCGAAACAAGAATGAAATGAAGGTTCTGTAGCATCGCTGAAAGATGTAGCTGAAGCAAGAATGAAATGAGAGGTTCCGGAGCATCGCTGAAAGATGCAATCGGAGTAGCAACAAAATGAAAGGTTCTAGAGCATTGCTGAAAGATGCAGCCGAAGTAGCAACAAAATGAAAGGTTCTGGAGCATTGCTGAAAGATGTAGTCAGAGCAGCAACATAATGAAAGGTTCTGGAGCATCGCTGAAAGATGCAGTCGGAGCAACAACAGAATGAAAGTTTGAGTGACATGGAAAAGAATCTTCACGAATTTGAACCATAGTGCAGAATGCCTCCTCAACATGATAAGATCTATACAAGTTCTGGAGCATCGGGCTTTGAAAACATCAAGTTCCAAAGCATCGACAACATATTGTTCCAGAGCATCTTTGGAGGGTGCTCCGGAAGTTATTTTCTGCTTTTTGGAGAAGTCCTGCAAAAATATGAAAAATATTTAGCTAAGTCCAAAATGACAAAAGATTAAATGAAGGAAAATATCTCAGCATACATGTCCATTTATTGTATATTTTCAAAATTTTATTTAGTTAGTTTAAAAAAAAAAAAATAGCCTAACATTATTACTGCATAGACTCTGTCGTGGCAAAGCCAACACATTGAACCTCACCTTGCATTTCGACCATCCTTGTAAAGTCTTCCCTATTGAATGGCTTATGGTAGACATGTAAGCGATGACCATTAACCAATAAAGTTCGTGTGTCACCATCGATTGGCTTTAACCGAACAGTTCCATTCAAAAAGACTTCCTCAACTTCATAAGGTCCCAGCTAGTGAGTCTTGAGCTTGCCCTTATGATCTTTGTATATATAATCAAATAACAAGGCCCAATCCCCATTGTGAAACTCCTTTTCCTTAATATGTTTATTGTGCCATACCTTTCGTTGATGTTGAATTAGTTTAGTTTGATGGATGGCGTCTAAACGAAGTTCATCTAATTCGCTCAGTTGCAGAACTCATTCAACTTAGGCTCTTTTTAAATCTAGACCTAATTCCATATCCGTTCATAGATTTTGTAACTCGAACTCTATGGGAAGAAGAGGCTTCTTCCCAAAAACGAGCTCATAAGGACTGAATCCAGTCGTAGATTTCCAGGTTGTGTTGTATGCCCATACGGCTTCAGGGAGCTTCCTGGCCCAGTCTGTTCTTCCAGAAGAGACTATTTTTGTTAGAATATTTTCTAGTTCTCTATTAGTTACTTCTACCTGGTTGTTCACTTGAGGGTGGTAAGGGGATGAATTTCTATAGCTTACCTGAAAATGATTGGTGAATGCCAAGAGCACTCGAGACATGAATTGGGGTCCCTGATCAGTTATGATAGTTTGAGGGGCTCCAAATTTAAGGAAGATTTTATTATAAAGGAAGTCTACAACCTGCTCTTCCCTAGCTATTCTTAAGGCTTGAACTTCAGCCCATTTTGTTAGGTAGTCAGTGCAAACCAGTATATACTCTTTCCCTTGAGAGGAAGGATCTATGGGTCCGATGAAATCTAAACCCCATTTTTCAAATGGTTCAAGGACTACCTGACGCAACAATGACATTTTTGAAGAAGCAGTTGGTCTTCCTACCCTCTAACATTCATCACAATGATGCACAGAGTTCTTAATGTCTTTGTGCATTGAGGGCCAATAGTATCCGACACCTAGGACTTTGTGGGAAGTTCTCTTTGCAGAGTAATGTCCTCCCGACGCGTCATCATGATAGGCCCTTAAAATACTGTAGGTTTCATCAGCTCTTACACATCTCCTCAAAATCATGTCAGGACCACAACGAAATAACATTCCATGAATCCACTTGAATAGGGCACTTTCCCTGATTAGCCGCTTCTTTTGCTTAGACGTGAATCCAAGAGGTATCTCAGATGTAGCTAAATAGTTAGCGATATCTGAAAACCAAGGTGATTTTACAGAAACCGTAAATAGATTTTCATCTAGAAAATCATCCCGAACAGGGGTAATGTCATCTTCTTCATGTTTGATTTGTGACAAAAAATTGGCTACCATGTTATATTTCCCTGGTTTATCAAGAATCATGGCATTAAACTCTTGAAGAAGCAATAGCCATCTCATGATTCGACCATTAACCACAAGTTTGTTCATTAGGTACTTCACAGCTGAGTGATCTGTATAAACTGTGACCTTATACCCCATAATATAATGATGAAAATTCTTGATAGCATGAAAAACAACTAGGAATTCTTTTTCTGTTGTTGTATAATTCTTTTTTGCCGAAGTAAGATTTTTGCTGATAAAATACATAGCATACTTCCCCCCATTCTCATCTTCTTGTCCTAGAACTACACCGATGGCATCATCTGAAGCATCAACATAGATATGAAAGGGAATAATCCAGTTTGGCCCTCTCAGAACAGGAGCAGAGACGATTTTTTCATTGATTGCTTCAAATTATTGCTGACACTCAGATGTCTAGACAAATTCTACTTCTTTCTATAAAAGAGAGAACATAGGAGATACAATTTTACTAAAGCTTTCTATGAACCTTCTGTAGTAACCAACATGTCCAAAGAAAATTCTTACATCTGTCTGAGTTTGAGGGATTTTCAACTGTTGGATGACTTCAATTTTCTTAGGGTAGACCTTTTTTCCTTCTGAGGAAATATGATGACCCAAGACTATTCCTTGCTCCACCATTATTAAGCATTTCTTATGGCTAAGGGATAGTTTATTTTCCTCACAAACTTGCAGAACTTGATCTAGGTTCTGAAGAGCTTCATCATAGGTTGACCCATAGACTATAAAATCATCCATGTAAACTTCGACACAGTCATTAACGAGAGCAAAAAATATAGCAAGAACGACTCTCTGGAAGGTTGTTGGAGAGTTGCATAGTCCAAAAGGAAGCACTCTATATGCAAATGTACCCCAAGGGCAGGTAAACATGGATTTGTCTTGGTCTTCTGGAGCAACCTGTATCTGATTATAACCACTAAATCCATCGAGAAAGGAGAAATAATTCCTCCTGACCAAGTTGTCTAGGACCTGATCAATTAATGGTAAGGGAAAATAATCTTTATAAGTGGCTTTATCGAGTTCTCGATAATCTACATAGATTCTCCACTTCCCATTTTTCTTTGGGACTACCACCATAGGTGATACCCATTTACTATCAAATATTGGATAAATAAATCCAACACAAAGGAGTTTCTCAATCTCAATTTTGACCAAATCCTTTAATGCAGGATTGAGTCTCCTTTGTGGCTGGTGAATAGGCCTTATACTGATGTCAGTGTAAATGTGATGAGTACAAACAGTTGGGTGAATTCTCCTCATGTATGTATAATCCCGAGCAAAATATTTGGATCTTTGTACCAACACATTAAACAACTTATCCTCCTGAGTTTCTGTCAACCAACTATTGATATTCAAGGTTTTTCCTGGTAATAGCATTATCAATTTTGTTCCAGGATGAACTGAGGTCACAGTATACATAGGTTGCAACAACGTATTAAGAGGACAACTATGAGGTACCAGTTGGTGAAACCTTGTGATATCCTCATAGAAATGACTCGTTTTGGGAATCATATTTGCTAAGGGACACAACATTCCCATTGTAGCATAACTGTGCTCCATGTAGTGTTCTTTAATCAGCTCAATAACTAGGAATATGAATTCCTCTACTTAGGGATTGGACATCACAACCAGCAGCCATAATCTACTAAAGAACCTCATTTAATTATCAACCCGAGGACGTAAACTTGAAATGGGTCAGCACAATATATGCACTAATCACCTTTCCAGACATGCATGATTTCCTAAAATGATAGAACTCTAATTACTGGAATTACTTTACTGAATAACTCGCTTTGGAAATGAAAACTGAAAGATGAAACTACTCCATTTCTAGTGGTTGCAGGAACAATCGACAGCTCTGTGTTTCTGTCAGCTGTAGGAACAGACACATTAACTTCTACAAAAGAAAGTGCAGCTATCCTAACCTTCATAATGAAAGTACAAACAATTCCCTAAGTGGGCCCCTTTAGGTCATGCCAAAAATAGACAATAGATTAGGCGAAAAACTTCATAAACTTTATTGATTCAAGGTAAAACAATACATAGCATGCAATCTTTGTTGACTGTATTTTTGAAACTGAAAATGTGTTTTACAACAACAACGGTTCAGATCTTTCTCTGAAGGAGAGTGAGCTATTTATTGAAGAACTAAATCTAACTACTAACTAACCTTCCCTTATAAATCAGGAGGTCTTTATTACATTCAACTAACTTAGAAAAGCGATTGATAGAAATAAAAGAACTAAGTCAAATCAGTTTATCAGTCTTAAAGTGCCATCATCCTGGATTCATGTGCCATCAAGATGCCTGAGCTAGATTTCTGAAACACTCCTCTTGTATGGCGGATGAGTTGAAACTGACTCTCTATTCTTCAACTATAGAACCGGTCTTCATTGATTTGGTCTTCTATCCACAAGTGGGAATTGAATTCCTTCCTCCAATCGTGGTACCTGCAAAATATCCTGTCGACTATTCCTGAGGTAGAGAGTTAGCTCAACACATTCAAAATTTAAGATGATTCGTCATTTTATTCATTCATCTATTTAAGCATTAATCTAAATAAAACATTATTCCAGGTGTGGCTGCAGGAAGCTCAACAGTAGAGGCTGCAGGAGGTTTGTCATCACACAAGGTTTACTAAGGCATTCATCAAACTACTAAAACATTTAAAGTAATAACCATGGAAGACTTAGTGTAATACACTCATTACATTAAGCATAAAAAGTTAGTGTTTTTATCCCATAATCAACACCAAATGTTTGTTTTAGCATAATGAAAAAGCATAAAAGTGTTTGCAAAAGTATGATCTAGATGTGCCAAAAATTGGGCTCATCACTCCATTCCACTTATATCAATTGGCTGCCCAAAAATCCTTGGAGCATCCATCATTTCTTCCTCATTCAGGGTTATAGCAAGGCGTGCTATCTCGTTTACTAGCTCTTCTTCCAGTTCTTCCCCGTGTTGTTTAATTACCACCATGGCTAGGGAGGCTAAACTGTCTGAACCATTCAATTCCTCAGGTTCATCAACCCAGACTTTTTCATGCTTAGTAGGCTTAGCAGGGGGATATAAGAAAAAGGATTTGCTATCTTGGCCATGCGAAATGGTCATTCCCCCTTCCCTACAACCAATCTTAGCAGCAACCGTGGCCAACCAAGGTCTTCCAAGAATTATAGGATAGCTATCCTTAGGTGTAATCGACTGAATCACTTGGAAGTCGACTGGATAATCCCATCCATCAACTTTGACAAGAACATTTTTAATGACACCCTTTGGGATGGCTATAGACTGATTTGCCATTTGTAAGACTGTGGTTGTAGGACGTAAATCAGTTAAACCTAATTTTCCATTACATCCACGGTCATCACATTAATAGTTGCTCCTAGATCCACTAGTGCATTTGGTATTGTTACCTCATTGACTGTAACAGTTATAAGTGGACTTCCAGGATCATCTTATTTCAGAGCAATAGTCTTTCTAGACAAAAAATCAGCTAAACAACCATCAATATGAACTGTATTTATCGTTTTTGGCTTCCTCCCTGGTGTTTTGATACATAACTATTTGATTAACTGGTTTAATTTAGGGATTTATTTTATTGCTTGCAATAAAGGAACTTCAATTCACAACTACTTAATATCCTGAATTACGTTCTTTCCATAGCCAAAGATACTTCCGGAGTATCTTCCGGAGTTATGGACTTTAAAAGTTCCGGATATGGTGCCATCCTTTTCTTTCTTGGAACATGATCCTCCTTATGTTGACTTAAGGATTGACCCTCCTCCCCTTGAGACAAGTTAGCAGCCCCTGCCGCTGAAAAAGGCTCTTCGTCTTGAGGAGTAATATCCTAATTAGACGACTTGTCTCTTGTTGGAATTTTAGGCTCGGTTTCCTCCACTATTTCTTCAATGGTTGGTGGTTGGAGAGTTCGACCAGAACACAACTGCACATTTCCAAAGTGTATCGCATTAAGCCCAGTAACATTTTCATGTTCGGTAGAATAGACTGGCGTATTTTGGCGATTATTTTTAGGATTGGGAAGCGGTTGTGCTGGAAGCTGAGGTTGGTTTACTTGCTCATTTTGAGGAGGGTTATGAGCTGGAGGTAACAGGTTCTGTTGTTGATCCCTCCTTGGTTCAGTATACAACTGATTTTGTGCCCAATTCCATTGGAGTACTACATTTTATTAGTACCACTATTGTTGGGGTTGATTTGACCATTTTTGATTGCTCCATGTGTGGTTTGTCCACTCAGGTGATCCCCAATAAGAAGTTCCATAGTTAGGTTGAGGTGGAGGTAACTGATTCCAAGATGGAGTCCATTGATTATGAGCCCAGTTATTTTGTGGTCTCCATGTAGGATTAGGATTTTTTCCATAAGAGAAATTACCTCCTTGACGTTGGTTTAAAGCATGTATTTCTTCTTCAACCTGAATGGTTTTTTTCTTAGTATTCTTAATATCCGACAAAAGCTCGCATTGGTTTGTAGGATGATTTTGCTCACACAGTTCACAAACATTGACTTTATCCAAAGGACACTCACATAATAGGTGTTTATTCTGACACCTTGGACAATATATTGACAAGGTCTCAGGGTTACGGGTTTTAGCTTGTATACCATCTAGAGTGGTATTCAACTGCACGAGAATATTTGTTTTTAGATTTGCTATTTCTTCGCGGAGCTTACCTATCTCATTAGACCCTTTAAAAAGATTAGTTTTGCGGATTCCTCCCCTAGTATGGGAGAAATTTTGACAAAGCGCACATATTTCTTCAAGAGTTAATTGAGATACGTCACCTTTTCCCATTAAATCAAGGTTTCGTCGAGCGTCATCATCAAGACCTTTAAGAAGTATTGTTTTGAGAATCTTTACACTAATGGTCATTTCTCCACATCTTTTGGAGAGGAAGAGGAACCTATCGAGATAATCCTCCAAAATTTCGTCCTCATTTTGTCTTAGCTTAAACAACTCCTCCTTACGATCACTTACCTTACGATCACTTACCCTGCAGTAACTCTGGTATTTTTGCAAGAAAACAGTCTCCATTTCTTCCCAGGATGTTATACTACCATAACCCAATCCCATGAACCAGTGCATTGTTGAGTCCTTCAAAGTTGACGGGAAAAGCTTCAACTTTTGGTTGTCATTCTTATAATCATAAGTCTGACATAGGACTTTAAATTCAAAGAGAAATTGGTTAGGGTCTTCTGAAGGCAAGCCACAGAAGGTTGGAAGGAAAGCTGGAGAAATATTCTTCATGATAGTATCATCATCAGCCTTCAACGTAATAGGAAAGGTAAATGTTCTAGGAGGCTGAGGTTCATTGTGGTTAGGTTCAGCTCTACGATCTCCCATGATGTTTAGAAGAGTATGTTCCTCAAAAACAATTTCTTCGATAACTGGCTATTCTGCCAGTTGCTCGACAGGTAAATAATGGAAAGCCTCAGGTGGAGTAGGCTCAAATAATTCTTCAGAAGTGTGGTCGTCTGAGCCTTGGGCTTCCCTATGTATGATAGGTACGTATTTTGGGGGAGGTCTTTGGTATAAAATGTCTGTGAGGGCCTCTTTTCTGGACCATGCAGAAAAGAAAGCCGACGAAGATATTTTTGGCATAAAAATTTGTATTCAAATAGTCTCCTAATAACACTTTAAGCAAAAATGCTTTTTAAAAAGTCCCCGACAACGGCGCCAAAAAGTGATAGGTTGTCATTAGGTCCTACTACTTTAGAGTAATTGAATGTCAATTGTCAACTGGGTAGTGTCCAAGGCAGTTTGCAAAAGGAGATTATTTGAACAACCCATTTTATATTTTCAATTTTTCTTGAAATTACAGAAATCAAGTCTAATCTAAAGCCATTACTTATTAACTTGAAAATAATATTACTCTAAGAAAATCCAGGAATACTAAATTAAAAAGCATAAGACAACTAATTTAGAAAGCATTACGACTAAACTAGAAAGCATGGAAACAAACAAACTAAACAACTGGTGTAATACAGAAACAAAAAGGTAAGGGAACCGATAATTAAACATCTCTTAAACAGTAAAGGAATATTATCAACTACGAAAGATAACTTATACAAATTAAAAACAATGGTGCTCCGAAACAAATGACTTGACTCTTCAACAACTTGTTATTTCCTACTGAACAACAATTTATTTTTAACAAAGAAAATAACTTAACAATAAAATACTTATCTATCTAGGCTAACTCCCCTCGAGTGGCCAACTCGCGGGCTACTACTTCATCTTCAACTCACATAAACTACAGATTCTCAAATCCTCTTATTATAAACAGTTACCATCATTCAAATTCAACAGTTACCAATAGACATACATCATATAACTCATTTTAACAGTGATTTGCAAAACCATGTAAACAACATAATGATACTTCCTCTCTGTCTTATTCACTACTTATGAAATTATAGTTTTATAGATAAATTTTTAACTAAATCCTAAATTTAAGATGGCATGGATAGCCATTGAAAAAGTCTTCCTTAACTTAAAACTAACTTGATGTCTTTAAAGCTTTAAAACATGTAGAAGGCTCGAGAAGAGCCATAAAGTTTTTAACAACAGAATTTTAAAGAATTGAAACTGAATCTTCGACACATCATCCAAGCATCTAGGAGTGGGTTCGCAACATTACTTTTGAGGCACGTGTTGGCTAAACTTCTGTAACAGCCGCATGACCTGTTAACCCCTACAAAAATGCTCAAATCAACCCATAAAATCTGCTTTGGACAATTTCCTCAAATGATCAAAAGAAAGAAAGAAAGCATAATTTTTAAAAAATAAGTAATTACTTCTAAATTTTAATAAATTGGCACAGGCTTAGGATTGAACTAGTAAAAGTAATCTTTCCAGATTTTATTATGAAGAGGTTATTTTTACCTCATCAATGACGACTACTTTTCTTGCATTAAATTCGGCATGTATCGCCAACTTTCTTGCCCATGCGAAGTAAATTACTTGAAAGACAAGAATTCATAATTTCTTTAAGTACTTATAACCCATGATGTGATCTTCCTTGGAAATTGATCCGGTGATTTGAGGGCAGATAGATTCCTCACAAGCTTAGCATTTAATATCTTGAAAATCATGATTAAGCCTGGATACGATGAATGTTTTAAAAGACATGAGCTTGGTCTTGGGATGCTCGACATGCTCACAGTGTGACACTTCAGTACTCAGTCATATAGGCGCTCGCTTAGAGCAACCGCCAACTTGAGCTAATTAATTAGCTCTCCTTAAATTTGCATGCAACGAGCCATACACAACATATGAAAATGGGCTCCTGTCTTTTCCAGTTGGCTCTTGGACTTGATTTTTGAGTTAACACTTGATTGAACTTATGCTTATCACGTAGGTATCTTAAACATTTCTTATAAATAGGCCCCCAAACAGTCGTAGAATCGCACTTAGCAATTGGTAGCACTAGCATTTAGTAACAACAATTTGGGTAGAAATAGCAGTAGCGTAGCAAAGTATTAATAGAAAACATGAATACTCCTCTTAGGCTTACCAACACTAAGGCATAGACTGCCTTCTTGGGTGTAGTATCAAATAGGAGGTTGAAGAGAATGATGAAAAACAAGCATTCTCTGGCGATTATAGCAATAAAATGGGTCTTGGGTCAGGATTGTGTGGACTATGAGGATAAATATCGAGTGAATACTAAAATATGCTCACACTTCATGGCTTCTTTGCTTGATATCCAAGTTCCAAAACCGATGATTATTCGCCTGACGTTGGATATATTCCCAAAGCGATACCTCATGGGTCTTGGAGAAATTATGGAGAACGTGGTCTACGACCTGGGCTTACCCATTGGAAGTGACCTTCAGAAGTATGTCGAGGAGGACACAGTGGTGTCATGGGTGTCGTTTCTCGATGGTTTCTGCTTCCAGGCGTAGGCCGAGCATTGTCAGAAGGTTACCCATGCATGCCATTTCTTGTTGTGTGTTTACAACGTGGTACTATTCTATGATGTAGAATGGTATACTGATTTCAGGAATCTGGTATTCCCATTGCCTCTCATGGTTACTGCTGCCAACTCGAATCCTATGAATGAAGATGTCACCGTTGTTGATGTTCCTATTGCTTCCTCCAACTGAAAAACCACCTCCTTCTCTTTTTCTTTTTGTATATAAGCCCAAAAAAAGCTTCCTTCATATAGAACTATATAGATATATTTTGAAATATAGCCTCAGAGCCACTTTGAACTTTGTAAAATCGAAGCATATCATACTTTCGAAATGAACACAACCTTTTATGTTATTTCATATTTTTCTTTCTTGCTATTATCCAGTATGGCCCATTTTCTACTTCGTTGAATATTTCATGTCCTTTCTGGCATATGGGTTATTGACTTCATCATAATGTTAATTTCTGCAGCATCATGGATTAAGAAGATCGACCAAACAAACAAAAGAACGCAAAAGAAAATAACTACAATAATTACATATTTACATGGTAGAAATGTTTAATTAAGTGTAATAGAACAATTTAAGGTGGATTCCGTTAATAGGAATCCCTAGCGCTTTTCTTTCCATGTTTTGATTCAAATGCATCATGTCACTTGTACTGAATTATCCTGAACGGACCCCCCACAGGCTGTCAAATTTCTCGTGTTGATCGAGTCTTGCAATTTTCTCATTCAATTTTAACACTAGCTTCCTGCATTTCTGAGCTTGGTCCAATTTTTTTTTGTCAAACCACCCTTTTACCATAGTTTGGCAATAATTTATGGCTAATAGGGCCTTTTCTCTTTTCTCTTGCACTTCCAGAGTTAAGACAGTAGCAATGCTTGACTTACTACTGAATACATATATTTTGAAGTCCCTTGATAAGTTTGGGTTAACTAGTATAGGAGTTGAGGAAATAACATCCTTAACTTCCTCAAAGGCTTCTCTAGCCGATTTGAATGTCTGATCTTTCTCTTTTATCAGGGTGATTGGCCTAATTATCCCTGCAAAAATAGAAACAAATTTACTTACAAGGTTGACCTTTCCTAAGGAAGATTGGACGCCTTTTTTGTTGATCAGAAGGGGAGGTTTTTTGATCGCGTTCATCTGCTCAGGATGAATTAAAATTATTTCTTCAACCTAGATCTGATTGTAGTTTGAAAAGCCATCTAATAGAGAAAACATCTTCGAACCTGCTACATTTTGCGAGATTGATTCCATGGAGGGCAGTGGGTAATTATCCTTTACTGATGTCTTGTTTAGGTCACGAAATTCAACACAAAGACAAATATATTTGTTCTTCTTTCGATCCAAGCTCAGGTTGGATACCCATGCGCTATGCTTGATTGAGAAGACAATCTGTGACAAAATTAGCTTTGTTAACTTTTGTGCCATCACCGTTTCAATCTTGGGATTCAATGGCCTCTATTTTTGGCAAACTAGTTTCACCCTGTCTATTAATTTTACCGTATGTTGGATGATATCGAGATCATATCCCCTGAAGTCATCATATGACCAGGCCAACACCCCTTCATTTTTTCCCCAAAGGTTGATGAGCCTCTCTTTTTCTATCTATGGGACGTTCCACTCGACTTCGAGCTTTCTGCCATCCCCGATCTGAAAATCTGCATAATTGCTCATGTTCAAACAATCTGCATCATTTTTTGCATGGTCAGAAAAAAGGTTTTTGAGAGTGAATAGACCCTTTGAAAGCTCATTGGACCTTAGCTGAATATTTTTTCTATTGTAGGCTTCGGCGATCCTTTGTTGGAGTTGGTCGAAAAATTCTCCCGACTGTGAGCCGAACGAAGTGATGTGGTCATCGTTGTCACATATTTGACAACTCTGACAGCTATTCAGAATCGCTGGTGAGACTGTCATTTATATAGAGTGTCTTATGCATTAGGTCGGAGGGCAGTTCAAATTGGGATCTGATTATGGCCATGCGGTCCACATCAACATTTTGTTATCGGGGAACAGTTTGGATATTGAAAACTTCAAAGCTCTCAATAAGGTCCTAGACTCTATGTCTATAGGATCTCATATAGACATCCTTTTCTGCACTTATACACCAAATTTGTTCGATGATTAGCTTGAAACATCTGAACACCATTATTTGCTTGATTCCCATTTGTTCTGCTAGGTTTAAACCTAGCATAAGGCCTTCATATTCAGCTTCGTTGTTGGAATAGGAAAACTGGAATAAAAAAGATCTGATTGTCTTCTCGTTGCTTGGGGAAGTCAGGCATATCCCAGCCCCTGCACCAACCTTGCATTTAGCACCATCAAAGTGTAGCGACCATAGCTTTGTGATCGAAATGTCTTCGGGATCTTTTGTTACCTTCGAGATGGCTTGGTCTTTGTCATAAATGACATAAGTCCCTAGTCCAGTGACATGATAATTTTTGAAGGGGTCTTTATCAATGAACT
Organism: Sequoiadendron giganteum; assembly: GCA_007115665.2. Lineage (NCBI taxonomy): Eukaryota > Viridiplantae > Streptophyta > Pinopsida > Cupressales > Cupressaceae > Sequoiadendron > Sequoiadendron giganteum. The sequence continues at coordinate 24,608,941 of CM021107.1, read as the reverse complement.
CGCTTAGGAGAACCTCCTCTTGATCGATTCAATCTCTGGTGATTTTCTCATCTTCTAGAAGCTTAGTGCAGTACATATCCTCCTTGGTGATGGAGGTGAGAGTAGGCTCAAAGACTATTTTAGCCTCGTCTGCAACATGTTTCAAATGCAAAGGTTTGGACACCAGTTTCATTTTGGCTCCATGCTTGGTCCTTACAATTAGGTGCGACCAATCTAAGGACAAGTACCCACCCAATTTAGAAATGAATTCCCTAGACAAGCACACACCGAATATGGGAGGAACATCAATGATTACGGTATCTTTCTTGATCGTGATACTAGGGCAGACAAACAGAGTTAATGGAAGGTCCTTAATGATCCCCACAATATTAACCATATTCCCATCTAATTGCATAACCCCTTTATTCAAAGGTTCATAGCTCAGTCCTAAGGCTTTAGCTATTTGCTTGGGCCTGATTGTGGTGCTAGTACCAGAGTCAATCATGGAGTTACGCAACAATTTCTTACCCACAATTAGGGTCAAGAAAAAGTGCTTCGGTTTTGGTCTATCCCTGCCGACTTCAACTGAGGATTCCTCCTCTTGATCATCAGTAGAGGTCTCCTCTACAGTATTTTTGAGAACTTTTACTGGAGCTGATTGATCAACAATCTTCCCTTTAAGCGATTGATCCTTTGGTTTAGTGATTAGATCCTCTCGGAGAGCCCTCTGTAGTAATGTCTTCTACTCTAAAATAGCTAAGATATCCCACAGGGACACATTAACAAATGATTTTTTCAATTGTTTCACCACATTGAACGGTGGCGGATTCAGAGGCTTCTACTCCTTAGCTCTTGTTATAACAATTTCCCTTTGCGGTGGACATTGTGACATCGCAACAGAGGTACTGGGGTTGTGGTCGGAAGTACTTTCAGGCTGCAGACTAACTAATTATGGAACGACTAATTCGCCCATGAATCTCCTCTTGGAGCGAGTGTTGTAACCAAATTGCACTTACGGGGTTTCTAAAGTTGATACTTTGAATGTGAATACCGCTTCTTCTCCTTCCATTAATGAGAAGAGGGCGTGATCGGGGGCTATGCCATTTTCTTGTTCCAGGGACATTCCTTGTATCTGTGTGGTAAGAACTACATTCTCCATTTGGGGAGAGGCATATGTATAACCTCTTGAATTTGGTGTCATACCTTGGTTGTGTTGCTTCGCCACCTTTTGTTGTAAATTACTGCGCGAGCAGTTTCGGGGCATATGTGAATCGTCGCAATGGAAACACCAGGGGTTGGCGTCATCAACTAAATTGTTTTGCCCCCTAGTTAGCTCTCTACTTGAGCTTAGGTTGGCGTTCTGCAGAGAAGTGGGTACCGACACTATTTGATTTGCTGCTTGCGCTTGAGGATTTATGCAAGTGCCTCCTTGGAACTAGTTTTGTTGGTAAGAGGACCTTCTACCTTGATAATTCTGATAGGTCAGCTTTGGAGGAGCAGCTTGGTTGCACTTGATAATAGTTATCTCATTGGCCATAACCCACAACATTTCCTTTATGTCACTCAACTCATCCTTTGAAGCACCGGACATGGAATCGACATTCTGTGGTACACTCGCGTATGTATACATGGATTGAGGAGAAGCCGCTGTAGTGGTAGGGGACGTCACTTAGGCGGGAATTGATAACTCAGGGAATATTGACATCAATTAGATTGATTTCCGCTTTAATTGCGATGCTATATGGATCTGGTAGAGTGGTTCCGCTGAGTGACTGGGTCATCATTGAGATGTCGACATTGATGGACTTCAGGTAGAACATGAATGCCAAGTCAGGTGGCAAGCGCATTGCCGCTTGAATTCTTTGCCAAGTTATGTGAAAACGAGCATTGAAGTCAGTCAGGGCCTCATATGCAGCTCGCGTGATGATCTCTAGTTGGTGATACTGGGAAGACTTGTCTCCGTTGTTCGAGAATATTTCATAAAAAGGATCCCCAAGTTGATCCCAAGTATAGATAGTGTTAGCCGACAGAGTGTGATACCAATCTAATTTTTTTATTGTGAAAGAAGTTGCAAGCAACCTCAATGCTATGTTCTGATCTGTAACTCCATGTACCAGGCACATGTCTGCCACATCTTGCAGATGTTCAGATGGTGTTCTTGAGCCATCTTTGGTAAACTTAGGAATATATTTGAGGGTGGAGACCAGAATGGGGGCCCAAATGACAGGTGCTACTGGTGTTCGAAGAGGACTTCCAAGTCCCATGCCACATAATTTAGGTTAGTGATTGGTAACATGGTTGGTGGAGAAGTCAGAACGTTCATGTGATGGGTTCTAATTGGTACTCTTCATAGTGGTGATACCAACAAACTAGGGTTGTTTGATGTTTGGGATCTTGTGACAGGCCGATGGCTCATATACCTGCTCAAAGATTAAGCACATTTAGAAGGTCCCATTGTGCATGCCAGAAAAAGGAAACTGTTGATGCCAAAATTTGACAAGGTAACAACCTTTATGGGACACTTAGTTAAAGGGGGATCTATTGAGCTAAACTGAGTAACCTCCAGATTTTAAAGAAGCTGACTTCTTCTATAAGTAGGGTTTTGAATGGGAAAAGGAAGAAAATATAAAAATAAAGATCTAACTAGGGCGATGCACCAAGGTTCAAATGTAAGGCATGATAAATCTATCTTTTGGATGTGATTTAGGGGCCTGTCTAGTAATCTGCTATGTCCCAAAATAATAGACATCAAAGAGAGAGACCTGAATAATTCATTTCATAACATAAAAACATTTGCATAGATATTTACTAAAAATAAAGAGTCGGAGACATGGTCGGGTGATCCCACAATAGTGGTTTACAATTTTTGGCCAAACTGGACACTGGAATTATTATTTTTAACTAAATCTTCACATTCAGGCACCTATAGCGGCTAAACCGTGAGGAATTTGAAGATGATGCAAACTAGAGTCTCATCACATTTTGTCTGTAGAATTTTTTTGGAATCAGATTGCACTTCTTTTTCCATCTCCCACGAAAACTGGTTTTTTAAAAAAATATAATTTTAAAAAAGTGACGTTCATCGTATACAACATAACTTTTTTTGTATGAAGGATAAAATTCTAATTTTTTCGAATTTAGATTTGTAACTATGATATCTAACACTTTCATTTGGTCTCATAATTTTTTATTGAATATTTTATCTTTAATCAAGTTTCAAAGTCAAACCAATTGCAATTTAGACATAGGCAGACTGTATACAACATAACTTTTTCTGTATGTATCGAAAATCAATTTTTTTTAATGGATCAAGGACATCAATACCCAGCACAAACATATTTTTAAAATTTTTATTTTGATAATCTGTTATTTTTCCACATGTGCAAAATAGAGAGCTTGATTTTTGGTGAAAAACCTATGTTTAATAAAACTAAAAAAAAACATACATAATAAAACCAAAACATATTAAAATTATATTTGTTGGATAGCTCGTTCTGAGGACTACCTGGTTCTAGTTGGGTTTGTGAAGATTCCTCCATTTTCATCCTCAACTTGAGCTCCAAAGTGCCAAAATTTAGGTTTTTTTTGTGTCTTAGATGGGGGATGAGGGATAAGGGGGGTTCGCTCAAACGAGGGTTCGAGTGGACCATGGTTCGAGTGAACCCCTTCAAATAGCTTCGCTTGAACCCCTTTCTTATGCATTTTTTTGTATTTTTTTGGTAGCCAAGATTCAAAGGGGTTCACTTGAACCCTAGTTCGAGCGAACCCCTTATTGGTTCGGTCAAACCAGTTGGTTCGTACGAACCCCTAAAATCACTTTTTTTGCCTTGGGGTCATTTTTGTGAGTTTTCCTTCCTCACTTGAATTGTAAACCACTATTGTGGCTTCACCTAGTCCTAAATCAACATTCTATTCAAATCATTGAAGTTGCAAACAAGTTATTCAACAACAAAATAGTATAATTCTTTTCAAATAGTTAAGAAACAGAGAGGCCAAATTACAAGGGCATAGTCTATGAGTCTTTACAATCATCTAACAAAACAAAAGGCCTAGTGTCTTTCTAATTTTTTTGTAGGTATTTCGAACTAGATCTAGGTTGAAAGAATCAGTATATATAGCCAAAGGTTGCCACCGCTTGAAAGCCTGTAACAGAAAAGATTCTCGATCATGGGTAATGATGTTCGCAGCAATGAATCATCACGACTGTTGCAACAAAAATATTTTGAAGCATGAACACAATCACCCACGAGCCAAATGCATTCCTCACAGATAATGGCGGTGGTCCCAACGTTCAAAAAAACTAAATCTCGAGCAAGCATGTGTCACAGTCCTATAGAGTTTGTTAGGACGTGTGGCATGCGGTTGAGGCCTGAACTTCGATCCTTCTTTCTCGTGGATGAAATTCTCATTTTGAGGACGTGTGGAGGAGCCTTCAACATATCGGCACCACTATGGGGCCCACTTAAAAGTATACTCGGGGGGAGGCGACGTGGCATGCAGTCAGGGCTCGAAGGAGAAGGGAAGGGAAGCTCCCCTTCGATGAGAGATTGGATAACATGTGGAAGCAGCGAGCCGAGTCCGTTGAAAGGGTGGCCAAAGGACTTCAAAAACATCGGGAGCAGTTGGAAGTGAAGAAAAATAATGAAGCAACCCGAAGGGAGCATGGGATATATTTAATATCCACAAAACCCAATTTAACCTTGCTCTTCTTTTAAGATCTTGGTATTTTTAATTTTAGATTTTCCCTAGATGACCTTTAATGGCAACTAAATAATATTTTAACTCAATATTCTATGGGTCATCCTAGAGATTACCTTCAGCTTTTAGGAGATTTTTTTTTCTCCTAAGATCCTTCGCCCTATGCTCACCAGTTGTTTGAATTTTTTTTTCCAAATTTTTATATTGATATTCCAACTTTCTATTGTAGATTTATTTATTTCCCTAGGAGTGAAGATTACATTATTATAGTCCTCTAACTTAAGAAGACTTGATTTGAGGATGAATTTTTTGTCTCTCCTTGTAGCTTTCACATTGTTGCTATCAATTACAATTTTGACCATGATAGGGTGGTGGTCAAATAAGGTCCAAGGATTGAATTTAACCCTACTATTTGCCCCTTAAAATTGATCAAAATGAAATCTATCCTTATTGCCATAAAATCTATCTAATCTGTAGTAGATCCTTTTGCTTTGGCTTTGATAATTGCACCATGTGTACCATATGGCCTTATTCACTTTTTTAGCACCTTCTAAGGGATCCATCAGTCTAAGATTGCTTTTCATCTTGTACCAAAAAAAAAATTCATTCCCTTTCCATCCCATATCATTTTCCCCTATCTTATCCTCCATGTTTTCACCGTGTTAAAATCCCCCCTATGATCTAGGGAATTTTTCACAAGTTGCTTACCTAGTCCCATAGATCACAACTATGCCTATAATCATTAGGTGCATAGATGGAACATATGCCAAATTTTAAATTATCTTTTTCAATGCTTACCCACACTGCTCTATTGCAGGGGGAAGTTATGTGGGGCTTTATCTACTTACTCCATTTGTTGGATATAAGAATTGTAGTTCAACCTTTACCTTTTTCATGCTTGGCTATGTAGAAGGTAGAATCTTTCCAAAAAACCTTGAGATTCATTTCAAGAGTATATCCAATTGCCTTGATTTCCTATAGCATCACAACGTCTTTGACTCTCTCCTAAATTAGGAACCTTCTAATATTATATTTTTTGTCAGGGGATTCCAATCCCTTGACATTCTAAGAGATGCAATTAAGAGTCATCTAAATCCATTCCTTACACTTCATCCTCTACATTTCTAAACCATTCAAAGTATTTAAGAAGATTACACTTCTTAGTATTACTCATTAGGGATGGAGTAGACATTCCTTTTTGTCTTTGTCTTCTTTTCCTCTTTTTTTGGTTCAGCTAGTCATTTACATAAGAGCCTTTTCCCCTTTCAATCTATGAGGTAGCCACATCTTGAGGCACTTGTCCCTTTGCGGTCCCTTTTTTGTTCAACTCCCCTTTATCCCCTCTTGCATGTAAATTTGAATAAACATAAACATAAGTTAATTTAAATATAAATATATAAACATGTACATATATATAGATCTCTAAAACATAATATAAACATGTAAATTCCATACTGCAGATGTCATCATACATAAACATAAACTTTCACAAACATATAAAATGTGTACATATATACATATCTCTAAAACATAAGAAGTCATAAACACAAATGTAATCTAGATAATATATATATATATATATCTCAAACAAAAATGTGCACATACATCAATAGATGATCTAAAACATAAACATAAATTCAAATTTCTAGAATCGATATAAACACATGCCTTAAAGAGAGTAGATAAGAAATATAAGTGAACATAAACATATAAAATGTCCACATACACATATATGATCTATATAGATCTAAAACATAACATGTCCATGTTCCAGCTCGAAATGTATATATCATAAAACAATAAACACATGTAAATAAACTAGTGTCTTAGCTGATCTTTGGATCATGTCAGCTCCTAGACGAGTGACCATCTAAGCACAAATCCTACTTTGATAAATGCATTGAGCCTTGTAACATATATACATATATAAAAATGTAATTAAATTAACAATTATATTAAATATATATACACACACATGAATAAGTGAATATGTACATGTATATGTACATTAACTTAGACATGAAAATTAAAGTGCACTTGTCCACTGACATGCTTGGGAAAAGAACGTGTGTTTACATGCTCTGGCCTCAAATTAGGAGTAACATGTGTTGCTTTGATCTAGACACATATGCTTGAATACATTAAAAAAAAGAAAATTAATTTCGACTTATATAATTTATAAAAAATAAATGTACAATTCTAATTCAAAGTTACATAATACATGTATTTATTTAGAACTTAAGACAAACTTAAAAATTATATGTATGTATATACCTTGGGAATACCATCTGCATCTTAACTATTAGCTTCTACAATCATATAATCCACCAAATCCTCTTAAATCCTACTCTGGACTAACACCTCCAATGATGTGTGTAGTGGACTACACAAGTGAGATGGCATCAACCCTGAAGAGAGCATCTCCACAAAACCTCCTCTCACAACCTGCTCAAGTGTATCAATAGATGTCTGAGCACCTATAGTAACCTAAGATGACTGGGGCACCTGTAGCAGTAGATGACTAGGCATCTATAGCAGCATATGACTGGGCACTTGTAGCAGTAGATGAATAGGAACCTATAGCAATAGATGATTGGGCACCTGTAGCAATAGATGATTGGGAACTTGTAGCAACATAATCATTAGCAAGTGGATGTGCATGTGTTGAAGCAGTGGAATGGCCAACAACTGGACTCTACAAATCTCCACTATAACACTAACCCACAAATGGGGTAACATCTGCCAAGGGGATCCCCAACTATGGTGAGATCACACCAGAAGCTCTCATCAATTCATCAGAAAATATATTGTTGTAATTTGGTTGTCATTGATGTTGGAGTTTGGTTGTTAGTATTGTAGTCTAGCTATTTTGTTGCCGAAGTCTTTGTGAGATGTTTTGTATCTCTTCATTGTTGTTGTTGTGCTCCCGCTATTTGGAAGTTAGCTTCATATGTTGTTAGAATATGTGTGATCTAAATTTTATGTTTTTGATATGGTAAGAACAATTTACAGGGTGTTGTACCCTTAACACAGAGAGCCACGAGGGCCAAAAAGATCAAACCTAGAAAACATTAAAGACCAAGCCAAAAAACATATACCACAGACTAACAACAGACAAACAAAAAACAGACCAACAACAGACTAAATGGTATTTTCTTAGTTCTTTGATAGGAGATTAACAACATCATCCCCAACCCATTCCTGGCCATCATCAACATTCTTCTTGTCCATTTCATCCTTCATAACTAAAAATAGGGTGTTGGTAACACAGTGGACCAACTTGACAGTGAAACGAGTCAAGCCACATAATTTCTTGTCTATCTTATACATTTTTTCCTACAAAACACGAAGCTCCTCCTTATAATCTACAGCCTTCATAGTAACCACACACTCTACATCCATTGGGTCTGAGGACTGGGAAGCTGAGTCCTCCTTCTACACTTTGCTAATATCAAGAATGGTGTGGGGCCCTCCAACATACTCATCCTCCTCATCCCCAGACATCTCCTCATCCTTGTAATCTTTGTGGTTAGACTGCTCCTCTTTCGAATCCAAGTCAACCTACACTTTCTTGTTATTCTTAGCCAATATACCTGACCTCCTGATGATGGTATTACCAATCACCATCGTAGCCATGACCACCATGTCACCCTTAGAATCCTTGCCCACAAATTTTTTACCTTTGATGTCCCTGAACGGGGGCTCCATCAAAGCCTTCACACCATCCTTAACTTTCTTCTTCAGATCTAAATTTCATGTTGTTTGGATTATCAGAAAGGTGTTTGTGTTTGTGACAATTTCAAGTCTATGTTGTTTCTGTGAAGGTGTTCATAATGGTGCAATGTTTGGCTTTGCATCCCTTCGCATCTGCAGATATGTATGTGTGGTTCAAAAGTTAATATTGTTGTGTTGTGAAGGTGTTATATCCAAAGTTTCATATCATTTGTCCTTCTATAGAGAAAGTTTGGTGTGACAAAGTGCATGACTGTATTGTTCGGTGGTTGGTTTCACTATTTGTTGGCTTGTGCCAACTTGTTGTTGTATGAAGTGGTGAATTGGTTGGCGGAGAGTGTTCCTGAAGATCTTGTGATATTTTTTGTTGCTCCACAAGATGTTTTTTGGTTTGTCTAGAACAAGCTATGGTATGAAATGAAGTTGTTGTTAGGTTATGCTTTTTCCTAGCCAATTGAGGTATGTTGAAGGTGTGTGCCACAAAGTCTTTGTTGTGCGGAGTTCAAGTAGTGTTTGAATATGTTTCATGGGTCATTCCAACTCGTCTAGAAGAAGCACAACCAATTTTTAATCTTTCATGAGTACCACAAATGCTGTAATGGCCGACATGCTACAAGTTTCATGTTTTCTTGCTTAAGGTCGACCTAATTTGAATGTGTGAAGTGTGAAAATTTTGTCCATTGAAGATTGAAGTTGTGAAGAGAGTATAGGATGAGGTTAAGCATGTGTTGGGATCCACAAGGCATGTCCCTCTTCCTGGTTTTGTGTGTAGTCCTTTTGGGTCTTTCCCTCTACATGTTTCATGTTGTTGTTTGATCTTTGGATGACTTGTAATTGTAATATTTTTTTTTGTAAGCAGATATGTAATGTAATCAATGTAATATCATGTATATAATGTAAACCTAGTTGATCTAGGTTGTGTGTTTGTGTTGAGGATGTGTAATAGATTATGATGTTTATCAAAGAGTCTGAAAGAGAAAGAGAAGAAGTGGAATACCCTATCTGAATTCAAGTTGATCATATTTTGTGACAAAAGGGAAGTGAATAGTGAGCCTAACTGATTGTTGGAGGAAATGAGCCAAAGGCAAAAATTCTTGAAGGCTAAAATAAATGAGCCAGTAAGCTACAAAGAATACATTTAAAGAAGTTGTCAAAGAAGAATTGAAATCATCAAAGGAGAAGGGAAAAAGAAGAATTGTAATCATCAAAAGGATTGAGCTTCATCGTCAAATTCAGGTAGTAGAAAGACTATCATGTTGTAATATTTTCTGAGTTTATTCTCAGTTCAGGGAGTAGTTGCTTCATTGGGTTGAAGCGCTGAAACAAAGTTTGTAGGGAGTTGTAGCTTCCTTGTGAGAGACCATAAAAACTTTCTATATGGAGTAGTAGCTTCCTTGGGTTGTAGCCCAAAAAAAAATTGTAACTGTGATTCATTTGTGAGGTTGGATTAGGACAGTAGCTCCTAGTAGCTTTTCTCACTATGGTTTTTCCCCTATGGGGTTTTCCATGTATATCTGGTGTTGTGCAATATGTTCATCTTTCATGCTTTTGCTTGTGTTATAAATTTTAAGTTTAATTTTGCTCTGGGAGGGTTTGAAATTTGATAGAATACTGATTCAACCCCCCCTTAGTATTTCAGTTTGTGTTCGACAATTGGTATCAGAGCCTGGTTCCTTAGAAGAAGTTTAACCGCTTGAGGAAGATATGAGATGGCACAAGAAGGATCTCACAAGGTGCCTAAGTTTGATGGAATGAATTTCACTTTATGAAGATATTAAATGGAAACCCATCTATCCTCTTTAGGGTATGGTGTTTGGAAATCTGTCAAAGATGGATATATTATTCTTGCTACTCCTCCAATTGATTCAGATGAGATCATAACCTATGAGAACAATGGAAAGGAAAATAGTGCTATCTTGAGTGGGTTATCATATTATGTCCTAGTAAAGGTAATGCACTGCAAGTCAACAAAGGAAGATTGGGATAATATTGGTGGCATCTATGAAGGAGATGTCAAGGTAAAGTAAGCAAAGTTGTAGATCTACAAAGGTAAGTTTGAGAACCTAAAAATGTCAGAGGATGAATATATTGCAAGATATGTGCTCTTGATAGATGAAGTGGTCAGTGCAATTAGAGGGCTTGGTAAAGATATTGAAGAATTTGTGGTTTTCAAAAAGGTACTGAGATCTCTTCCTAAATCTTATAGTTCTAAAGTATCTTTTATTGAGAAAGCTAGAGATTTGGATAAGCTTTCATAAATCAATTATATGGTACTTTATTGCATTTGAAATGAGAGAATTAGACAAATAAGTTCCTAAGAAGGAAGTATCATTCAAAGAAAGTAAGAAATAACCTTATTAAGAATATTATCCGAATAGTGACATTAATGAAGAGGAAGAAAATTTTGTAAGAAATTTGAAGAGAGGTACCAACAAGTACAAAGGTAAGATACATTTCAAATGTTTCAAGTGTGGAGAGGTTGGTCACTTTGCTTCTAAATGTCCCTTGAAAGACTCTAAAAAGAGAAACAAAGAGCTAAAATAAATAAGGTCAAGAAGAGTCTCTACTCCTTGGAAGATTCTTGCTCCACAAAAGATAATGAATCTAGTGGTTCAGATAATGAAGACGAAGTTTTGTTTTTGGCTACTAAGAAGATTGAAGATAAAGCTAAAGATCCAAGTGTTGTGTGTACTATATTTCATTAAAATGATGAGGATAATTCATGGGTGATTGATAGTGGTTGTTCCAACCACATTACAGGAGATAAGAGAAAGTTTATCAAACTTGTGAAGTGGAATGGTGGCATAGTCAAGCTTGGAGATGAGACTTCAATGTAGATCTATGGAAAAGGTTCTATCAGTATTAATGCAAAGAGAAGAAAAAAATATGTCCTTTATGTCAAAGGTCTCTGAAACAAGCTTCTTACTGTGAGTTAGATGTCCAAAAATGGATACAACCTCATATTCAATAAAAGTGTATGTGAAATCAGAAAAGAAAAGTTTGGGCAATTGGTTGTTGAAGGATCTAGGACAAGTGGTGACATATATAGTCTAAGGGATGTCAATGGAAGAACTCATCTTCTAGAAAAATCAAGTGAATTTTGGTTGTGGCATAGGACAATGGGACACATTAACTTTGACAATATTGTGAAGATAAACTCACTGCATGCGATAAGAGATATGCCTAAGATAATCAAGCCTGCAAGTACTATGTGCAAGGAATGTCAATTTGGTAAGCAAACAAGGATAAGTTTCAAGTCTAAAGAATATTCTTCTTGTAGACCATTGGAGTTGATACATATTGATTTGTGTGGACCTACCAAAACAAAAAGTTTGAAAGGAGAAATGTATGTCATGATTTTTATTGATGATTTCTCTAGGATGACATGGGTTACTTTCTTGAAAGATAACTCTGATGCTTTTAGTAGATTCAAGATTTTTAGATCAATGGTTGAGAATGAAACAAATACAAAGATAAAATGTTTGAGGTCTGATAGAGGAGGTGAGTTCACTTCAAATGAGTTCAAAGACTTTTGTGAAAAATATGGAATAAAGAGGCATTTATCTACTGCCAGTTTTCCTTGATAGAATGGGGTAATTTAAAGGAAGAATGGGATTTTTCAAGAGATGGCAAGGACCATTTTGATGGAAGAAAATTTGCATAATGTTTATTAGAGAGAAGCAGTTCAAATTGCAGTATATATTCTTAACAGAGGAAGACTTACAACTGTCAAGTATTTTAGAGTCTTTGGAAGCAAATGTTACATTAGAAGAGATGAAGATGTTTTGGGGAAGTTTGATTCAAGGGATGATGAATGTATATTTATGTGATACTCATTTCAGAGTAAAGCATATTGATGCTACAATAATATATTGGGAAGAATAGTTGAAAGCACTAATGTGAAAGTTGATGAAGATCTATATCAAAATCTAAATGAAATTGAGGACCGTGAATCTGATGCACCTCCTTACTCAGATGAAGATGAAGAATAATATGTTGAAGAGAAAGAAGAAACACCAAAAAAGCTCATCAAGACTCTTGCAAAGTATGTTAAGGAGATGTTGAAGAAGTTTGGGATGGAATATTGTAAACTAGTTAGTACTCCCATGGTTATTGGTTGTCATTTGAGTAAAGATGATGAGTCTCCCATGAATTACTAGAAGATATATAGATCTATGATTGGAACCTATTGTATTTAATTGCTTCAAGACCTGATATCATGCATGTGATATGTTTAGTTGCAAGATTTCAAGCTAATCCTAAAGAAACTCATGTGAAGGCAGTCAAAAGAATCTTTAGATATTTGAAGTGTTCTCTAGATTATGGCTTATGGTATCCAAAAGGTAATGAATTTGATATGACTACTTACACTGATGTTGATTGGGCTAGTTGTGTTGATGATAGAAGAAGTACAAGTGGTTGTGCTTTATTTTTGGGAAGCATATTGGTTTCATGGCATAGTAAGAAGGAAGATTTATTATCCTTGTCCACTGTAAAATAAAAGTATATTGTTGCAACATCTTGTTGTACAGAAGTGTTGTGGATGAAGCAAACATTGAAGGATATCAAGATACAATATGTTGAGCCTATTCATATTTTGTGTGATAATACAAGTGCTATCAATATTTCCAAGAATCTAGTGATACATTATAGAACCAAGCACATATCAATCAGGCATCACTTTCTATGAGAGAATATTACACATAAAGAAGCCAAGATGGAGTATGTTCTTAGAAAATATCAGATTGCAGATATCTTCACAAAGGATCTTGCAAAGGATACATTTGAGTATCTTTGGAAAAAGTTAGGGGTAATTTCCCATCCTTCTTGCTAGATGCATAGTTGGTGCATCTGTCTAGGGGGAGTAATTTAAGCTATATTTTTTTTCTTGGACTGATGGTGGCTACCTCTCAGGGGGAGTAGGTAGTGGTTACGAACAAGGGGATCCTATAAGCTATTTTAGAAATTGAAGGAGATAGTATGCATTGTGTACCTTAGGGGGAGAGCTTGTGCCCTAAGGGGGAGAAATTGAAGGAGAAATAATTGTGCACAAAAGGGGGAGAGAAATTTTCCCTTTGCCCTTAATGTCAAAGGGGGAGAAGTGTACATGACAAATTGGTTTTGAAATTAATGCAAAAGGGGGAGATTTTTGTAGTCTAGTTGTCATTGATGTCAAAAGTGCATGAGTTTGGTTGTCATGATGTTGGAGTTTGGTTACTAGTATTACAATCTAGCTATTTGGTTGCTAGAGTCTCTATGAGATACTTTGCATCTCTCTGCTATTCTTGTTGTGCTCCTGCAGTTTGGAATTTAGCTTCATACGTTCTCAGAGCATGTGTAATCCAAGTTTCATGTTGTTTGGATTATCGAAAAGGTGTTTGTGTTTGTGATAGTTTCAAGTCTGTTTTATTTCTATGAAGATGCTCACAGTGGTGCAAAGTTTAGCTCTGCATTCCTCCACATCTACAGATATGTATGTGCGGTTCAAAAGTTAAGTTTTTTGTGTTGTGAAGGTTCTATATCCAAAGTTTATATTTTTTTCCTTTCGCTGAGAAAGTTTGGTGTGACAGAGTGCAAGATTGTATTGTCTGGTGGTTGGTTTCAATGTCTACTGGCTTGCGCCAACTTGTTGCTGTATGAAGTGATGAATGGGCTGGTGGAGAGTGCTCTTAAAGATCTTGTTATGTTTTTTTTCTCTGCAAGATGTTTTTTGGTTTCTTCAAAACAAGTTGTGGTCCAAAATGAAGGTGTTTCTAGGTTATGCTTTCGCTTGGTTGATTGAGGTATGTTGAAGGTGTGTGCCACAAAGTCTTTATTATGTAGAATTCAAGGAGTGTTTGGAGATGTTGCATGGGTCATGGTGACTCATCTGTAAGAAGCACAATTAATGTTTAATCTTTCATGAGTACCTCCAATTTTGTAATAGCCAACATGCTACAAGTTTCATGTTTTCTTGCTTAAGGCTGACCTAATTTGAATGTGTGAAGCATGTAGATGTTGCCCATCGAATACTGAAGCTGTGAATAGTGTATAGGATGAGGTTAAGCATTTGTAGGGATTCACAAGGTGTGTCCCTCTTCCTAGTGTTGCGTGTAGTCCTTTTGGGTCTTTCCCTCTACATGTTTCATGTTGTTGTTTGATCTTTGGTCGACTTGTAATTACAATATTCTTTGTTGTAGGCCAACATATGTAATGCAATCAATGTAATATCATGTATCTATTGTAAACCTGGTTGATCTAGGTTATGTGGCTATGTTGAGGATGTGTAATGCATTATGATGTTTATGTAAGCATCTAAAAGAGAAAGAGAATAAGTGGAAGATCCTATCTAGATTCAAGTTGATCATATTTTGTGACAAAAGAGAAGTGAAGAGTGACCCTAACTATTTGCTAGAGGTAGTAACCCAAAGGAAAAACTTCTGAAAGGCTGAAAGCAGTGAGTTAGTATGTTGTAGAGAAGACATTTGAAGAAGTTGTCAAAAAAAATTGTAATCATCAAAGGAGAAGGGAAAAAAAATAATTGTAATCATTAAAAGGATTGAGATTCATTGTCAGATTTAGGTAGTAGGATTGTCATGTTGTAATTGTTTACGAGTTTGTTCTTAGTTCAGGGAGTAGTTTCTTCCTTGGGTTGAATCCCTAAAACAAAGTTTTCAGGGAGTTGTAGCTTCTTGAATTGACCCTAAAACCTTTCTATAGGGAGTAGTACCTTCCTTGGGTTGTAGCCCTGAAACAAAGTTGTAACTATGATTCATTTATGAGGTTGGATTAGGACAATAGCTCCTAGTAGCTTTTTCTCACCGTGGTTTTTTCCCCTTTCGAGTTTTCCACATATATCTAGTGTTGTGTGGTGTTGTGTATTATATCCATCTTTCATGCTTATGTTTATGTTGTAAAGTTTAAGTTTCAATTTGCTCTAGAGGTTCTGAGATTTGATAAAATATTGATTCACCTCCCTCTCAGTATTATGGTGTGTGTTCAACATCTATAACATGTATCCCTCAAAATTTGGGAATCATGTGTAATGTGGTCTATATCAACTGAAGATGGGAAACCTATCATAGAATATACATCTAAATGTATAAGAGACAATCCACGTGTTTATCTCATCAATTATCAGCCCACACGATCTACAAATATTCGTTAATCCTAGACGGCAATATCACCAATATTTCCAATTGCTTCCCAACCAATATTTCCAATTGCTTCCCATTGGGAAGCAATGACAACCTAATCTCTAATAGTGCTAATGGATAGAGTGACAAAAATCATCCTCTACCCAACCAAAGCCCTATAATTTGGAGGCTATTGATCTGCACGTTGGTATGCATCCCTATCATAGACCCTACCATGCCCCTACCCCAAATGACCTGGTAAATCCAAATAGTTAATGTTGAGGCCTAAAAGGACCTCAACATATAAATGTTGTGAAATATATAATGGAATTTGGTCACTATTTAGATAACAACTGTATGATACAAGAAATCATGGATATATCAAAGGAGCCATTCTAGTATCTATGCACCTAGTCACCTGATAAGAGCTCACCTGAGATCTAGTGGAATACTATGGAAACATTCAATTTTGATAGTTCCGTTTGGTACTCTAAGTTGGACTGTACTCAAAGGAACATTACCTGAAACCTCATCCCTCATCTAGGCAAGGACGACTACTAAAGTGTCCCTAGAATATGCATGCACACCTCCTAATGACTATCTAATCCTAACTAAACTCTCCAAAATCTCCTCACAATTACTTTTTTAGACCCTCTGGGTCGAAGGGTAAGATAAAATCAATCTCAATATCTGAATCTCTACATTTGTGTGTTCCCAAAGCCCAACCATATTAATGCACTGCATAAAAATTAATTAAGTTCTGATTTTAATTCAAGCACATGTATGTACATAGGTTTGGATATATATATGTATATGATCATAACATTTATATGTGTGTACATACATTTGAGTATATACATGAGTTTAAACAAAAAAAATTACATTTCATAATTAAAATATGGCTTGAAAATGAACTTTAGCTAATGTTAATTTAGAATAATTTAAAAAAATGCATATACATCAACATAAATCAACGTAAAATAATAAATAAATTAGCTCTAGAACATGATGATTGAATATTTGAATGAACATGAATTAGCAAATGTATTGAAGGTTTATAATCTGCATAAAGCTACTAGAAGGACAAGATATTCCTATTTTCATAAAGCTACTAAGAAATTCAATGTGCTTAATTATTCATAAAACTTGGCATATATAAATTTCTTGTAAGAAATTATTGGTAAATTTCATATAATATACTATGATATTTATTGTGTTTATGATATAATTAGCACGAAGATATATGAATCCAATGAACTAATGTTTTAGGCTACACTTCAATTTATGGGGATGAAAAGGAACCTAGATAAAACCAAAATAAATATGATATGTGGCAATGAAGGGGCCATTAGAAGAAATTAACATAGTCCATTGTGAACAACTCATCATTACAAGTAAAATTGAGTTATGAAGGAGCTAACTAGAAAGGTAAATTGAGATTGTGAAGGATCCAACACAATATAATCAACATTAGGGTGTGAAGAAGTCATCAAAATCAACATAGACCAATTAAGGATAGAAAGGACCCATTATAACAAATACAATTTTTTAGGGATATAAAGGATTCACCAAAATAATATTAGTCATAATATATATACCCTAAATGATTGTATTCGAAGGATGTAATGAATTGGAGCTTGGGAAGATAAAAAGATATGATGATGTAAATTATAACTTAACCATATAACAAGCATCCTAGATATCATAAATCTAGGTGATCAATGTCAACAAAAATATTTAAAAGTAAAAGGATGGGTGGAACTTAGGCATCTAGTATCAAATCTAATCCATCCAATTTGGTATCAATATGGAAAAAGAGAATATGGAGCTAGCCTCTTTACCTTGATGTGAGAGTGCATATTCTTATCCTTCTTGTAGATAATCTCATAATCATGTCCCTAAATTTTAGTCACCCATTTTTGTTAAATTCTTATGAGGACACCAAATTTTCTACTTGTCCTAAACTCTTGTTATTGGAAGCCCTAGCATAATGAAATAGAAATATCATTCCAAGCCTTACTAGAATAAGAAGTGGCAAAAAAAGTATTTGAGATTCCCCCTTTAAAAAAAGTATCTAGATCAAGAATTAATGAGGATTGAATTAAGAGTTGGGAATTAAATAAATTTGGTCCTAATAGGTTAAGGTTTATTCTATATAATCAATCCTTGGCAAAAATTGAAGATACTATTCTAACTATCAAATGATACCTTGAACTATTAGGTTATTAAGCATTCTCATCAAATTTAATCCATCCAATTTCATATCAATATAGAAACAAAAAATATTAAGCTAGCCTCTTTATCAAGTGGCGTGAGAACTTGCATATATTCTTATCCTTCTTGTAGATTTAATATCATAATCATATCCCACAATTTTAGCTACCCATTTTTGTAAATTCTCAAGAGGACACCATTTGCTACTACAATCCTAAACTCTAAAGTCTAGCAAGTTCCTATTTTTTCCAAATTTTGATCTTTAAAATAATTCTTTTTTATAATATTGCATTATTTATAGCGTGTTTCCTAAGTTGAGCATAAAGTTAAAATAATAATAAAAATTAAGGTCCTTTATACAAGGGTATTATGTTACATTTCTTGATAAATATGTGTGAGTGTTAGATACTTTGAATTTAAATTGTTAGATGTAAATATGTTGTTTCAAATGGCTCTTCTAGGTCTCCTTTAAATCTTTTAAAATATTTTAACTTGCGTATACAACTTATATATATCCTAATTATATATGATCAATAATTTAAAATTTACATGTGGCATGTATATAGATTTAATATGATAATTTAATGTGGCCCATCATCATCAAATATTTAAATATATGGCACATCTATGTATTTTGTCTTTTACTAGTGAAACACTTCGTACTTATTGAAGGACTAAAGAAGTCCGAATATATATCAATTAAAATACATGTGATCAAATGAGACACTCTAGGATCACTAAATCCATGATGTCCAGTGAGACGTGCTATAATCATAAGATTCATAAAATAGATGACTAGATGAGTTAAAAAAATGGCTAAGAAAGGGTTTTAGGAACATGAAACAACAATATATATATAACACCAGGTATCTAGATGACCTACTAATTACAAAGAGTAAATGTTGATATGGACCTTTAAATAAGGCAATGTCCATGTATTTGAACGAGAGAGAAATTTCAAATTTTAAACCTAGTTGCACTTGGAGATCCTTTACTAAACATATTTGGATGTGTTAAAGAAGAAAGTTTTAGACTTTGAAACATTTATATTTTTTCTAGGGGATGAACTATATATTGAGAGAATCATTTTAATGACCTTAGCAATTGTAAGGCTTGAATTCTAAACAATATGGTGTTGTCCATAAAAAGAGATTAAATAACATGAAGCAATACTTAAAACACCTTAAACCCCACTTAAAGAGGCAATATTATGCATCCTATATTATTAGTAAGGACATCATGTTAGTCATCTTCAAAGAGATTCATGTATGTGCATAACTATAATACTAAAAATGGTCATATAAATATTCTTCTAAATGTGATTTTTAGTGGAACCACCACAACTCTTTTAAACCTAGAAACTCAAAGGAAGGAGTTTTATAATTTAATTTTATTTTATAAAAGTTTACATGTTACAATTATACATGGTCTTAATGCCCCTATGTCTACTGCCATGTTTTCCAAATAGGGCCCATCCAACTATATATTTCTCTCATGTATTTCAAGGAGGTATTGTTATGAATGACCTTTTGAGCAAGAATGCATTATAAAATGAGTTCCAAGAGGCTTTGATTGTACAAATGATAAATCATGAGAGATGAAATGAAATGAATAAGAAGAGAGGAAGCATACACTAAAGAGATATGCTACCAAGAACAAATATACTAAGTAGAAATATAGTTTAATGAAAAATCTTTGCCAAAAATTTGAAGGAAGTAGACCCATTTGTCTTTGCTATTTCACAATTAGAAAATACAACTAAGATCCCACTTAACATTTTCTCAAAGATTAAATAATAAGACCCTTGTAGGTAATTTCCTTTTAGGATTTTTTTCCCTAATTTTTTAAGATGGGGTAATGAAAGGAAACATAGTATTTTGAGTGAATCCTCACTTGTAAGAGGTGGAAGAAACTACTTACCATATGAGAGAAAATCTACCTCTTGTAGAAGAACATGCTCTTGAAGAGCATGGTATACTTGTTGTAGAGGACACTTTCAACTTTGATGTATCGACACTCTTAAAGATCCTATTTTTGAAGCATATGTGGAGGAATTATGTTTCACTACTAAAGAGGAAGCACAAATATTCTCTCATGAACATACATTTTTGAGTTTCATTTGCAATCCCTTAAATTATGGTGACCAATTCTAGAAGGACAAGAGATTCCTATTTGCATAAAGCTCTACTAAGAATTTCAATGTGCTTAATTATTCATAAAACTCGACATATATATTTTGGACAGTATGTACTATAAATGAAGTTTGTATTAGGAATACAAAGTAATAGTTTATAATAGTTTTGAATGGATTTGCTTTCTAAGAAATGTTGAATCTTCCTTTGAGCCTAAATTGAAATATGATGTTATTCTTGCAAAGTAGTGGTCTTAGGAGCATGATATATTTGATGTATTAGAGAAGTGAGTTGGAGATGGTGTGTATCTACCAAGATTTAGAAATGTTGAAGATTATTGAATTTCTAATTTTCAAGAAAAATCTAAGAAGCAATGGTCTAAATTTTTAATCTAAATTTATAAATACAAGTTCTAGTCATTTATATGCAATGTGGGTGCCCTTGTTACATATGATCCTAGAAAATCTAATTTAATAGTTGCATCCCAAAACATACAATTCATGTAGGGCATAAGAGGGGTAGTTTTTGCAATCTTCGTAATTAAAAGATGAATATTTTCGTCAATAGAGTTTCCTTCACCATTGAATGAACTAAATACCTAATTTTAAGGTTCCTATCCATATGGGTTTTCAAGGAATTGCATGCAAACACATATAATGAAGGAATAACTATTATGACTACAATTATTTTTATGTATTTGTGAATCAAAAAGTCCATGCTAAGATCACATGTCAAGACTGCACCCACTATTAATAGAGGAGTTAAAGGAGAAAAAATAGCTTGACATGGTTCATTTACTCTTGACATCCTATCATTTTATTCTAGAAAGTACTTTTGTTGCTTCATACAAACTACCCAAGTGCAAGTGAATAATTATTAAATATGATATATTTGTTACCAATTGAATAATTTAGTGGCTACAATATTTTTCATGAAGGGAATAATTTTATTTTTGTCTCATGGGTGAAAAATATAATTTTTCTAGTACATTCTAAAATTGGCGAGTTGATTAAAAGGAATTTGAGTTCAATAAATGGCCCTATATGTACTATGATTCTAAAGGAAGAATTAGAGAATTTGAGCAATAGATATGATGCAATATTTGATGGTGATAAATATCATTATTATGGGATACATAATGAATATACCATGAGAAAATTGAGAGAAAATGGTAAATTTAACTTGAGGAAGATGAACTACGTCTAACTTCTCTTATTGATAGGATCAAGTTCTTCTAGGTAATATTGACTCTAATTTACTCTATTAGGGATAAAATTTATCGAATGGATAGCCTATAAGGGAATACTAGTGTTATATTTTGATAAAATATCCCAATTAGGAAGCATATATGGAGAGATCCTAAAGATTTTTTAGAACATGTATTTGAGGGCTCAAAAATAGAAGCTTCAAGATGTCTACCAAAGGCCACTATGGAGGAACTATCAACAACAATCCCTATGAATTCATCATTATCGTTCATTCATCAAGTACATTCCTAAAATAAAGTGTTTGTTATTGTTTCTCTTGCTATGTTATTTCCAATTCCCATGATTGATAATATGTATGCTAATTTTTTAGAGAGTATGTGTTTGTGCATGGGTGTATATGGGTGCCATGTGCTGGAAATTTTAGTTCTATGTGGCTAGATTAAACAACTAATAATAAGTGCTAAATAATGTAATGAAATAAACAAGTACATATCTAGATTTTTTCTTTAAAAAAATTAAGTATTTTATGATTTTGAAATATTTGCATACAAATTTAAAACATAAAGCTTGATGCAAATGAAAAAATAAAGTTGCCATCAAATTGATGTAAAAAACACATTGCAAATGGAAATAAAATGTTCTTATAGTTGAAAAATAAAAAATTATCTGGCTTTTATATGATAAGTGAGATTTTGGAGGCTTTGTAGGCTTTGTAGTTGAAATGACATGTGAAATGTTCTTATTGTCATGAGTTTGGGTATATCAAAAACAAATTCTAGAAATGACGATATAATCTCTCCTATAAGAAGATGTGGGCTCAGGCTAATATGGTAGTTTGTTGTTCCCATTTTTTTTTTGTATCGTGCCAAAATTCAAGCTAAATCCTTGAATTTTTTTGTCAAAACTTGGTAGTCATATTTCAAAGCATTGGTGTGGTTTCCTATGCCATTTTTGTTGTCTCTCATCCTTCTCTTTGTAGTAACAATGAAAATAATCTTTCAAGTGTATCCACTAGAGTGAAGAAAGGAGTCAAATAGTGAAGGAATTACAAAGATTCACCAAGGCACTAAACTTTCATCTAATTATGGTGAAGTGTGCTAATGTAAAGGGTAACCATGAAGTTTCAAGTTGAAATTTGCAGTCATAGAGGAATGGTTTTGAGTAAGAGTTGCATATAGTGAGTTTTTTTTTAGCAAAATTTGCAGTCATTACAAGAGGTGCATATTTGATACCCTAAATTACTAGAAAATTCAACCCTAAACTAAAATTTAACCATGTAAAGATTAATTATTGAGCATGTAAAGGTTGAAATTACATGTTTTTTCCTTCGCTTGAAGCCGTCGAGGGTCACTGTTGGTCATTGTCGCTCCTCATTGTGCACACAACTGGCTAATTCGCTCCACCAAGGTCTCTAAAGTTTTGCCAAATGAACAAACAATAGTTAGTTGTTGCTTCATATAAAAGGTAAAAAACAATAAAACAATGCCTTCAATCAAGGGTATCTTCGATCGAAGGCATTATTTTATTTTTTTACAATCGTTGAAAGACCTTCGATCAAAGATAACCTTCAATTGAAGGTCCATCTTCGATTGAAGGTCATTTTGCCGAGACCTTCAAATGAAGGTGTTCAAGTAAATCATCCCACCTCCCTTGAAAAACTTCATTGTACCAAAAGTGGAACTTGGTACATTGTGAGATTACCCCACAAAAGATAGAACTTAAGTTGTGATACCTTTAAAAAAGTACAAAGATATTTATACATGAGGATGCAACCATTGCATAAGTAGTTAGAGATATTTTGGAGTAGTTATACTTGTGGATGAATTTGATTTTCCCAAAATTACTTCTTGAAGTTGATAGGAAACTTCTTACATTCCTTCTTTGACTTGTGGTTGTTGCACTTATGTTGGTTGGTGATGACCGATTGAAAAGCAAATTAAGCCTTTGCACCATTCTTCTCGTTATCTTCACCTTGCTTTGATTGCATGCCACCTCTAAGTGGGAGAAAATGGTTCACCCTAACCATATGAGACTTGTAGTCACCATTTATTAGTATATTCACTATGACCAACGAATTAGTATGGGCCGACTACACTTGATCCATGAGGATACGAAGTATAGTTATGCCACTAAACATCAATCCCAATAGAGATCATTCAAATAAACACTAAACTAGGAATCCATTGAAAACTTATCATGTTAAAGTATGAAAGCTTCAAAACACCTACTTTAATCCACTGAAACTTATCCTATTGGGGGAGTGGTGTTGCGTTGATGTGGAACGATGACCCTTTCCCAATCCCTTGGACAATGAGCTTGTTTTAATCAATTTTATTGAAGAAAACTGATGAAACCATTGTGATATGTGTGATGAAATATAATTCAAATGCTAAATGAACATGATGCAAGCTATTTTGACATGATTTATGCTAAAATGATTAAGATGTGTGAGTGCAAAGCTAATCTAAATGAAGTTTAAGCTAAAAATATTGAAGCCCTAATTACCAAACAAGCTATATGAATGCATCTAAGTTACCATGGAAGCCATTAATGGAAGCTAAGCTAATATGCAAGTAAATTGAGCTAAAATGATATAAGATGTGAGTGCAATTGCAAGTGATTTTAACAACATAAGTTTGATATTAAAAGATGGATCCATTTGTCTCCAAATAGTGATCTATTTATAGGAGAGCAAATGAGAAATGGAGGGTTAAGATTAAAAAGGTTAATCAATGGTCAAAAGTGGAGGAGAGATGAAACATGGATCATAGATTCTCATCAATGGATGAGAATCAATGATCACATGGATCAAGGAAAGAATCAAGGGTTCATATTCTTCCAAACAAATACACATTCAAAACTGACACAAGAAGTCTTGTAAGTTAACTTGCACATGAAGTCTTGTAAGTTTGTTATAAGGAAGAATATTCTTTTTTTCAAATGAGTGAAGAAAGAGAATATTCTTTGAAATATTCTCATGGGTGAGGAAAATTAGATATTTAGCAAATTAAAACAAAGTTTTAATGTGCAAAAGGGGAAGGAATATTCTATGGGAATATTCCTTCTGGAGGAATGTGCAAAGGAGGAATATTCTCTTGCATGTTGGGGAATTAGATTTATTAGTAATTTGTTAATTAAATAAAATTTTAATTATGCAAATTAGGGGAATTAAATGATATTCATTAAATAAATGATTTAATGAAAAAAGGGGAAAGTGTTATGATATTTAATTAAATAAGAGGACTTAAGGATTTAAATTAAATATCTTGATGCATTTAATTTAGTAGGACAAAATGTTAGCATGAAAAAGGAAGAATTAATGTAATTAAATTAATTAGATTAATGGATGAAAATGACATAATTAATTAATTAGCAAGGTTAATTTAATCAATTAAAGGAAAAAAGAATGCGTTTCAAGATGAAATGATGTTAGTATATATGATGTGATCAATCGAGACATTTTTAGGTGTCTACATTCACCATGTCAGAGAAGTCTATCATGCTATACTCAAGCTTGGAGAGCATATCCATACTAATATTTAGCTTCACTGTATCCATCTCACCACCTTTATTTATTCTTCCATATATAGGAGAGGATATTTTATTCTCTCCATTCCTTGCAAGGCCTTATCTCTCTCTCATTATCCAAAATGGGAGGCATATGAAACTCCTCAAAACCTTCAAATGTATCTAACTCCCTCCTAATAAGTACCTTATACTTGTTATGATGACTAATGATTTCATCTAACAATTCTGACCTAGAAATGATATAAGACACCAAACTATAATCAAAATTGGAGTCTTTTATAATAATTCTCAATAATACAATTTCGAAGACCTAACTAATTTGAAAGCATTTTAACTTAGCTCCTACTTAAGCATGATTAGTGAATGCATCCTTCAAAACTTTGTAGCTCTTCCAGAACATATCTACCTGGCTCAAAATATTTGATGACTTATAACCCAAAATATTTTCAACCAAATCTAACAGCCTTTTTAACAGATGCCTCCTTTTCTATTTTAGCTTCTTCCTTGCTCTACTTGAGCTGCTCTCTTAATTTTATAACCTCAAGGATTAATGATGCAAGAGCAACGATTCGCTTTTCCAATTTTTGGTTGGCTTTTAAAAATTTAGTTTGGTATTTTTGCTATGCTTTCAAATCTTGGTCTGAAGTCTTAGTGTTTTAGGAGTGTGGTTATTTGTGCAAGGCATTTTGAACTCAACCCAGTGACAATTATGCATCCACGTGGGAGATTTTGGATATGTAAAGGAAAGTCAAACCTCAACATACCCGCGATGGGGAAGGAGGCAGTTGCTAGAGTTAAAAAAAGAAGAAATAAAACCAAAATAGGCCCAGATAGGAGGAAAGAAAGGTTGCATGAGGAACACAAGAAGAAAATTCAGTTCTTGGGTAGTTAGAATTTTAGTTTCAAAAATAGATTTGGTACGTGGAAAAATTGGGAGGTAGGCATTGGAGTTGGGACAAGAAGCAAATAAAAGAACAAGAAGAATTATATCGTGAGAAGGAGGTGGTCTTGAGACAAGCAAGGTTGGATTTCAAGAAACAGTTAAAGGCAAGAAATAAAAAGAAGAGCAGGCTTGGCGTGAAAAGGAGACAGGAGGAAGGCAGTTGAGGTTGGTGCAGGCTATAAGGGAATGAGATTTTTAGCACTGAGAAGAAGAAATTGCTAGTATTGGCATGGCTGAAAGGCATCGGTACAAGGATAGTAGTAAGAATTATTGCTGGCTGCTATTCAAACAACATGAATTATAAAGGAGGTAGCTTTTAAATTTTGTTTTGTAATTGTTCCTCACTGTCTCAAGTGGCGTTGATATAAAATTCTGAAATTTGTGATTGGTTGTGTAAATGCCTTGTTCGATTTCTTTTGCAAAAGACAATGTAGTAATCTTTATTGTTGTTTCAATTTCCTCTTAATTAAAGCATAATGGTGTATTGCTAAGTTGGAAGGTGGTGTTAAAGACCCAAGTCAAATATTTGTGTTCTTGGTTTTGCAATCGTTTGCCATCAATTTTTGGTAGTGTTCTTGGTTTGCTATCGTTCTACTAGTTAAAATCTCCTTCTCTTGTTGTTCATTGTCTTCAATAGTTGGCCAAGGAGGAGGCAACAATCTTGTAACCGTATTCAATTGTTCTTGCAATTTTAAATTTATGGAATTAGCTTTATCTAAATCCCCTTGCAACCTCTTTACCGCTGCTTCAGTGAACAAGGTTGTATTCAATGCGAGGGACGCTTCCTGGGTGGCACTTGTATCCCCTAGTCCTCTAACTATCACGTTTACAGTGAGCTCACTAGGGTCATTTATTACTTGAGGCTTGTTGGTCTCAAGTAAAATAGACCATATTGTTAGAGTTTCATGCCCGGGATTAAATCTTTACCCAAAGTAGAGAGCATAAGCTTGCTCCTCTAATTGCAAAATAGGGCCAGTTTCTCTGTGTCTCTGATGGTTTTAAATGCAATGATAGATGACATATCCCACCTTGGTAGAAGTAAGCATCAAACACTTCTTACTAATTCTTTGCCTCTTCGAGGAGTCATAGAATCCATCTCTATGTTGACCTTAGTCCAAAACTATGCAATAAGTTCCTTCTTCTTTTCCTCTGTAAGGTTTCTATCTTGCATTGTTTTTTGCATATTGTCTCCTTTGTTCTTAAGGACAAAGTCCTTAAATTCTTTTGTAGTGATGAACTAGTCATCTTGCATGAACTCTAAGCAGGCTTGTGCTCTTATATCATCCACTAATTTACCTTCACTCTCAAAATTGATGAGTAACCTATCACTTGAGGGTCTTTCAATTACCACCCTTGTTGGGGAATTCATTACTTGTGATATTTATGCATCATCCATCATTTAATTTGGGCCTATGGGATTATCAACCAAGGGTCCTAATGTAGGATCTATTATCTGCAAGGGGGTAATTTTTTGTGAACCATGTGGTACATCCCCTTGAGAAGTAGAAGGGTCAGGAGTACTTGGTGTTGGAGTAGGCACATTTGAAAGCAAACTTCTGGCATTATCCAACATTGTCATTTTTCTTATTATGGGGTCCTTTATGTATGAGAATGATCCTTTGAAAGAAGGATCAGTTTGTTTCCTCTTATTCTCAACAATCTAAATTTTGATCCATAGTGCTCTCCTTTATAGAGATTTTTTTGATCAAATTTTCAATGTTGTCAGGATCATGCAAGAACATTGTTAACTTAAAACGAGTTCTTTGATCATGAATGTTCAAAGTGCTTTGGGTCACATCTCTTGACCTTGTCCACTTTCATTTTGTATGGAAGCAACTTGTTTAAAATCAATTCCAATCCCTCCCTTGATTTTTAACTTGAAATTATGAAAACACAATGGTAGAGGGGAGGATGACATGCTTTTGATTGTTTTTCAAGTGAGTCAAACTCATTCAATTGTCATATGATATCCAAAAAGGAAATTATATCTGGCACACTCCTAGGAAGCACATGTGGTGCTACTAGAAATCCAAGTATTCTAATCATAGTGACATCAAAATAGAAAAACCAATCACCCCAGTTGTGGTTTATCCCTACTTCTGAGATAAGATCCCTTGGTCTCAAAAAATCTCCTTACCTACTCTAATAATGGCCAATCCACAGGTTGACCAAAGTTCCTAAGAACTGTTTTGACAAAAAATTCTTCAAAAATTGAGTAATTAGATTTCTCACAGTCCTTGTCCTAAATATAAGTCCATTCTTGGACTACTAGAACTCTTTGCTACTCATCCAGGCCCCTAATCCTCATGTGTGAGGACCAAATGTCCACCCCATTGAAAAAAATTATGTGACATATGAGATAATAACATTTGAAGTGCACTATGTTGTTGTCCTTCTTTATTGAGCTCAAAGCTTTATGGATTTCATCTGCAATTTAGCTAGCATAGTCATAGGGTTTGTTTGCATCTCTGCTCTAGACATCAATTTCTAGAACCATCAAGTACACTAGCATTTGAATTTTGGAATCCAAACCCAACACTTGATAGAGTGAGAAATGTGTTTTCACAAATTAATCCTCAAAAATATCATAATTGAATGGCTCTAACTCTCCACTAGCAAACCTTCTCAACTCTCTTTTAGGCCCTCTAGGCCTGAAGCATTGCAACCACTTCATTCCATAACCATCTCAATGCCTCTGATATTCTTTGGTTAGGGCTCTCAAATCTATTGGTAATTTGTCATTAGGGTCTAAATTAAACACCTTGCAAATGTAGCTTTTGTCTAGGTGCATCAAGAATTTCCCACTTCTTGTGAATAATCCCCTCTTTCCAAGGTTGTAGGCCTATGCAATACCTCTAATTAGGTCAACATTAATGAGCACATTAGGCACTACCAACCTTCCCAACCCTAATCTCCAGATATTACAAATTGGTTTATCAACCAAGCACTTTCTGAAGGCATTCTTGAATAGGGCATACCCCTAAGCTAGGATGGTGGAATCTCTACAATTCTCGTTTTTATCTAGATAATCCTATTAGCCAAAATTCTCGACCCCTGTGCCATTCTAGTTCTCTTGGTTGACCCAAGAAATTGAACCATTATATCATCATCCAGTCCCCTTTTCACACCCCTAGACGCTCCAACCATGATTTTCTTTCCTAGGTTTTTAGTATCTAAAACTAGGGCTTTTTAAACTTCTAAGAAGAATTCTTTAAAAGTTTGCACAATCTCTGCCCTTCCAAAGCTCTAATTTTCTTATAGAATCCAAGAAACCAGAAGATCATACCCTTTTATGTGAAAATATGTAGAAATAGTTTGAATTTACTTACTCATAATTTGCTCTACTGAAAACCCTAGAAATGTCGTGAAAACCCTCGTTCGAGCCTAGATATTTACGAAAATTCACTCTGATGCCTCCTCTTTGTGTCTTGAATGATGAAATTTGATGCAATTAAGCCAATACCCTTGATAATTTGGTAGATATAGATCAAATCCACCATTAATGTCTTTGTATGCTTGAACGTGCAATCAACGGTAGTCATTCCTCATTTTTAAAATGGATCGTTGATTTGCTGAAAATCGATGGTGATCACGAGAATTTAAAATCCCTTCCACAAAAGGAAAAAATTATTTCTTTTGCACAGCTTCAGGACATGTGTCACCATTTTGGGAACTTGTAGGAACAAAAGGAAAAGCTTTTGGTCTTCCTTGGTAATGCTTTCCTCCGCGAAACATTAGAAATATACAAAAACAAGACACATGGCATGATTTCAGAAATTCAGGAGAAAACAAGCTCAACTTTACATTACCCTACAAAGGTATAAGTTTACGTGAAAAGGAAAAACCCATCCTTATGGCACAAAACAAATGTGTTTCACTTGTTCGCAAAGAAAACTCTTTTGGAATAAAAGGCCCCTCAAAGCATATAACTAGTGCGACTTAATCACAAGCCGACACTTGGCATTGACCTCGGTGAGATTTTCTTTGGGAGACTTAAAAACCTTTAAGGCACATGCACATATGAATAACTTAAGTTACTAGGGAAAAGGGGGCCGATAGAGCATGATAAAAGGGGACTTCAATTTAAAACTTAAGTTACCACACTAAAATAAAGCTTATGATTTGATTGGATTATAACCCATACACATCAACCGCATTGGGGAGCAAAAAACCATTTTGCAGGCTCGCGAGAAGAAGACAATAACATGAAAATATCTCACAAATTGAAGAGGCCATGTGAAAATATGTCATGTGTCCTATGGGACCCAATAAAGCACAATTTTTTTAGTAGTAATTAAAATATATTAAAAGCAGTAGGTTTGCTTGGTTCTATAGCAAAAGGGGTTGATAAACAGATGGGACAAAGACCATAAAGACATAAATTAAAGGCTAGGAAATCGGGACCATCAGTCAAGGATGAATTATAAGAAAAGTGCAAAGGCCTCAGACAAGACTTAAGGTTTTTATGAAGGTCTATGGATTTTTACAACCCTAATGCAAAATTTTGAATAAAACCTTACAAAACATGGGATTTTGGAAAATTTATGGATCAAAATAGCTCAAAGGGCTAGAATTTGAATAAGCACCACCAAGAATCATGGAAGAAACCATCATGGAGGAATGATCTAGTATAAGGAATCAACAACCCAATCACTATGGACTTAGATGAAACAATTACAATAATTAGTGGTATCATATCTAAGTAATGACTACTTATGGAAACAAAAGAGGAATTACTATGTTAAGGAATGAAATCTAGGCATATTTAAACAAAATCTATTGCATGGATCAACTATGGATGGTTGGATGATTAGTCATGACATCATATTTGGAATAGCTTATTATAGTCATACTATTTAGCTTCATCTCATGTTTCGTGAAGGAAACATGTCAAGGAGGGATGTTAGGTTATGTACTTAGGGATATGATATTATGATGTATTTAGGTGGAAGGAGATGCTGACATGTGGTGTACATCCCTTAAGTTAGTTATATTGGGTCATGTGGACAACTTGTGCAGTTAATTATATTAGGAGATGGGTATGCCTTCATTATGATTACCCCTCCATTGTAATATTAAGAGGTCTATATAAAGAAGGTGATTATCATTGTAAGAAAATGTATGACGTGATATTGTATTGGGGATATTTTGAAGATATAACATGGAGTGGCTTCTTCCATAAGAAGTAATGTATGGTGTTGCCCTACCTCAAGGGTTTATTCTATTTATGCATATATTAGTTATTAGGGCATCTTGGCCCACAAACATCTCTTATGTTGCACATGAGATATATATTATATATTGTATTATTTTCATTATTATATGTGTTGGTGTTTTATTTTTCCAGCTAAGCTTTAAAACTCTCTAAGAGGTAGCCAGCCTCAATGTTTAAGAATTCTCAAAGTTAGTGGCCAACTGACAAGATTCAGTCAAAGACTGAGATCTCCTACACTTATGGCTCTGTAGGACCAAGGTGGGTCAACCTACACAATGTCTAAAACTTAATTCAACCATACACACTGACATTGTTTTTTATAGCAGATAATTCCCAATTCAATTAAACCACACAGAGCACTGGCAACTTCAAACCTGGCTAAACTCTCAATAGATCAATACTCACTCAACAATTGAAAGGCATGACACAACATTAAACCTCAACCAAACAACAAGGATTTAAAATGATTTTGAATTTAAAATGTTTCTGAAAATGCATCAAGCTGAATAACATATCAGTGCCTAACTCTGGGTCACAGAGTCAAAATACATAAAATGAATTCATCAACAAATAAACTTTAGCCAGTGGATTCAAATTTCTAATTCTTTGCATTAATTGTTAGTGTCTTGCACCAATAATCCCTCTCTTATTATCAATCAATTTCTCCTTATCAAATCCAATCTGCACACCTGAAATTACAATCATCTGCTCAAAGCATTTTAACCATTTCTATGAAACAGAACAATGAACAGACAAAACAATCTCATGAAATTTGAAATGACAAACTCAAAGATACTTTGTCTTATTGAATTCATATGACTAAATATGTACAAATATGGAGACAATCTGAAGATATTCATGAATGTGCAAACACCTTTATGATTTTATTTGCATAAACTGGCTGTATTTGTTCATAAAATCAAAAAATTACAGCTTACAGACTCAAGAAATGACACATAATTTACAATTCTCTATCTACCCAGCCCCATACAAAGTTTTTAGAACCCTTTACAATGAGAAGAGAAGATAAGATAAAGAGAATAAAAGAAAACAAGAGCAACCCTAAAATTGATATGTTGAAGACAACTGGTAGCTCCATCCGTCGTTAAACATCAATTTGCAAAGCTTCTCTCCTCTCTCTGCAACAAACTTATTCTACCTCCAAAACTGCCTTTATTTCAAGTTGTTTTGCAAAAAAAAAAATGCCCATGTTGTCATGCCCATAATTTTCACTAGAAAATGCAACATTTTTTTTTTGTACTCAATTCTTAACTAAATAATATTCTAGTGCAATGTCCTCATTTAAATATGGGTTAAACACAACCATTAATAACTTTATGTTAATTAGCTGCATAATCAATTCTAATGAGCTACTCTACCATGCTTGACATGGTCTGTTACTACACATATTGGATTATGTTGCTCAAGCAATCACATTGGCATCATGTCATTTACCTACGATGAGTGGGAGCAACTTTAACGTGTGTGAGGGGTCGATTGCACGCACCAAAGTTGATAAAGTTGACCCTAGAATCCCAGGCCATGCTAGATACATGCAACTGATTTAGTGCACAACGACGAGTTACAAATTTGAGAGGCTCCTTAATGGGGGAATAAAGAGGTAACCTCTTTCAAAACCAACATTGCAAAACTTTGGGCTATGCTTGATCTATTATGATGATACTTAACAACAACCAAATCAATAGTCTACCCTAGTGCCAAAAGACATATTATTATTTCACCCCTAAATTTTTTCATTTTTTTTGCCATACTATGAATCACAATTATCTCTTTAAATTAATAAGAGGGCGAGTGGAGCTCTTGTCAACACAATAATAGTATTTCTATAACATAATCAACACAATAAACCTAAGGATGTGATCATTATCAATGACTACATTTAATCTAAATTTATTTACTAGAGTTGCTAATTATCATCAATTAATAGCGTTGCTTTTTAATGACGGATTAACGATATAATTTTGATTACTCTTTAATCAAAATGATAATACTACTAGTTAATACCCAAATCACCACTAATCATATTATTATCATTTTACCAAAATATTGATATTATTATCCACTTCAAATAATAATAAATAGTTAAATCAACTTATCCTTATTGATTCTTTTGTTGCTTGATTAAGACTTCTCTTAATAATATTATCATTAAGATTAAGTTATTTTATTTTATCTTATTTCCATTTTATTTTCTTTATATTAATAATAATCCCCACCTTCTGGATAGAGAATTAGATCTTTACACAACATAGAACATTATCCTTATTTTGCTTCATATCATTGATTCAAAAATAATAATAATGATAAAATTATCTTAACTTAATTGATGGTAAGATTTTGTTAATTGTATTTCTATTTAATCCACAAAATATTATCATTTATTTAACCCATAAATATATATAACCACTTGAAATTGATTTTTGTGTTACTCTTGGTCATTTGTTACATCCACTGCATTTAGTTTCCCCTGAATTTGAATTATGCACATCATGGTTGCAGACCTTGAATGTCAATAAATTACATTTAAAAGCTCGTGAATTGGTGGTGGTAAAAAAAGAGACCGTTGCAGATGAGGTAAGGTGATTTGAATCACCAGAAAGATTTATGGTGGACCAAATTTATTTCCACTAGACCTTCATCATTCAGAAAGATCCTTGAAGACTAAGATTATTTTAATTATTATTTCCTCTTGCGAACACTGGCAGAGCTCAACATTTATCGACATGCTTGGCATTAAGGCGGTGTGATTACCTCAGTGATACAAGACTCATGCAACAAGGAAGGGTGTATATGCGGAAATGACGAGCAGTTATATGGTTAGGTCGCTTTCAATAATTACTTGAAGTTGAAATGGCATTTATTCAGATGGGTAAGCTAGCCAAGAGAGTAATTGCCTCGCAAGGAAAAGGCGTTTGAGGTGACTAGATTTATCTGTCATTAATTGTGGCGTGGGATTCACACTTTCTCTAAACCTTCCTGCCTCCAGAAAATAATGCAAATCTACTACGTCTGTCTTGCCCAATGTCCTACCAAACAATTTAATAAGGGAGTCAGAATACACCTTGAGTGATCTATGCAACTGCATAGGGCGAGATGATTTAAACCACCGGCGGTTTTCTATGCTGGACAACATTTATTTCCCACTGTCCTCATTTGCCTAACAAACAAAGTGTTCATTCAAAGACTGAAATTAATCACCAGCTCTCCTACCGCATCAAAAGGTAGTCAGACGAGAGGACAATTTTGTGATGGCGTTAATTACATGACACAGAAGAGGTTGGTCTACTTGATTGTAAATATTTTTATTCAGCCCCAAGTTAGATCGTGCCCATACTTCATTAATGAAGCATTGGACTCCGGACAACACCCATACAATGGCTGACATCTTTAGGTTGATTGCAGGTTATGCCTTTACAAATTATGTTGCTCATTAAACCAAGCAGGAGTATATACAACAAAATAGGGCTCTACTTAGTCATATTATTGCGCTCCTGTGATTTCTATCACCATGCTTTTTTGTTGAAGAGTTTGATAAATGGACCTCAGAGAAAGGAGTCAGTGTGCCGCCAAAGTTGTGCATGATTCCACAAGGCAGTTTGATATGCTCCTTAGGTCAACTTCGTGGATGGAATATATGCCTATCTAAGAGCTGAGCTATCAGAGATTGGGGTCACAATCCATTATAACATAATCCTTTTTTGATCTTGCCCCCATTTTATTTTCAATAATCTTATAAATACCTTCACCTCTGATCTAACTCACACTGCTCGCTGATAGTGAATATTTTGGTATTTCCATGAGACTGCCACAGACACATAGTAGATGTCTTTATTTGGTTCACGTCTGCCTAAAGTTTTTTTGGTTAAAACAGAACATAAAGGAGATAAAGGAGGGAAGATGCGAGGTGATCTTGGAACTCTCAGATCCGTGAAGAATACACATGTATACTTTCTTGCTAGTATAATTAAAGCAGACAGGTTTTATTTTGTTTTAAAACTTTCTTTTCTTTCTTTATTTTTAATTAACATTTTCCATGTTGGTAACTCCGAGTAAGTTAACTTGTATGAGCAAAAGTAATACATAACCATTACTTATAAATGATTAACAATATTTTTATAACAAGAAATAATATTCAGTTTTATTTAATGTCCATGTATATATTTATATATAATAGCAAGATGGTAATCTATAAATCATATGAGTGGCATATACAGTGAAGACAAATGCATCTGTGTGTTTTTTATTTTTAAGTATATGTATTCTCTTCATATACAAGATATATATATATATATTCACTGATAATTTCACTACATATACAAGGATTAAGTTCCAGGTTTAAATCTTTTTTTTTTTCTTATTTTCCAACTACTAATTTAAGCCTAATTAAAAATTTTAATTCATATAAACAAAATAACAAAATGGAAATTTATTAACTTTACAGGCAACTCTACCCACTACCCACTACCCATTAAATCTCTGTGAACTGTATTCTTCCTCTAGCTAGTTTACTTTTGTTTAAAGCTACATAAAACAACTTCATTATTTAAAATGGGATTGAGCAACAACTATTCTAAATTTAAATTATATCTGTTTTTAAATAAAACAGCAGCAACTATTCGTAATTTAACTAAATTTAAATGATCTGTTTAGAACTATAAAATAAGCAGCAACTATAAGATGAGCAGCATATTGTTTTTTATATATATACTTTTTAAATAATTTTATATTGCAATATGTGATGATTATATCTGATTTTATTTTTATTTTTTTGAATGCTTTATTATTGACATATCTACCACACCATGAAATTCTGATTTGGGTTAAATCTTTTGCATTTATATCTCAGTTTTATAGTTCATTTAACTGCTAATAAGATAATTATATCTTTATGTCTATATCTTAGTATATGACAGCCCCTCAAATAGATGTAACTTATCTTCTCAGAAAACTTGAAATTGATTTAGTATGAAGCAATACCAAGCCAAGGTTAAAAACTTTCTTAGATCCATTTTTAAATTGGAATACTACATTAATGACTATGAAGCAAATTATTTACATGTCAATGATCACAAATTTGCTCCATCCCATTTCTATTAATACAAGGCTGAATCTTCAAAAAACCTATTAATGAAAAATAACTTGCTCATAAAATAAACTTTTCTCTTTAAAATCTTTCATTTCACAATAAGACACTTGTTTCCAATATTGCAACAATATATATATGAATACAATGAGTAAAACACAAAAGAATGAGGCTTGCTCACCACCCTTCCTTAATGGCATCATGAAGCCTCATGGGCTCTAGCCATACCACCGACCAAGAATTAAATGGCTACCAATGATCTTGGTAGGAAGACTAACAAGAATAGTTTATTTGTGATTTTTTTGACTACCATTCACCAAACACACTCTTAATTTCTTTACATAAATATTTGGCCTCTTTCCTAACTTATTTTGACAATTCTTATCAAAATAACACAACAAATTTCCTAGTTAAGAAATTCGTCACTCTTCATTATGAGGGCTTTACAGGGGTCAAATCATGTCCTTGGGGCACTATTGTATGCCTACTTGACCCCTATCACTATAGTATAGACCGTAGGGGGTTTATTTTTGCATCCCAACCAAAGCAATTGACCAACAACCCTCTTTAAAGCCTTATTTAAGGATCCATCCGAATTTCAGTTTTAGATGGGGACCTAAGCTCTAACCCCACATGACTCATCATTAAGTGCCCTCACAAACCAATAGTAAGTTATCCTTTTAATATCAACCCTTACACCAAAATCTACCAACATAGTAACTTTGTTTCTTTCTAAGCCCCAAAAGGGGTCAAATTCATACACACAAGATGTCTTTTGACTTGCTCTTTATTTTTTTCCTTCTCATGCTGACATCCTTTATTTCCTGCACATTACCAATGAAACCATAAGCAACAATCATATATCACATAAATTCTCTAATTGAATATCCTAAGATTTTACTGCATATAATTTCAGTTTATATCGCACACTTAATGAGTGTTTAACACCTTCATGGTAGAGACAATGAAATAAATGTCAAAATGAAATACAAGAATACTGTCACACACTTACATTATTTATTTCCCACAATACTACTTATCACCTATTTATGGAAACATATTAAAAATTAGGTTGGGTATTAATTGCAGGCAAAGCGGGGTCTTACATCCCCCTCCCCTTATCTTAGACTTTCTCTTGGAAGTCGTTAAGGTCTGGAACATAATCTCTACATACATTAATCTATCAAATTTACTAATTACTTTGCTTTGCTGATGAAAGAACCAAAAAAAAATTCAACCATAAGCATGCTTTAGAGACAACCTCTTCCATGAATTAAACATTGAAATACTTAGACCAAAATTTCTCACAATAGAACTTTTATCTGATACACACTTAATTCAACATATGCTAGCAACCATCCGTGTAGCTCTTAATCCATTAACAATGTTTAGCCAACTTCAATTAATTACACAAAAATATATCTAAATGAATTAACAACCTTTGATGCACCTCAAAATTTCTTTGCACCATATACATCACTCATGATGTTAGAAATTTTATTTTTGTGTCAATGGTCAATCATGTCTCAAAATTGTTAGCTTCACATTTTATCCAAAGATGCCCTTAAGAGGAAATTTTACCTTATAATTATGGCACTCATACCATGCTACAAGAAATATTAATTGCATCATTTGTTACTATCTTTCTCACATAGTTCACAAGTATGTCACATCACATTTTCTTACAATTTCACGTGTACACACAACAATAGAAAGGATGTTCTTCCCAATTGGGTGTGCCTGTCCTCATACAAGGGATGCTCTTCCCAATTGGGTGAGACTCTCCCTATACAACCACATAATTTACAACACACGGCTCACACAATGGGGTTTACAAGGATGGATATTCCTAGATACCATAGCAAATCGAAAATATGATCTTGAGGTCCTTCTCTAAGGACTCCTCCATATAGATAAGAACAATCATAGAATGAGGGGGAGAATGGATCAATGATCGCCCCATACCGGTCCCATTTACAACCCCTTTCAAGATGATTCCCCAATGCATCTACTCCCCTATACGGCCTGCCAGGGAACCGCCCTGGGATATGGCAGTTTACAAATTTCACATTACACCACACATGCCAGTAATTTGAAAACAAGGAGAAAGCCTCAAACTGAGTAACATAGGATCATAAACCAAAATTCCAATAATAATAATAATAATAAAAAAAAAATCCCAAAGAGGAACTATAAACTCAAGAAAGAAGAAAAATAAAGATCAATTGTAGCTACATTGCAACACATTCAATCTTAAATCAAAAACGAAATTTAAACAAGTCCTTGAGGAAAATCGGACTATAACAACCTTCAAATGGCTAAATAGCCTAATTAAATAAATGTAAAATTCCACATTGCTGGCACATAATAAAATAAAACGTCCATCAAGAATTACGAATGATTCATATTGCAACAATAAAATTTGCACATTACAAGCACCATGTGACTTGATAAGCCACCTAAGGGGAGAAAGGGAATGATGGTTCTCTAACCACATAAGTATAATAACATGCAATAACTGATGGTCCCTGACCACAAAAATATGAATAGATGGTGGTCCCTGACCACATAAGTATGCATCACTGGTGGTCCCTGACCACATGAATATGAATAATTGGTGGTCCCTGACCACATAAATATGAATCAGTGGTGATCCCTGACCACATGAATATGAATAATTGGTGATCCATGTAATTCCATCCTTTACCCATGGGTTATAAACATCAAGGAATTGGTTTGCACTATGAACCAACAAGTGTGGCTCTCATATGTGGGGGAGCAGGCCACGATCAACATCCATAGGAGGATTACAATGACTCGACATAGATCCTTTATCAGGATTAGGGACAATGCCCTGAGCTCGTAATTTCCCAATGGGAGAACATGTGCCTCTCAACCCCTTGTTTTACACTAGTTGGAATCTCACTTCCATAAGGGGGGGAACCATTTACTAGGGGTACACATTTAACATAGAAATAAGACTAACACAAAAGAATACATCATATTTCATTTAATAAAAACATTTACACACTTAACAAGTTTACATAAACTCACAACTAACTATCTTACATAAAGGCCATAACGAAGGGTACACATAGGGGATCGTACTAGACGTCCACCACCCTTATCCCAAGTCAAATACCTTGTATCTTGTACTTGGGGCACAACACATATACTGGTTTTCACTTCACATGCCATAACATCGTACTGTTTATGAAATTCAACATATCATAGAACAAAACCAATACTCTTACATAACCAATATTCACTTTGCTTCTCAATTTAGAAAATATCTTCTCACATTGTATAAGTACAAGGTATTGCTAGATGATGCAAATTGTAGTCTAGGCATATTACTCTATTTTTGAAAAATTAACAAATACATGGTGCACCGCTCTTTCCATCTAAATTAGTGTTTGTCTTCACATATATGATCAAGACTGGTTCTCTATATTCATCCATGCCATTATTTCTCTTTCATTCGTCTATGTTTGTTATGTTTACTGACATATCAATATGGGTAATTCCACTATAATATTCACAACATGTTAAAGAAGGTTTCCTACTTAATAAAGAATATAGTGATCCATTTTGTTTGAAATATAACAATATGAAAAAGGAAAGAACACTCAATGCATAAAATACATGATAAATCATGGAATAGTAATTCTCACATCATTGATATCTTTTTACAAATCTTGCATTTCACTATCTAATGTTGAGTAATTTAATAACATGTTATAACCATCATTTTTACAACCAAAATTCCATCTAACCTCATAAAGATGCACAATGAGTAGAAGTCATGAAAATTTTATCTATAGGTTTAGGTTTTCTCCTTTAAATTTGGTGTAATTTTTGTTTTTTTTTCCCAAACAATATGTATACTCAATGGTATAGAATGCACAACATTTGAAGAAAGCTTTACCAGTCTACTTTAGTTTCTCTTATCTATATAGCTAACTTTTAAATCACTTAATATACTGTGAAAATAATACATTTCTCAATTTATCAATTCACTAATTGATTATTCAATTCTCATGACATGCACACAACCTTCAAGGCCAATACCAATTCAATACATTATTACTTTCAATAAGACATGCATCCTTTCCTAGTTTGGCATTAAATGTCTTTAATCCTTAACTATGTGCGAGGAAAGTAGTAATAAACTATGTCCTTTATCTCTAAATTCATATTTGACAAGGTCTCTTCACAAGGATTTTAAGCTTAATTACTAGAGGGAATTTATTAATACATTACCTAATTCAATTTTCACTAGTTATGACTTAGTTGTAACATTTGGTGCATCCTTAACTTTGTCTTAAGCTTTAGTAACCATGTTCTTTTACTTGTTTTAGTAGCCATTGCAACTGTATTTAGTTTACTAGGTCATCATTTACTTGTAAACGTGTTGAATTAGTCTTCTAGTTTCACTATTTTATTCAAGATGAAACATGGTTTTGACCACTTTTCTAAATTAGTCTTGCTAAAAAATGGAAGGATTTGATCATTAGTTGAAGTCATCTTATATAAAATTATTACATACCAATCACAAGGTGATTCATTCATTGCTTCACAAGAACACAAATTAAGTATCTATAGACTATGTGTAATTTAGGGTTTTTGAGTGACAAGAAATGCTTAGAAAGGAAAGGCTTAGAAATACCATGGTATCAGGCATACAAAGTATTATTCCATGGTTATCTTCAATCTACTACAAAATCATGAACAAGTCCTTGGACTTAGGTCCAACAATCTACACCTTAAAGGTTTGATTTAATTATTTTTATCATATTTTAAATTCAAAATGTATGGGGTGCTCAAATTGCACATAACACAAAGTCAAGAGGTTTTCTATTGTTTCACTCCTGTTGATTATTCCACTTAATCAACTTAAGGGGTTAGAGATTTGCACTTGTTTAATTTTAACCTTTAACACACTAATCCCTTTTGTGGTCCACATAATTCTTTCCTTTTTTGATTGGTGATAAGTTTTCAAAAGTATAGTTTTCATTCTTTATTTGTAATAATATTTCAATAAGAAAATAAGTTGTGCCCAATACCAACATAGCTCAAGGAGTTGCAATATCATTGTATTTAAGAATTATGGTCTTTAATCTTTATTTTATTGAGTATGGTACTATCTTGTTTGGGTTGGATATACACAAATTGATTTTCGTTTATTACACCCCCTAAGCCTCATAGCATCTTCCTTACCAACCCATTCATTTTGCTAACATAAAACGGTTTGCACATTTCATCACACACACACAATACTTAATGCTCGCACTATTCCCAAAGTTCCCTAGAGTTGCAACCTAGGGCTCTACTATGGATGGTTGGATGATTAGTCATGACATCATATTTGGAATAGCTTACTATAGTCATACTATTTAGCTTCATCTCATGTTTCGTGAAGGAAACATGTCAAGGAGGGATGTTAGGTTATGTACTTAGGGATATGATATTATGATGTATTTAGGTGGAAGGAGATGCTGACATGTGGTGTACATCCCTTAAGTTAGTTATATTGGGTCATGTGGACAACTTGTGCAATTAATTATATTAGGAGATGGGTATGCCTTCATTATGATTACCCCTCCATTGTAATATTAAGAGGTCTATATAAAGAAGGTGATTATCATTGTAAGAAAATGTATTACGTGATATTGTATTTGGGATATTTTGAAGATATAACATGGAGTGGCTTCTTCCATAAGAAGTAATGTATGGTGTTACCCTACCTCAAGGGTTTATTCTATTTATGCATTTATTAGTTATTAGGGCATCTTGGCCCACAAACATCTCGTGTTGCACATGAGATATATCTTATATATTGTATTATTTTCATTATTATATGTGTTGGTGTTTTATTTTTCCAACTAAGTTTTGAAACTCTCTAAGAGGTAGCCAACCTCAATGTTTAAGAATTCTCAAAGTTAGTGGCCAACTGACAAGATTCAGTCAAAGACTGAGATCTCCTACACTTATGGCTCTGTAGGACCAAGGTGGGTCAACCTACACAATGTCTAAAACTTAATTCAACCATACACACTGACATTGTTTTTTATAGCAGATAATTCCCAATTCAATTAAACCACACAGAGCACTGGCAACTTCAAACCTGGCTAAACTCTCAATAGATCAATACTCACTCAACAATTGAAAGGCATGACACAACATTAAACCTCAACCAAACAACAAGGATTTAAAATGATTTTGAATTTAAAATGTTTCTGAAAATGCATCAAGCTGAATAACAGATCAATGCCTAACTCTGGGTCACAGAGTCAAAATACATAAAATGAATTCATCAACAAATAAACTTTAGCCAGTGGATTCAAATTTCTAATTCTTTGCATTAATTGTTAGTGTCTTGCACCAATAATCCCTCTCTTATTATCAATCAATTTCTCCTTATCAAATCCAATCTGCACACCTGAAATTACAATCATCTGCTCAAAGCATTTTAACCATTTCTATGAAACAGAACAATGAACAGACAAAACAATCTCATGAAATTTGAAATGACAAACTCAAAGATACTTTGTCTTATTGAATTCATATGACTAAATATGTACAAATATGGAGACAATCTGAAGATATTCATGAATGTGCAAACACCTTTATGATTTTATTTGCATAAACTGGCTGTATTTGTTCATAAAATCAAAAAATTACAGCTTACAGACTCAAGAAATGACACATAATTTACAATTCTCTATCTACCCAGCCCCATACAAAGTTTTTAGAACCCTTTACAATGAGAAGAGAAGATAAGATAAAGAGAATAAAAGAAAACAAGAGCAACCCTAAAATTGATATGTTGAAGACAACTGGTAGCTCCATCCGTCGTTAAACATCAATTTGCAAAGCCTCTCTCCTCTCTCTGCAACAAACTTATTCTGCCTCCAAAACTGCCTTTATTTCAAGTTGTTTTGCAAAAAAAAAAAATGCCCATGTGATGAATTTCTCCATTTTACCTTGTTGTGTAAAAATGCCTCTTTGCTCGTGAAAGTTCTTCATTTTTATTCTTTTTATTATGCTGGAGCTGCACATTATATTTTGCCTCCAAATATTAAAGTTTAATATTCATTCCTTTTACTTCCAACGTATAGTCATTGTTTACAAACTGAAAATATTGCATGTGCCTCATATAATTGCTTTACATAACAATATTTAAAAATTTCATTTAAAATACTTGCGTCTTGGGTAAATATTTCACTCAGAGCTTTACCCCTGCTCATTTTATATTCTATCCAGTAAAAGCCCCCCCTTATAAGGAATTATTAACTTTCCCGTGCTTTTAAAATGATAAAATTTTAAAAGTCACTTTACTAAGGTAAAATGAGATTTTACTGTGCATTATTTCCTTCACTTTGTAATTAAAATCATTACCTTCGAACAATGAAAGCTTTCAAAAATCAAAATATCGGGCTTTAAAAACCACCTCACCCGTGCACAATGATAACTTAGATTTAAAAAAAAAATCTAACTCTAAAAGTGAAAACTCCACTTTAAGAGAAAAATCAATTTTCACATGCCTTTGAAAAATTAGGGGACCCATTTTCCTTTACAGCCCCACACACCTTGCAACTCTTTTGATGGAGTCACTGATATCCCGCAAGGTCTGCAAGATCATGCCGTGTGGCCATGTTTCTTCTCCGTCGTTGTTCTCGTGTGTTGCCCTAAACTCATCTTCTCCGTTTGCTCGAGCTCTGTCAAAACTTCATCTCGCCTCTGTAATTTATGGTGAATTTCTTAGGTTTGATGCCATCTCAATATCATGTAACCATGTTTTTTCAAAACTTTGATGGATGCTCACAGGCAGCTCCAATGCTCCCACACATTGGCATAGGCGTGCGTATGCTGAGATGATATTAGTGGAGGTCAGCCACACAACAGCCGATCATGTTTGCTTGAGAATATCTAACGCCTTTTCAACAAATCACATTTTGATGCGTATGATGCTAGTGATGGCGCCCTTGCCAAATGCATTTGCTCGAAAGTCACCTAGGCGTTTTCAACAGTTACATTTTCTATAAGCATTGTTTCTTGGAGATTTTGATGGCATTCGATGCCCCTTTTCATCTTATTTTCTAGGGAATATTTGAAGTTTTTCTTAACACACACATTATATCTCTTCATATTACTGATGGTGCCCTCCTTAGCATTGCTTGGGTTGTCCTCTATCTTCTATGAGCCTAATGCACTCGCCTGGAAATGTTCAGGTTCATTCTTTGCGCATACCCTTTGTGCTCTCATGGCATCGATGGAGTGAGTCTCATTTAGCTTCAGCCAGATGAATTTCCTTGAAAGTTTTTAACTTATCAACAATCCGTTTTGCATATATCATGCAATCATCTTTAGGCCGCGCGCAATACCTGACAACGTCTCCCACATTCGTTGAGGGCTTTTTCAAACGGTTCATACGCCTTGCCTATGCATTGGCTCCTCCACTGTAGAAATAACCGCGCCCTCATATGCTAATTGCACTTGCTTGAAGGTCTCTAAAGCTCAAACAGTTTCGATACATGCTCATTCAAAAAGGGCGCCATGCTTCTCTACCTCTTGAAGAATATAGGGGGCAGCTGAAGATGATTGTTTCTCCCGTGTAACAATGGATGTCTATCTCCATTTACTCAAGACACTCGCTATCCTTTGCGCTAGCAATGATAAAACTTTGGGTGTCAATGACAATAACAACATCAAACAATTTCATTGCACTTTGCTGTGTGAGACTTCTCTTGGTGCCACGCCATTTGCATAA
This sequence comes from Sequoiadendron giganteum, assembly GCA_007115665.2. Lineage (NCBI taxonomy): Eukaryota > Viridiplantae > Streptophyta > Pinopsida > Cupressales > Cupressaceae > Sequoiadendron > Sequoiadendron giganteum. The sequence goes on along the minus strand of CM021107.1, from coordinate 24,564,300 downwards.
AAGATTTTAAGGCATTTTCAACATTTCATTTGCCTTGTTGCATAGGCTGCTTTATTGTGTTTGCTGAGACCACAATGGAAGAGGCCTTTTGCCTTCAATACTCATGCATTGTTTCCATAATTCTCATACGACTCTGAAACTAAGTCTCGCTTAGATATTTTAGTGTTTTATCACCACATCCATTTTCTGTGTATACTGCAGGAAATATGGCATTCCACTCATTACGTTTTCTTCCATGCGATGAAAAGCTCGAGCCATCAAGGAAGGTTATCATTGAAGCACTTTGCATTTGATTCACACCATGTTGCAATTACTCACTTCTTCATGCCTTTGTTTTATCATTTGAAAAGGAATGCTCACACTAAAGATGTAATTTGCTTTTGTGACTGAAATGTCTTTCAATACTCCAATCATAATTTCTTAGGCTCACACTATCCGTGAAACAAATGTCTTAAAATGGTATCCTCAATGCCACTGCCCCTTTCATGTTATCAAAAGCGGAACAAAAGGTGGACTGTCTTCTCTTTTCTTCTATCTCATTTGCATTGACCCTTCTCTTTTGCTCTTTGCTTTGTCTTGATTCTTCTGATGTTGTAGTCTGTCCTTTGTGTCTTTTGTGAACAAGTGACTATGCTCAAGAGTCTTCCTTCCATGATGCATTGCAAATTGGAAATCATTTGAAACAACCATTGATAGAATCTCATATCCCAGTTGACCAAGCTTAACATTTACTTCACAACAATGCAAAGCATGTCAGGCCCCAGGTAGTCGGACTAATTTTTTTTTGTTTTCAAACAAATTTACCCTCGAATTGATTAGACACAGCCTCTGAATGTTTTTGAAGTGAAAAGACGAACTCGGTTGCCATTAATACTTGCTTTTTGGCCTATTTGAAAAGTGAGCAAAACTAGCCAAGTGAGCTCCAGAATCAGCCTAGAAAATTGGGCAAATAACCTTCGAGAGCTCTGAAAACTTGTAAACATGTAGTCATTTGACTCGAGAATACAGTGCAATAAACGAATCGAAAAAAATGTCACGAGGTGAAAGATATTAAGCTGCAAAGTTGTCTAATTGAACTTTCCACAACAAACAGTTGTTCTAAACCAGTTAAAATTGACCCAATTGTCATTTTGCAAAAACAACAAATCAACTCCTGACAAGCTGCCACTGGACACAAAAACACATTTAGGTACCTTAAGTATGTGTGCAAAAGGAATTAGCCTGAATCATCACTGATCAAAAGATATTGATGCTCAAATTTGGCCTTTCAAAAAGGTTTCTGAAAATGCAAGTGCAAAACAAGAGAAATTGCATTTGGTTTTGATCTGGTAAAAATAGCAAATGAGGTCATGAAGCTCTAAAAACTGACATACGAACTCATCTTGGTATGGAGAATGCAGAACAACAATCATTTTTTCATGACAATCCTTCATCTGTGAAATATTAACCTAATCAGGAGACCACTTTGCAAAACTGAAAGTTTGCAAACAACAGAAAAGTGCCAAAACCCTCCAACTTCACTTCTCAAAACCCTGTTAAAACTAATTGTAAGAATCTAAAAATTGACATGCACATTCAAACATGTCAATTGAATATGTCTACTGAGGGGTTTTGCATGCAAATCATATGGCTCCAAATTATGATCCTCCAAAGTAAGTCACTCAAGCAGATTTGTTAGGCGCACTTTTGAAAGTGTAGGCAAAATTTTCGAAATGGGCACTTCAAATTTTGCAAATTTGAGAGTGCTATCAATATGTGGACCTTATCAAGTATGTAATAGGTGGTTTTTCTTACAAGGTCCTCTTAGGAATTCAATTAAGATTAAGGAGTAGTGCTTCTTAGAGCAATAAGATGACATCAAGCTTTCCAAACTTAATCGATGTAGACTTGAAAATAGCTTGTGTTCCCCTATCAAAGGACAAGGGTCTCAAAATATTAGCAGAGGGATGGTGAGGTTTGTGTAGGCTATGCATGGTAGATGCAAGGAAACCTATTCATGACCATGTGAGAGTGCTTCATAGGCTTGATATGTAAAAGTATTACTAAAAATTGACAAAGAAGCTTCTAGACTAGGAGTGGATGAATTTGCTAAAGAAGATGGTTGAGCTCTCTTAATACATCTAAATTGGCTTTGCCTAGATTGTTAAAAATTGGCAAATGCTACAAGAACTAGAGCTCCATTACTATGGATCAAAATTAAGTCTAGTGTAATTTCTACATGTAAAATTTTTTAGATCCTTTGACTGGTTGGTTCTATAGATGAATTCTCTCATTTTAGCTTCATGATTATTGGCTTAACCATATTGGGTCACAATCATAAGTATCTAGTGGTATTGGAATTTAGTGGTTGCGAGACTAGCTATTAAGGAGTTTTTGTGATTGATTCGTGTTGTTTAATGCATGAAGAATTGACATTAATACATTCAAAATTTTCTAAGGGATACATTGTGACTTTATCTTTTTGTCATAACTCAAATTAGATGTCAATTACATGAAACTATGAACATGCCCTCAAAATGCTATGCAACACATGTCAAACTCTTTAAAATGAATCTACACCTTACACATTTTAAAATATGAGACAAATAAATATTAATTTGTAAAAAAAAAAAATACAACAATTAACATTTATTTCAGAATTTTTAAATTTTTTAAAATAATGAAAAAGTAAGGAATATTTTTAATTAAAAAAAAACACAATGACTTCCATCGCATTATAACTATAAGCCATCTGTAGACCAAAAACAGACTGCCTGATATTGCGGACTATAAAAGACCTTTCCTTTTTCTCATAATGATTACGTAAGACTGTGACTAATAATGTCTTCCATGCATTCTGTAGCCCCCACTTATAAATTCAGACGTCATATTGTCTCAATCCATTTAATCCCACCAGACTGGTTGCAGAAGCCCACCAGAAGAAGACAGAAGTCCCGCCTTCAAATCTAATCCGACGGTCATAGGCAAGGCCGGCTGTCCGATGATCGAAAGAGACAGTCCAGCGAAAAAAGCCGTCAACAGTCCAATTTGGCTGGAGAATTAAAACATATGCTAATGAAGGGCGTTTTCAACGTGTAAAGAAGTGGACGAATTTCCTGGATGCACAATATGTCACTGTAGAATTTCACTTATTTTGACTATATTACTCATACCTAAATTTGGTAACTACGGAGATAAATTACTTCGTTTGGCTAGATTGATTGGTATTGAAGAACGATTTCAAATGTATATAGCAGGGATGCCGTGTGCGCTCAGATTTTGAGCTGTGTGAGATTCGAACGCGCGACGTCAAAGTAGGGTTTGTAAGGTTTTTGATTGTCATACCACTTTCACAGCTGGTTTAGTGACCAGAGTGTTCTAAGACATTCTTCGGTGCATTGTTCTTTTTGACTGAAGTATTTTTTGCTTTGAAACTGAAGATGTAGGCATTGTTTTCAAATTTCTCCCGTTACCTGTAAGCAAAATGTCTACCATCTGCTTTCTGAGCTATTAGGCACTGGCATTGTTTTCAAAATTTTCCAGTCATCTGTAAGCAAAATGTTTATCATCTGCTTTCTGAGCTATTAAGCACTGGCATGGTTTTCAAACTTCTCCAGTTATGTGTAAGCAAAATTCTATCATCTGCTTTCTGAGCTATTAAGTACTGGATTTTTCGATCCAAATTTTAGCTTTTTCAATAAAATTTGCTCGTAGAAGCCACATGGTATTTGAGAACCTGATTCAGATCTGCAGGTTTTGAGGTTATTAGTGGAAGACGGAGCATCATTTGCCATTTTATGATAGCTGGCAGCATTAGGATCGATAGGTTTCATGTCCATCTTTATCTATTTTACCGAGCTAAATATCTCTCTCCCCTTTCCCATTAGGATTTCAAATCTGGAAGATATTTCTACGGTTTTAGGCAATCACTTATTTTTTCTCGTTACGCTAGATGTCTCTCTAGTCTCTACTGGTCCGTGATGCCATTATGCTTAGGAAATGTTGTCTTAATTGAACTCGTGGGGTACAAAACCAGTTTCCAAGCCACAGCTTTCCGTCCATGATTGAAATTCAGCGGTATATAAGTTCCCGTTCATTTATATGCTTTTTGTTATTCTGTTTTTAAGAATGGTTGCGCAAGAGCTCCTGTGCAAGATGATGCGCTAAACCGGGTTATTCAACATGTTGAACTTACCGTACTTCCAGTGTTATCTAGTTATTCTCCTATTAGTATTCTCTGTCTGGATACCATGTAATGGCTCAATTGCTGGTAAAAATGCAAGCCTGTTTGGAAATGCGAGGCCTTTGGTCGTAAATGTTGGTGCTCTTTTTGCATTTGATTCTACAATTGGAAGAGTGGCTAAGACAGCCATGGAATTGGCAGTGAAGAATGTGAACAGCGATTATAGTCTGCTTGGTGGGACAAAGCTGGAGCTTAGTATGATGGACTCTAATTGCAGTGCTTTCATAGGCACAGCAGCAGGTTAGCTAATTCAATTTTCAAGAGTTATGCTTTTAATATTCGCTTTATTTATGGTTTATGTTATTTCAATATAGTTGAGGTTGTCATAGACTTATTTGCTTTAAATGTATAGTAGCTCTGGTGGTTGTTTGAGTGGTTGGCTCTCTTGTTTCCACTATGGAATGATTCTATACTAGCCAACATTGTTGTTTTGCTGGGCAAGGACCAAGATGCATTATTTTTGAAAGTTGCCTTTACTGTTAGCTGCAAATTGGATTCCAGTCTCTCAATCAGGGCTCAATTTGCTTGAACAAACTACAGTTAAATAAAACAATTCAATCAACTTTCTTAGTTGTGGGAAAATTTGTCTTACTTCGTCCGAGACGGGTTCGAGATAGTCTCACAATTCAATCAATGTTCTTAGTTGTGGGCAAATTTGTCTAACTTCGTCTAAGACGGGTTCAAGACAGTCACAGACCCAGGCCTTGGCAAGGAAACAGAGTATTTGGCAATGCCATGCTCTTTCAATACATACTCAAAAGTCAAAACAATGATTGATGAATATTCCGTACACTACCAATTTTGAATCCATAGTAGTTTTTCAATATTATTCGTTCGCTAGAAGACAGTTCCAATTGCTGGCTTTTGACCATCCAGTTTGTTAAGTATTACTATTTTTCATAATATTCCTGTTAATTTCATTGACGGAACTCAAAAAGCCTTTGATGTGTGTGGTAGTTTTGGGTTCCTAATTAGATTATGATGCTCTCAAGGAATCTTTTACTGCCACCTATCTTAATGCCATTTTAACACTGACATATCATCAGATAATTTGTATTTTGGAGAACTTGTATACTTGGACAGTATGTTTTTTAATGTTTTCCTTGCAATGGATTGTCTTTGTGCAGCTTTGGAATTGTTGAAGAAAGATGTTGTTGCAATAATAGGTCCACAGTTATCTGTGCTTGCTCACATTGTTTCACATTTGGCAAAGGAACTCCAAATACCACTTTTGTCCTTTGCAGCTACTGATCCCACTCTTACATCAAATGAGTACCCATATTTTATCAGAATGGCTCACAGTGATTTTTCTCAAATGTCTGCAATTGCTGCTTTAGTGGGTTATTATGGCTGGAGAGAAGTTGTAGCAGTGTACATAGATGATGACTATGGCAGAAATGGAGTTTCTGTATTAGGGGATGCTCTGGGAAATGTAGGAGCTAAGATTACTAATAAGGCAGTTATGCCTCCTGGAATCAACCAGAGTGAGATGGGTAATATATTAGCAAAATTGACTTTAGTAGAGGCACGGGTTTTTGTAGTCCATATGAATTCAGATGCTGGTCTTAATCTTTTCTCTAAAGCTAAAGACATTGAAATGTTGAGCAGTGGATATGTTTGGATAGTCACAGATTGGCTATCCTCTGTTTTAGATTCAACTGTACTTGCAACAGATGACATGAACTCACTTCAAGGGGTGATTGGCCTGCGACGGCATAACCCAAATTCAGAAAAACACAATGAGTTTACAAGAGAGTGGAAAAAGCTACAAACAACTCACATGGTGGATGCCTCTTTGAATGTTTTTGGACTGTATGCTTATGACAGTATATTGATGATTGCTCATTCTATCAACGCCTTCCTGAATCAGGGAGGAAATTTCTCTTTTGTAGAACAGAATACACTATCAAATAAGAGTGGAAGCAAGTCAGAACTAGCAGCTTTGAAGGTCTTCAAAGGAGGAGTGCAGCTGCGGAAGATAATACTAGAAACTAATTTCACTGGTGTTGGAGGTCCTGTACAACTAGATAAAAATAGAGGTCTGATGGGCTCTACTTTTGAGATTATTAATATAGCTGGTACAGGATTTCGCAGCATCGGTTACTGGTCAGATCACACTGGCTTCTCAGTTACACCACAAGAATATTCAGCTACAATCAACCGTAACCAATCTCATGTAAAGCCAAAACTTCACGATATCATATGGCCTGGTGAAAGCAAAGTGGTGCCACGGGGCTGGGCATTTCCAAACAATGGCAAGGAACTTGTGATTGGTGTGCCCAGAAAAGTAGGTTTTAAAGAGTTTGTGACAACAGTAAATGATAGCCACACACCAAAAGGATTTTGCATTGATGTGTTTGTTGCTGCGGTGAACTTGCTTCCTTATGCCGTTCCATATACATTTATATCTTATGGAACAGGGAATTCTACACCCAGCTATGACAAGCTCGTGGAGCAGGTTGCCTTAAAGGTTGGTATCTACTATAAATTTTAAATGATATCTATACTTGTCTTTATATTTTGGTATCAAAGTTTGTTTCCATGGTGATGATCCCACCAATATTCTTGCACAACATTGAAGAATTAGTCATGTAAACTGAGAGTAATTATACGCACACTAGTTCAGTTCAGCTATTCATTCATGGACCGTTGCAGAACATTGATGCAGTCGTTGGAGATATTTCAATTGTGACAAAACGATCAAAGATTGTGGACTTTACGCAGCCTTATGTAGAATCTGGCTTAGTTGTGGTGGTACCTGTTAAAGAGATTGATTCCAATGCATGGGCTTTCCTGCGTCCGTTTACAGTACAGATGTGGTGTACAACTGGTGCCTTTTTTCTTGTCATTGGAGCTGTTGTGTGGATTCTGGAGCATAGATCAAACCCAGAGTTTCGAGGGCACCCAAAGCAGCAAGTCATGAATGTTCTCTGGTAATTTCTTTTCCTGTAGGTGTGCAATTGATTTTTATGTAAAGTACTTCAAGATTACTCATTTCAGATTGCTGCCTTTGAACTGAAAGTAGAGTTGGAGGTCAATTACAATTTGATGTGGTTGTATCGTTTTAAATATGCTATTAATTTTGTGGATCTTGCATTGATTCAAGAAATATGTCTTCGCAATAACAAACCTTAGGAGTAGAACGTTTCTGAGAATATCAAGGAAATCCATATATTCAAATGTTATATTATTATTTGTTTAACAACAGTACTAGTAGACATGATAATATTGTTGTTGCATTTGAGAACTATTTTTTCAGCTATGCAAGATAAAATACCTTACAAATATTAGTTTTGGCAGGTTCGCATTCTCTACGATGTTCTTTTCCCATAGTGAGTAATCTGTCTTCTACAATCTATTTTTGTGGCCTCTTAACTTATGTTGGAAATATATTGGTTTGGTTTATGCTTTCATATTATTGATCTTAAACTGTTTGAACACTACGAAAGATGTAGAATAAGCAGTGAAGATTCACCTGATTTGGAGTAATGGAAAAGTTTTTGTCACAGTAATTTCAGGATGCCTTGCACATTGCAAATATCCAGAATGCTCTGCGTAGAAAATATTATGACCTATGGGGTTTGTGCAGGGGAAAATACTGTGACCAGCCTCGGACGTGCAGTACTAATCATATGGCTATTTGTTGTTTTTATCATTAATTCGAGTTACACTGCAAGTTTAACTTCAATCCTCACAGTGGCGCAGCTTTCACCAACAATTCAAGGAATTGATAGCTTGGCATCAAGCAATTTACCAATAGGATATCAAACAGGATCCTTTGTTGCAGATTATCTATCAGGAGAGTTTAATATAGCGAAGTATAGATTAGTGCCTTTAAACACTCGGGATAGTTATGCTAAAGCATTGTCTCTGGGGCCAAACAAAGGAGGTGTGGCAGCAGTTGTGGACGAGCTTCCTTATATTGAATCATTTCTAGCCACACGGTGTGGATATACAATTGTGGGCAGTGAATTTACTAAAAGTGGATGGGGATTTGTAAGTAGCTTTGCTATGATCTATGTTAAGTTTTTTGTTTTTGTTTTTTTTATAATGAAATTTAATTTTCTAGGATCTGTGTTGATATTAAACAGGTTTTTCAAAAGGATTCTCAACTTGCAGTTGACATGTCCACAGCAATCCTGGCCCTTTCAGAAAGTGGGGAACTTCAGAGAATTCATGATAAATGGATGAAAAAGGATATATGCAGTCTAGAGGCACGTGCAGTCCATTCAAATCGGTTTGGCCTGGAAAGTTTCTGGGGCCTTTTCCTAGTCACGGGGATTGTGTGCTTTGTAGCTCTGTTTGTATTTTTCTTTCGAATGATTTGTCAATTCACTCATTATGGTGATACGTATAATGTGGATTCTTCTGGTAAGTCACATTCCTTAAGCCTAAGAAGTGCAAAGGTTCTAAGATCATTTGCCTCCTTTGTGGATGAAAAGGAGGATAAAATAAGGAGGCTGAAGAGAAAGCGTGCAGACAAGCAAATGAATTCCGAGTCTGAATTGAGCCAGCCTCAAGAGCCGTCCAAGCTGATTGACATCCCTTGATATGGGCTTCTCTGTTGATCATACCAATGACATTTCCCCTATTTAGTTTGATACTAGCAAAACTACCATCTTGGTTCTGAAGCTACGACGTCTTTGTCAATGCAAAAGTAGGTCTTAGTTATTGGAAGGAAGCAGATTGTCAATGCAATGGTAGCTCTTAGTTATTGAAAGGAAGCAGATTGTCAATGTAAAGATGGCTCTCAGTTATTGAAAGAAAGCAGATTATTATTTTTCAGTTTTGCTTATTTTTTAACAGCTCGTTAATATACGTTTCTTTGAAGGAAGAGGCAGAGGACAGAAAACAGAGCACAGAGGAAATAAAGTGGAGAAAATAAAACACATATGATCTTCATATATATTCAAGACATACAATATTTGTTATCATAAAAACGAAATACAGAGCTGCTGCTAGTTCTTTTACACTGAGAAAATAGAGCAGAATGAACTCCCCTCTTATAGCTGTTCAAGCTGTTGCTACATCAAAATACTGGCTGCTGGCTGCTTCTTCTGACTGTTACTACAGCAAAGAATGCACCTTTTTTCTCTCTCTTCATTACATTCATATATTAACAAAATGACCACCTAAAAAGCTACGTGTAAGCCCAACAAGGAGGGAAAATAAAAATCATTTAATTACGTTTAATTGTGCTGTGTGAAAATTCCGACAGAGGAGATATGCAATTATATTTTCACCCAAACTTTTTCCTGCATTTGAGATTTGAATTTTTTTGTTTAAATGGATTTAGCTGGAGGAAAGAAATTTCACACATGTGAGCAGATTTAAAAGATATGTTGGGGGCAGGCAAAATGAAAAGTCTACGATAGAGGAATTAATGAGGGTGGTTGAGATTGTTTTCTAACACCCCCCTTAATCACAACCGTTGCCATCAATGATGCTCAAGCTTTCTTTGACGAACAAAACTTTCCTTTCCTAATGGTTTGGTGAAGATATTTGCATACTTTTTTTTAGATCTGCAGTGTTCCAAAACAATTTCACCATCATCGATTAATTTCCTTATGAAATGATATCTTGTGTCAATGTGTTTGCTTTTCTTATGAAATGCTGAGTTTTTGGATAGTGCAATTGCAAAGTTGTTGTCGCAATAGATTTTAGTTGCTCCTTTTTGTTTATGCCTTAAAGTTTTTTAGCACTTTTCTCATCCAAATGGCTTGACATGTTGCCCTTGTTGTTGCTACATATTCCGCTTCAGCTATTGAGAGAGAAACAATGGGTTGTTTCTTGGAAACCTATGAAATGACTTCTGAACCCAAATAAAATACATAGCTTGATGTGCTCTTTCTATTATCTACTTCTTACCCAATCACTGTCTATGTATCCAACAGATCTAAAGTCATTTGTTGCACCATATATAATTCCACATCCTTTGGTTCCATTTGCATATCTCAAAATTCTTTGAGTTGCTAACCGATGTGTATTCTTTAGAGTCTCCATAAACCTTGAAATTAAACTCACTGCATATTTTATATCAGGCTAGTTACAGTCAAATACATTAAACTTCCAACCATGCTTTTGTATAGGGTTGGATTGATATTGTTGATATAATCATTTTTATTTAATTTCACAACTATGATTGTTGGTGTTGGAACAAACTTGTTATTTTGCATGTTAAACCTCTTCAAGATCTCTAATGCATATTATGATTGACAAATAAAAATGCCATTTTTTTTTGCTGCATTTCATGCCTAAAAAATATCTTAACATCCCTAAATTTGTCATCTCAAACTCATTTTTCATAGCCTCTTTGAAATCAACAATGGGGGTATCATCATTCCTTGTGAATATTAAGTCATCTACATACAAAACAACAATTAAGATTTTACTATCACTTGCCTTGATATAAAGAGTGGGCTCACCATCACTTTTGCTAAAACCATCATTCAAAAAATATGTATCAATGTTGTACCATGTTCGTGGTGCTTGCTTCAAACCATAAAGTGCATTTTCAGCCTATACACTTTGTCTTCTTGCCCTTGTACCTCATATCGAGGAGGCTACTCCACACACACTTCATTTTTCAATACTCCATTTAACAAGGTTGACTTCACGTACATTTGATATACCTTCCATTGGTGTTGGGTTGCTATTACTAAGACTACTCTTATGGTCTCCATTCTTGCAACTGGAGCATATGTTTCATCATAGTTTTTTTTGGGTTGCTGTTTGTATCCTTTGACAACCAATCTTGCTTTATGCCTTTCAATTTTTCCTTCTACATTGCATTTGGTCTTATAGATCCATTTTACACCTATGATGTGATGTCACGTTTCCTCCTTAAATTGTTTAGTATTAGCAACGGATTTAATATATTAAATATTATAATTTAAATAATTTATATTATGCAAGGTAATAGACATAAATGAGAATAATTAATGTAAATTACAAACATGTGACAATTAAATAATTAACATAATAAATCGAATAACATATCCATACAATTCACATAGATTAACATCAAAATTATATAGACAATATTCCCAATATTGTTGAATCAATGGTTTTCAATTCTTATATGCAAATCACGGAGAGACTACTATCCGACACTCAGAGGAATGGTTACAGGTCCAGGTTTTTCATGGCATAAACACCCCCAAAGAAAATCGATTCTTACACAAAACCCAACCTGCCTTCACAACATAAACCGGTTCTTACACATAACCAAACATGCCTTCATGACATAAACACAACCCTGACCAGGATAATCCCAAGTGTACGCTATACCCCAAGTTGGACACACACTGTGTGCCCCTTCTCCAAATGTTTCAATGCCAGCCAATGACCCAAACCTTCACTTCTTTGTGCCCTTTGCATTTCTCTTTCCTTTTTCTCTTCTCTCCTTGAATGTTCTCCATGCCTTTCCAAGTCTCACATGAATGATTTATATATCTTTTTAAGGGGTGATTTCCAAACTATCACACCCTTTCACAAAGTTTGAATAAATAATAATTTAAATAACTAATTATTCTCCCACTTTTTAAAGAGATTTCTTATACATATTTTTTATTAATATTTCTTTTAACCAAATGATTATAATATCCTTTATTTTTCTATTTCCCTTTTAATTCTAAAGGGTTATTTCATAACTTTCTCTTTGAGAAAAAAACCACATAACATATGGCATCCATGTTTCATTCTTTTCTATAATATTTATTTATTCATCTATTGCATTTACCCATTTTCCATCTTTAATTGCATCTTAAAAATGAATAGGATCATCAACATGTGAATATAAAACAAAAAGATAATTCATCTTGAACTATTTTTGTTGAAGTTGTAAAAGCCAACCTCACAGAACCCAATGATCACCTGCAAGCAAAATAACCTGTCACATAGAAGAGATTCAAACAACACAAAGATATTGCTCTGCAAACCAGGAGAGTAAAATTGCATAAACAAGAATGAATAATTACAAAGAGATTAATCTTTATGAAAATAGATCAAAACCTTAAAAGTGAGAACCCTAGGATGAATAATTAATTATTTAAGGGCCTAAGTTTAGCTTAAATGAAAATAAAGTAAAAGATAACTTAATTAATTAATCAATATGATTGAATTAATTAAGTAATTAACCTTATTACTCCAACACCCCCCCTTAAGATGAACTTAGGGAGAAGCTAAAAACTAAAGACAAAATGCATGAAAGCAAATATGGGTCCTGACAACTAGGCCTGATGAGGTACCCAAATACAACCAAAATCTTTGTAAAACGGAGAAAAAAAGAAAACCTCATGGGAAAAACTCCACTCCAAAAAGAAATGAAAGCCAGGTGAAGGACTGAAGAAGCCTCCAAACAAGACGATGTCCTAAAAAATAGGAACATGTAGAACATCCAGAAGCATGAAGCTATAGACTGTTGTCGAAGATGACTGATAGAGTGTTGAATGAAGAACCTCTGGGTGATCCCACAATAGTGGTTTACAATTTTTGGCCAAACTGGACACTGAATTTATTATTTTTAACTAAATCTTCACATTCGGGCACCTATAGCGGCTAAACCGTGAGGAATTTGAAGATGATGCAAACTAGAGTCTCATCACATTTTGTCTGCAAATTCTAAAAATATTTTTTTCAATTTTTTTGGAATTAGATTGCACTTCTTTTTCCATCTCCCACGAAAACTGGTTTTTTTTCAGAAAACAACATTTTAAAAAAGTGGCGCACACCGTATAACGCATAACTTTTTTTCCATGAAGGATAAAATTCTAATTCTTTCGAATTTAGATTTGTAACTCCGATATTTAGTGCTTCCACTTGGTTAGATAGTTTTTTATTGAATATTTTTTCTTTAATCAAGTTTCAAAGTCAAACCAATTACAATTCAGACATAGCGCGACCGTATAACGCGTAACTTTTTTTTGTATATATCAAAATTCAGTTTTTTTTTATTAGATCAAAGACTTCAATATCTGGTACACTCATATATTTTTTATTTTTTTTGATAATTTGCTATTTTTCCACATTTGCAGAACAAAGACCTTCATTTTCGATGAAAAACTTATGTTCAATAAAAAATAAAATACATAATAAAACGAAAACATATTAAAATTATATTTGTTGGATAGCTCATTCCAATGACTACTTGATTCCAGTTGGGTTTGTGTAGATTCCTCCATTTTCATCCTCAACTCGAGTTTTTAAGTACCAAAATCTAGGTTTTTTTGTGTCTCAGGAGGGGATGAGGAATAAGGGGGGTTTGTTTGAACCCTGGTTCGAGCAAACCACCCTTCCATAAAGGATTTTGTTGCATTTTTGGGCAGGAAAGAATTAAAAGGGTTCGCTCGAACCAGTAGGTTCGTACAAACCCCTAAAATCAAGTTTTTTGCCATGTATTCATTTTTTGTGAGTTTTCCTTCCACTTGAATTGTAAACCACTATTGTGGCTTCACCCCTCTAGAAATATGAATGCAAGAGTGTCCATATGATAAGTGATTCATCTCATCGAAATGCATGTAACCAACCACTGATGTACACTGCATCTGAAAGTACATAGGAACAAATACTGTATACATAGCTCACTCCAACACGAAACCAAGAAGCATTACCACTAACAGTAGAAACCACCCCATAATCTTGAAAAAGGGAGATCCATCATAGGAATATTGAAATTGTGTGAAACCAAGAAGTACATGTAGGAGAAACAACTTGCAAATAAAAGGGTGTGCAAACTAAGGGCACACACACATGAGGCAATAATCATTGAGATTCACTGTTGTCGTGGAAGGGACACTCATTTGACAAAGGTGTGATGGCAAACAAAGACAAACATCAAACCCCCCATGGCACTTTATATCATAGTGCAAATATAATAAGCATAACAAGATGTGCGAAATATCCAAAAAATTATACACCAAAATGACACTTTATTTCAGTGCGTCTACAAAAGAAAATGTACATAAAAAGAATATCTATAATGCTTAAATATGACAAAATATTTGAAATACATACAAAACAACCCAAAAAAAGTAATCCCACGTAAACGAAAAGTTTTCAGGAGCTAAAATGTCCAAGTAATTCACTAGAGTGCGAAAACACAAAAATATGAATAAAATGTACCTAGAGAATAATCTAAAAAAATTGCATTGATGAAACTAAAGAGTTCTGAAAGACGGTTCCAACGCTGCTAGAATCGCGAAAAACAAAGAAATTGGTCAAAAGTTATGAGCTTGGGATTGAAAACAACACCTCTGAATTCAACGGGTTGTAGAATGCACCAACAACAAAATAAACTGATGAGACCCACATCACTAGAAATTTGATGGAATTAGCTTTCTGACGATATCTTGTTTTTCGAAAAACGATATCGTATGCCCCAGTTATGGCCAAAAGAAAAAAATCACTCCCTGGAGGCCAAACAAGGGGTCAAAGGGGCCCTATCAGTGACCGTACCGCTGATGTCAGCGAATATTTCCTGTTGCCAGAAGAAAAAAAAATCCAGCACCCTGCTTGAAAAATTGATAAAATGAATATGCCAAAAATGTTTGAATATTTCAGTTGCTGCTATGAAGAATTTTCAATGTTGAAAAAATAGCAATGGTTGGTAAAAATCGTTGGAGAAAAAATTGAAGGAGCTGTTGAATTTGGTGATGTCGAATAATGTAAGGAGGCGACGGTGGTGGCTGAAAGCACCAGTCGGTGGTTGCTTGTGCCCCACACAGGGTACGAGTCCCTGCAACTCGTCGTTGTAGGGTACCTTGTACCCTATAAAAAATTAGATCCACCTTACCAAAAAATACGCAACCCCTTTTAAAAAAATTAGAGTTTTTGTAATCTGCCCCATAAAAAATTCAAATGCCTTTGGTTTTCAATGATTTTTTTTTTTAATTTCAAAAAAATAAATGAGATTTAAAAAATCACGTCAACCTGTAAAATATTTTTCTCAAGTTGCATGCACAAGGGTTCGTACAGGGGCCGTACGAGCCCCTGTAATTTTTTTTTTTTGCCTCGAAGGCCAACTTCACCAAATTTGACGATTTCACAGGTGTTTTTCAGGTTTTTTGGCCGCTCCGAATGCAACAGTGAGGTCCGTTCGGGTTGAAAAAGCTTCAAAATTGCAGGTATTCTCTGGATCTAAGAAAAAAGGCACCTGTAGAAACCCTTGCAGATTTGAGCCCATAAGTCGAAAATTGACATAACAAAGACCAATCTTGACTATTTTCAACACTCTGAATGCAGTGGTGTGATCAAAAGTGACTCAAGATGCACCATAATACTCTTTCAAAGCTTGAATCACTCAAAAGACGAACATGAAGTTTTAGATCTGAAGCTCTGATACCATGTTGAAGTTGTAAAAGCCAACCTCACAGAACCTAGTGATCACCTGCAAGCAAAATAACCTGTCACGTAGAATAGATTCAAACATCAAAAAGATATTGCTCTGCAAACCAAGAGAGTAAAATTGCATAATCAAGAATGAATAATTACAAAGAGATCAATCCTTATGAAAGGAGATCAAAACCCTAAAAGTGAGAACCCTTGGATGAATAATTATTAGGGCCTAAGTTTAACTTAAGTGAAAATAAAGTAAAAGGTGAATTAATTAATTAATCGATATGATTGAATTAATTAAGTAATTAACCTTATTACTCCAAAAAAATTCACCTTCATTTTGCTCATAAATATCTCTCATACTTCTAAATTTTTGTCTTCTCAAGATTTCCAATGTTGGATTTGATGTGTCACTTGAGGTTGAACTTGTAGAATGTGGACTTGATGGGCCTACACTATGAGTGCCTATTCTTGATGGTGTTTGTTGTCCACTTGAAGGTGTACTTTCTTGAATGTGTGGGGTTGTCATTGTGCTTGTTGAAGGTGTCACTTGAGGACCACTTTGTTGAGCTTGAATGGGAGTAGGAGTCACACTTGAAGGGATACTTGCTGGTATTATTTCTTCTCTATCTTTTTGTGGTAAGCTTGCTGTTACATTCGCTATTTTCTCCAACTTGCCATCTCACGCTTCCTCTTCTATGAATTGCACATCTTTACTGATTATTACTTTTTTGGTTATTGGATTGTATAGCTTGTAGGCCTTTGATTCATCACTATATCCCACACATATGCATCTTTCTCCTTTGTTGTCCAATTTCTTTCTCAATTCATTTGGGACATGTGCATATGCCACACATCCAAATACTCTCATGTGAGAGCAACATTATGTTTTCTTCTACTCCATGCTTCTTCCAGAATTACATTCTTTAAAATTTTGGTTGGACATCTATTCATTACATAGACTGCACATGCTACGAATTCAACCCAATATTCATTTGACAAATGCTTTGGTTTTAACACGCTCTTAACCATTTCCATAATTGTTCTATTTTTACTTTCAGCTACACCATTTTGTTGAGGTGTGTACCTTGTAGTGAATTGTTTGTGAATGCCACGATCTTTGTAAAACCTTAGGAAGCTATTTCCACAAGAGCCTTGAATTAGCGAAAGAAATCAAATGCTTCATCCTTATGCCTTAGGAAGTAGACCCATATTTTTCTTGTGTAATCATCAATGAATGTTATGAAATAATATCTTCCTCCAATTGAGGGTGTTTGCATAGGACCACACAAATCTAGAAATGAACAATTTTTAGTGGTGCATTTTCCCTTATTGACTTTCCTGCTAGAAATGATTCTCTACGTTGTTTGCCCAAAATGCATCCTTCACACACTCTTGTTGGTTTTTCTATGAATAGCAATCCCCTTACCATGTTTTTCCTATGTAATAGATTTAGGCCTCCAAATTTTATGCCCAAAACATATATGGCATAACCAATTTTTATCCTTAAATTTTGTTTGAAAGATTGTTTGTGTGACTGTTGCACCTTTTATTTTATCCACAAGTTTTTGTGTTTGAGAAAATTCTACCTTCAAATCTAATTGTATCCTTAAGGAAAACATTCTATTGTTTGTCATTTGCACTTTTGCAATAAGCTGATTGCTTGGATATTTATCTAAGATTGTGGATTCTATATTTTTGAAAAATAGTCTATACCCTTTTTGAACAAGCTGCCAATGCACATTAAATTATGTTTTAAGTCAAGGACAAAAATATACATAAAAAAAAACCGTTTCTCCTCCTTATTGGTTAGAATGTTGATGTTTCCTTTCCCCAAAATTGAAACTTTGTTATCATTTCCCAATGTGGCATTTGATTTTACATTCTTATCTAAACTAGAAAATAGTTCTATGTTCCCTGTCATATGATTGTTGCATCTTGAATATAAAAATCATATATCCTTTTGATTTTTTTTGTGCAACATTACAAGCTAAGAAAATACTATCTTGGTTTTGGTTTTCTTTGGAAAAGTTTGTATTTTTCTACCTAGAATCATATTGTTTATTTCTACATTCATTTAAGTAATGCCCATAGTTTTTGCAATAATGACATTGAACTTGTAAATTATTATACCTTTGGCCTTGGGGTTGATTTAGATTTAGAATTTGGCTGCTACCTCTTCCACTAGATTTTGATGGGTTGGTTCTTCCACCTCTACATGAATTTATTCCTCTTCCTCTACCTCTACCATGGTTGATTGAAGATTGTGTCTTGAAAGCATGCTCCAAAGATGAGTTTGTTGTATTGCTCAACCTATGCTCATGTGAAATGAGAGATGCATGTAATTCATCCACTAAAAATTGTGAGAGATTCTTTGTTTCTTCTATGGCCACAACAATTGACTCAAACCTTGCAGGTAGAATTCTCAAAATCTTTTCAACCACTCTTATTTCTTCAAGTGTCTCACCATGAGACTTGATTTGATTAACCAATCTAATTATTTGTGTAAAAAAGAATCTATTGATTCAAACTCCTTTATGAATATTGTCTCAAAGTCTCTTCTCAACATTTGCAATTTTGTTGTCTTCACCTTGGCCATTCCTTGATATGTTGTTTGAAAAATGTCCCATGCCTATTTTGACTTGGTTGTTGTTGCAACTCTTGGAAAGATGCTCTCATGCATTGCTTGAAAAATATAAAAGAGAGCTTTAGAATCCTTCTTTTTGTTCTCCCTTAGTAAATCCTTCTTTGCTTGAGTAAGTGCATTGTATGTTGTTGTGTATGCTGGTTTTGGGTAACCATTTTCAACAAGCTCCCAAATACCTTGAGAGTATAATAATGCCTTCATTGTGATTGACTAGTAATCATAGTTTTTCCCATTGAATTGAGGAATTTGTGGGTTTTTCAAGCTTGTGCTTGGAGTTGCCATTAATGACTGTAAATCTCTATGCTGAGTAAACCTTAACTCCTTGAAAATATTATTGAGAACCTTCAACTCTAAAAACCTTAGGATCTAATAAATTTCAGTTGTTAAAACCTTACTTGAAAACCTTCAGCTCTAATATCGTGTGAAGGAAGAGGCAAATGACTAAAAACAAAGCACATAGGAAACATAAATAAAGTGCAAAAAATATAGCACAAATGATTTATATTTCATATATATTCAAGACATACAATATTTGTTACCATAAAAATGAAATACAAAGTTGTTGCTCTTTCTTTTACACTCAGAAAATAGAGCAGAATGAACTCCCCTATTATAGTTGTTCTAGATGTTGCTACAACAAAATATTGGTTGCTTCTTCTAACTGTTACTACAATAGAGAATGCACATTTTTCTCTCTCTTTTCATTACATTCATATATTAACAAAATGACTACCTAAAAATCTATGTATAAGCACAACAAGGAGGGAAAATAAAAATCATTTAATTAAATTTAATTGTGCTATGTGTGAGAAATCCAATGAAGGAGATATGCAATTATATTCTCATTCAAAATTAGTCCTACACTTGAGATTTTTTTTTTTGTTTTGTTTAAATGGACTTAGCTAGAGCAAATAATTTTCACACATGTGAGTAGATTTAAAAGATATGTTGGGGTAGGAAAAATGAAAAGTCTACAATGGAGGAATTAATGAGGGCAGTTGGCATTATTTTCCAACAATATTTTCTATGAAGAAATTTCTAAGGAATCTTACAAAACAATGTTGTTAAAAGGATTTAATGAGAACAATTAATTTATGATGGTATGTAAATCATCGGTACAACAAAGTAATGTAAAAGTGGAGAGACTGTCCAAAATATCAAAGAAGAAATGTATATTTACATAAATGAATTATAATTAAATAGGGACTAACTCCTTTCTAATTATCTACTAACAAATAATGTTCATTATTCTTTTAGATATTAGATTTAAGCTCACTTCATTCATTTTAGTTTATTTCTCTTTACTTTATGTCTTGTATTTGTTAACTACACCCAATTAAAGGGTGATTACTTGGGTGGATGGAAGATCCAACCTCACAATAAAAGATATCACATATATTTTATAAGCACCCACTTATAGGTACATTAACACCCAAGACAATGTTTTGAGATTCCAACCTTCAGGTACACTGCACACCTAATTAAGCACCAACTCAATCTTTCTGAGGCACCAACCTCTAAAAATTTACAAATCAAAACACTACCAAAATCATCTCATATTCTAGACTCCGTTCCTTTTCTTTTCACCTCTCTCAATTCACAAATCAAAACACTACCAAAATTGTCTCATTGATAGATTTTCTTCTATCTCCATATACTTTATCACCAATCTAAAAAAAATTAATTCAACAACAACTGCGTATTCAAATAATACTACATTAAATCTCCACTATACACATGAGATATCAAAGTTCTATATTCAACATCCACTCACGCCACCATTGTGACCATAATAGTAACTATTTTCTATAGTTACACAAACCCTAACTGCTTCATAGTCCCTTGAAACTGTCGATTTTTTAGAAATGCATTCAAATCAATTTCATCTCTATAACTACCTGTCAAATTTTATCTTCAGGAAGTAGCCATTTGCTCCATTTGAATATCGGTCATTGATCTTGCCTTTACCACTAACTGAAATGGACACTTGTCAACATCACACATTGTTGCAGTTTATGTTTGAAGAAATATACATTTTATGCGATATCAAGATGGCCTTTTGATGAGAGGACACTTGGAAACATTGCACACCTTCGTAGTTTATAATTACAAGATCAAATACCTTTATGTGATGCAACGATAACCATATGATATCTTCCTTCAATGCACACCATTGATTTATATCACATTGTTTAGCCTTTGCTTTGCAAACTTCAACAAAGACACATGTAAGTATCTCGCATCCCTGCATAACCAACTCTGGGACCCATCAATATTTTCATGAAGTAGTGGAAATATGCCATCTGTCTTGCATATGTCATGTGAGACACATGGTGTCATTTCACATCATCACACATTGAATTGTGTCAGGGCAAAGTAGAAGTGTGTTGTAGTCAGGACCATTGATCTTAGGAAACCATTGCACTGATTGTTGATCTTAATAAGATTTTAGCACATAATGTAGTTTAACCAATGCCGAATTTTTTTGAAATGCACTACAAAGAGACTTAGCACTACAATGAAAACATGTCATGTTTCTTTACTTCATTCACGGGGTTGGGCTTAAACGTCACACACTAAGCTTTGACTGCTTAGGTGGTGGATGTGGGCCCGCTTACCTTGTTCCGTTCTTCTACCAAAATCCGTTTGCGTTAAAAATTGTCATGACCGTCTACGATTAACAGTTCCCCGCACATATAGAAAACCATGTTCAAATGCAAACACAGTATTCCTGCCCAGTTGCTGGAAGTTTGGTAGATACCCTAAAATATCTAAGAAGAGCATGGTGCTTTCGCAGAAAGACGCTAAAAAGGCCTGATGTTTGGCATTTAGCCTAAATTTAGGCCTAGGCTGAGGGCTCTGTAGAAGCTTGTTCCTGGAGGGACAAATTTGGTGAAGGTGAAAGTGTTGTTTAGCGAGACAGCCACATTATTTCACTGAAACGATAGGTTTTTTTCTTTCAAACTTTGATGGATTTCTATGCGAACGGTGGAGCGAGTGATCATATGCTTCGATCGTAGGAGCATTTTGATCGAAGCATTTTGTCGCTATGGGCAAAGATGGACAATGTAATTAAAATTTCAGTGAGAAAGCTTTTTATTTTTTATTTTTTGTGAAGTGAGGCACAATTTTTTTTGTTTTCCTTTTTTATTTATTCAGAGATCCTTTTTAATGTCCAACAAACCAACATTTGTATTTGGAATGTAAATTACAAGTTTTGTTCTCTTTATATGAATAGAGTGATTTTTTTTTTACCTCTCTGGTTCTGTATAATGCCTGGGAAATCAACGCTATATTTAAAATTGAAGTTACCATTTTTTTTTATATATTTGTTATGGAGCTCTCTAGATTTGCTTTTGGAATTTATTAAAATTTAATAATATTATTGCAATGTCAAATATTTTATATTTGGTTGGCCAATGCTTGTTTATTTTGTGGGATGAGAGAATGAGTTGGCACAGTATCGGAATTGGATTAGAGTACCCCAATTTCATAATCGGTGGCATTGCATTGGACTCGAGGAAGAGGACGAAATTATCAGCCAAAATATATTTCTGAATTTCATATTTTTAGTTCGGCCGGAGGTCAAAATACTTCTGCATCCCTTGCTTCAATTTTTTTAGGACTGATAATGACTGTCATATCAATCATATTATAGAATTTAATATCATTCCATTATAGAACTGTCTAGGAATGACTGCCAAACCAATTCGTTTACAAAATTTAATATCATTCCATTACAATTCTATAATTGAAATTCATTTATTTTATTTATTAATTTTAAAATGATTATTTTACTGCTTTCTTATTGATTTGTTTTAAAAAGACATTGTAAAACTGAATATTATTTAGATTCAAGATTTTTGGATAAAGTGTGTACATATTTTTACATCAACGTTTTGGATCTTATTCCATGATCCATCATTAGGATGAAAAGCAGAAAGAGAGATCCATCATTTCTCTCTCTTTCTGCTTTTCATCTTGATGATGGATCATGGAGTATGATCTGAAACGTTGATGTAAAACTATGCACATAGTTTATCCAAAAATATTGAATCTAACTATCATGGATTGTGAAAAGAAAATGCTATGAATATTATTTCCTATTAATATGAAAGCATACTTTTTTAATTGAAATCTTCAACGTGTAATAAATATTACAAAGAAGTTTACTAGTCTATAATAAATATTACAATGAAATTTACCTAGCTGCAATAAATTTAATAATGAAATTTATCAAATCTCTTTGTTTGGAGTGTTCTAGAGGCATTCATAAAATAACTATCTATCTCAAGGTGGCAGATTTAAATGTACTTTTAGTGGCGGATGATAGAAACACCATGCCAAATTAATATGGCAATCAAATTTTTATGTGAATGATTTTCATGCATCCTCCAGGCCACCATTTTAGTGTATTTTTCAAGATATTAGAGTATTCCATGCTCAACATTAATGATATACAATATTGAGTAAATTTGCAGAAGGATTCAACAACTAAATAATGTGTTATATATACTAGTTTATTTTTAAGAATAAATCCTGACCATTTTTTCATTTCCAAGCAATTATAAATTGAGAAAGATATATGGTTTCAGTCCCTACACATCTAATCACCATTAAGATAGCTTATTTTACAAATCACAAAGAGGTAGGCATCTTGTATCAAATATTTATTACTAAATGTCTACTTGGCTAGTTATGGATCTTCAAGAATAATTTCAAGTGATGAAGTGTGAAAACTTATTCTTAGCTTAGGGTTTTATCTTTCTGCATTTGGTAGTTTAAATGTAATAATAATTTGATAAGTTTTGCAACACTTTAATGCATTACATATTGTAATTTATAATGATCTTGTCCTTATTGAATGTGGATTTCTAGAATTTTGGAGAGGAATCATTAATATTTTAATATTCTTATATCATATCTCTTTTATCATGTCTATATGTTGTGTATTTTGGTTGGTTTTTCCTTTGTAACCCAATATAACAAACTAGTCCTAGAAGTATCGACCCTCCATGCATCATTAAAATGAAAAAAATTATTCACTAGTAGTGTAGGATTAGGAAGTTAGTTATATGCACTAATTTATCCAATATTATACCCAAGGAACATATTTGAAGCAATCCAAAGCAATTTTATCCTTAGAGGATCATGTCTTGCATATTTGTATCAATGTAATAGAGGTTATAGAAGTAGGTTAGTCTTTGACCTAGTGATAGAATTTGGGATCAAATTATACATTTGGATATTACTGTAATTTATTTATCTTTTATATATATTTATTTTTAATTAAATTTTACCAACTATTGCCTTCAAGAACACCTTCCTAGGTCTATTCGAACCCAAAGTGAAGGGTATATTACCCACTCTTAGAAACTAACCTATCATCACTCACCCTATGTTGATGATTTAGTCTCTTTTCCTTCAAGAGTGACATATCTTTGGCCTTGAAGTAGATTTACCACTCTAGAAGTGTGAGTGGTTATTTCAAGACCCAACATGGCTAATATAAACAAAACATGAGGAATCCTTATAAGCTAGGACACAACATCCTACCTTGGAGATATTTATTTATATTTTTGGTCATCATTGGGCTTTCCTTGTAGTCTCATTCAAATTTGAGTACTTATAAACATGCTTGGTGGTGAAGATTTCACTAGCTAATCACTCCACACATGTTTTACATATTATATATTGTGTTTTTATGTTATGTCCATTTTTATTATTTTCACTTGATCTTGTCACTTAGGAGGCTTTTTTTTTTGTGTGATATATATTCCTTCATGATTTCTCATTCAAGGGCAAAAGTGGGGGTATATTTCATCTTCATCCATAATGATCAAACATGTGCAAGTGTCTCAAGTATGCATCTCTTATCACATATTTATACTCATTTTTCATATTATCATATTCATATTTATTTTATTATTTTTACTCTTATTCGATTACTTTATCACATTTATTTTTAGTTTATCATTCTTATGATATATTTATATGCATAGATTAGCATGTTTTGATGTTTTTTTTAATCCAAATTTTCTCTCTCCTTAATTTATGTGTACCCCTTTTTGAAACACACAAAATCAAGGCACATATAATCACTAACTTAACTTTCATGTTTACATGTAGTTCACATGTCGACTCTAGATTGTTGTTTTGACTATTTTTTCTTCTAGTTGTGCTTACCTTTTTCCTTTTACTTTTTTATGTTTTCTCATATAGATTCACATGCACGCCAAAGTGGGGGGAAACCTAAGGATGAAAGGTATATCCTTTGCATTTTACTGATTATTTTGTAACATTTTATTTGGGTGTCTTTAGTATATTTCCCTAACACATGATGTTGATTAATTTATCACTTATAATGACTCTAGACATGACTTGAACTACTTAGAAATTTACCAACTCACAAAACTATTTATCCATCTATATTTATAGATTTTAGGTCTAAAATTGACCTAATTTGGTGTCATATGTGGAGCCTTAGACTAATTTTTATAATTAAAAAAATATTGAGTCCAATCCATTTCCAACTAGTCATTATTTTCTATCTCCCAATACCAATAAAATCAAATTATACATCCAAGAAATGTTTAAACGAACATAACACCTAGGTCATTTCATCATTGACCACTAGGATAATTTGTTAGGTCTCAAAATCACTGCTCCACTTTTTAGAACTAAAAACTATTCACAAGGAAAATGTTGTCAACAAGTGAATGAAAATGGTTCATCAATAAAATAATGGAGGACTTTGAGCTCAATCTATGAGAGTGGATTATATCTCCAACACTTCGAGCTCAACTTAGACTCGGGATGTTGTTCCCAAGGGTGTACCTTAACAAGTATTGAAATCATATAAATTAAAAACAATAAAATATGGATAGCCAAACTCAACTTGTTTTCATGGTCCCAAGGACTATCATTGGACCAAGAATAATTGGAATCTCAATACCCATATATAGTTGATTCAACTGTGAAAATATAACCTACATGAGATAAATTTTTTTGAAGCTCACTGATGATAGATCTCTAGTTATATCACAAGGTTATAAATGTACATTAACTAATCCCACTCCTATACTATTGGTTTATGTTTTATTTTTATGGTGTGAGATTTTTGAATGGTTCAGATCAATACTTTTCTATTGGGAAATAGACTCATAGAGCATTGAGAAGAGAAAAAATAGGAAAATAAGAATATGAAGCTATACATTTACGTACAAAAATGAATATGAAATATTTTGATAGAACATAATAATTTAGAACACAACTTTATATATATTTATATGTATAAAGTGAGAAAGATCATTATACACCTTGTAATGTTTTCAAATTGATGTTGCATTCATCTAGCTTGATATTACATTTATTCCAACAAGTGTGGATTTAAGTGAAACCCCTAATTGAGACTAATAAATATTTATGAATACATACATAATTCCATGGAGACATTATGAAACAAAATCTCATTACAATATCACTATTTTTTTATTTCACATGTATGCAACCTCTCAACAAACTGAAATTAGCATTAATGGATTTCCTACAACTTCATTACCATATATAAACCATACAAAAACCAACCTTCTCAAAAAATGATTGAAATGATCCTATATTGGCATGCATCCTTGGGGAACTCAAAAATTATCCTCTTGATCCTTTTGTTTGTTTCTCCACTTTACATCATACTGATCCCTCCCATTCCCCCAAAGATTCATCGATATGTATCCTATTCTTTGATCTCCCTTGAGATTTTGCTAGATAGGGCGCCACTCTTTCCCTTTATCTTTCAATCACCATTTTTTTGCTCTACAAGAACCTACAAATCATATTCTCTAGAATTGTATTTCAAAAGCTACAATCATGCAAATTATCATGTCATATTCATTCCATTTGATAGGCCAACTTGAGGTTGGAAACATAAAATTATGAGGAAAATCTAAGGCCTAAAGTGGAAAGGTCATTTCTAGGATATTCATTCAAAGGCATCCAAGGAACTTTCAATGAAGGTAGATCCTCTTCAAAAAAAAATTAAAAAAACCTTTGAACGAAAGTACCTTCTATAATTAGAAAAAAAGGACATTCACTCAAAGGTCCCTTTCTATTCCTTTAATAAAAAGTTCAATGGAGATTACCTTTTCACAAAGGTGTTTTTATATTTTAACCTTTGAATGAAGGTTCAATTTTGTTCAATTTTTTTAATTCACCTTCAAACAAAGGCTTTTCTACTTTTCACCCCCATTTGAATTGAAAAAACTAATGCCCCAAGTTTGGGACTCACTAAATTGTGGGTTTATCATCCAAAAAGCTAGATGTGGCTAAAGCTTAAGATTTTGAAGTATGACATGATGAATAAAATATTGAATATAAAAGTAGATGAAAAATCAATATTATAAATCTATAATTTTGTTATAAAGCTAACCATGGGATCTAGTTTCAAGAAAAGAGTAAATATCTTCAATGTTATGGATGTATTTTTGACAAAGTTGAGGGACTTTAATTCCAAGAAATTTTCCTATGGAAAATAAAAGTTATTGATAATTAGAGACTACCATTTAGGTTGTTTCATTGAAATAATAACAAGTTTTGAATCCATCTCTAACCTATTTGAGGAAACACTTAATTACCTTGAAGGCTTTCCAAATATTTTAAATGACAAAAGGCCCTTTAATCTTGACAAGGGTATTGAATTGTTAATAAGAAGAGTGTGGAGACCATTCCCTATCCATATTTTTCCATAGGGTTAGAGTATAATAGAGTGTCCCTATAGTATAAAAATGCACATCCCACTACTGGGTCATATTCTAATTTAGTAATTTATGCCAAATAGTGTGCTCCAACTTGGGGCATAAGAAGGATAGGATAAGTTCATTATAGACGACATTATACACTGGACAAGGGTAAACTAGGACCCAAATATACACTGACACATTACACAAGGCTTCCAAAATCCATGAAACACATCCGTAAATAGCGCTAACATGCCAAGTTGGCCAAATCAATATTAATGCTACCAAGCAACCACATACACATTTCACTAGGTCTAGAAACATCTCACAGACCATGTAGCAACATTACTTAATATCTTGGAATATTATAACACCAATAGAATATTCAAAATAATTGGTGCAAACACATGAAACTAAAAACTCTATCATCCTATGTAACCAATCAAACTGCCACTAAGATACAATTCATGAACCAAGTTTGCAAAATAGCTGAACACCAAACCATCCAAGAGAAGATAGATACAAGTATCTTTAGCACATTCCCAAATCTACAAGACAAGAAACTTCAGCATAGAGAAATACAAAGAAATTCCATTTCTCCCAGATATCCCTCTTCATAGGCTAGACACTATTAAACACATCTTCTATTGTCGCATGATCCAAAACCTGAAAAATCTAGATATAACACCTTCAAAGGCACAACTTCAAGAATGAAGAAATGCAAAGCACAACATAGAACATATCCCTATCACCTTGTACACTCTATATAAATTTTCTCAAAAGCACTTGGAAACCAAGTGACCTTGTTACATCCGCAACACCTACTCAACACAACAAACACCTCATTATTACCAGACTAGAGGTTGACATCAATGAAAACACTAATGAAAACATAATGCAATAATTTTTTGAAGGCTAAAATAACCTTCATTGCCTCACTTCTAAAACTTAGGTTGAGGAAACTCTTTTAGCTACCATCCTCCAATTTTTCTTCCCCAATGTTAGAAAAAAGTTGGATAGGAATTTATCTAATAGCATGCCATCATGGATGTGTGATTCCTTTATATGCATATTCCTCATGACTTCCCTAATAGATTTCTCTATAGATTTAGATTCCATGCAGAAGACTAATTTTAGTTATATTGTGAGGTCCTCTTGTTTGCAAGCATAGACATGGTTGGGTATGATAATCCATTTTTCCATCTTCTATAATAGAGGTATTCATTATAGTTAAGAAAAACATAATTTAATTTATTAGTTTTTATGATGAGATATATACAACTCCAATCATTTCTATTTTATTCAAAACTCCCTAAAAAATATATTATTTCAAGTTGTCGAACTACCCCATCACAATCTTGCCAAATTCCTTCTTGGGATTTAGTTGGTGATAACCACCAAACCTGACCAACTTCTACTTCCTTTGAGATAATAATCCTCTATCTAATTGATGCCTTATTAGATACAAAATTTGTCTATTTATCTGCTTCTTTGTATGTGTGTTTAGTGGTGAAATCATTGATGGATTCTAAGTATGATAGAATCTAATGTATCTAATTAGAATTTTTTTAATTAAATAGGTCTTTTAGGTTTCTCTAATTAAAATCTAAGAATACCCTTAATATCAACTTGAACCAGTTTCTCCTCGACGTAAATCTTCAAACCTTCTAAAAGAGTGGAAAATTTCACTTCATTATTTATTCCTTTTGAATAAAAAATTGATCTTTCCTAAATGAGGACTCATTGGTCATTAATTAGGATACATACTACACCTCAGCCCCTAGATCACCTCTCAAGGTTCTGTCAAAATTAAGGTTTGGTCTATCAATTGGGAAGACCACCCATTTGGTTGTCCTTCATTTCACATTTTCATCCATCCCATGACTAGTTTTTCTAACAAAGGTAGGATATTTTATTAATATCCCTTCTTTATTGAACTTTTTATCCTATACAATGAATTTTCATGTCCCAATTCTCCTCACTCTTGTGAATTATTCACATATTCCTATTTCAATATTTTTAATTATTACTTCAATGGATGATGCTTTATCTTCAAATATTCTACAAGTATATTATTTCCATAGATACCATATGACCATGGTTGAATATTCATCCCAAATACTAAACCAAACTAATCCTTTAAAAATATATAACTAACTCCAATAATATTAAAGATGTTGGATAAAAGAGCTCCATTCCATCCTAGTTTTTGAAAGAGCTAACCCTAGCACCCTTGGGAAAATGGATAGTTCAACAAAAGGTGGTTAATTTTTTCTTCTTCATTCTAACATAGAGGAAACTAGGAGAGGCCAAGAAAAAAAATGGATTGAATTCTCTTACCCATCATTATCTGATTATAAAATATAGACCACACAAAGGTATTTGCTTTTGGTGATACATTAGTACCCCAACATAATTCTTTCAACTAATCTTGTTAGTGATCCATTTTATTCTGAATATCATAAACAATATTAGTGAAGTATCTCCCAAAATTTTCCCCACACCAAATTATTTTATCATCCTTGTTAGATAGCAATAGTTTTCTCTTCAATAGCTCTTCCCTTAATTTTTTTTTTCCTTTTGGGGAATTGGGGAGTTATCAAAATTCCTCTATACATAGTCATGTATGAGAGACTCATCCTTAATTAGAAGTTAATCCATTGATTTATCACTAGAAATATCCTCCATAATATCCCTACATTCCTTGAGCCTGACAATCTCCATGAAAGGAATGTGTCCATTCTAGGAATCATATAAAAAATGATGTATTTTTTGCTTTATTTATCTTCCATGAGATGTGATTAGTACTTATGGTTCTATATCTCATCATGAAATTCCAAAGATGAGGTCTATCGAGAGGGTTAGCAATTGTAAAGATACACCTTGGCTCTTCCTCATCTAAATATTTACTTCTAATAATTTTACATTGTAGGGCTTCTAAATTTTCATGCATTCTCCAAAATTAAGATTTTCTCCCAAAGCTAAAATTTGATATTTAATATATCTAATCCTTGTACCATTTTTCTCCTTTCTATTTTTCACCTTGTACCAATAAATTAAGGGGCTCTATTTTATCTCATTGGATCCTTACATTTGAAGATTTTATGTATCCCATTAAAATATTTAGAAGCTTTCCTAGTTAATTCATTGAAGAATATAAACTAGGATAGAAACCAACTATCACTTTGATCATGGTTATTATCTCCATAATTTATTAGCCAACACACTTTCCATGATTCTGATTGGTGCAGGAGCACCTAGAAGAACACCTAGGAAACACTAGGAATAGAAAAGGTTTGTGAATTTTTGTTTTAATGTGATAAGGTCATGTTGACCATCTGAACTTATGGGAGAGTTTTAGACATATCTTGGTTAGGAGCTATCTGGAGTGGAAGAGTTGTGAGGTTAGACACTCATGGTTGGTAAGTTCTAATAATTGGAAATAAAGCCCAAAATGTTGCTTTGTGCAATTTTGGCCAAATGTGGTGGTTATGTCTGACCAAGGGAAGGGTAACCACCTTGGGAAACCTATTTAAGGATTGCCTCGATGTGTGTGAAAGGTTGGAAGGCATTTGAAGTTTTGTGATCTTGAAATTTTCATGAAGGAGAAATAAGAATAGTAGGAGCAATTGTTTAATTTTTTGTGTTTGAGCTTTTGGCAGTGTGTTAATGGCATAACCAGGCATTGGCATACGTGTGGAATGTAGTTTAGCTGATCTCAAAGTGTTGGTTGGTCATTAGCTAGTTGTTTCATTGTACAAGTTGTTACTTTTCTGTTCTCCAAGTTCTTGTTTTTGATTGTTCTGCCTGGCAAGCTGCAATAAATGGAGTCCTAGACCACCTTTCCCCTGTACCTGGTGTATGGGCTCTTGGAAACAATGGCTAGGCTCCATGCCTGTATTTTTAGTAGTGTTAAGAGGTACTAGGAGTCAAGTGAGCATGAAAGAAGACCTTTCCTAGGCGAGCTAAATAGTGCCCGACTCGGAAGGTCAGGAGGTGTAAATCACCTAACCTGTAGGGGAGACCTCTCCATGATAATTCCCATGGTAGAAAGGTGGAAGAAGGCCTTACATAGGTCTGGTACCTGGTAAGAGGCTACATCAATCCATTTGATGGCAGAACTCTTTGAAAGTTCAACCGGGTGGCCAAGCAATGACAAAAAAACCCTACATTTGCCAAATTGGTGAAGAAACCTGTGTACGGAAAGACAAGGCATAAGACTTTGGAAACCTTAAAGAGGTTGGTGTCAGGACCAAGGAAGCACAGGGAAGGTTTGGGGTTCTTTGGGAAAGTTTTGAGAAACATCCACTTTTCTTGGGTTAGGAGGGCTAATAGGGGCTCTAGGCTTGTAGCCTTTTTAACCCTAGATGAGGGTTTGGAGGGAGCGATGGAGAAATGGATTCTAGTGGTTGATCAATAACCCTAATAGGATGCTAAGAAGCATGATTTCACATCTCTACACCCTTGCAAGAATCTAGTTGAGTGTTTTTTGTGGTTGGCCTTTAGGGATGATTAAGGGTCAAGGGTGAAACAAAGGCAAGGCACCAAGTTTTGGTTGGGTTGTATGACATGGATGGAAGTGGGGATGGCTAGTAGAACCAGGGGTACCTACATTTGAGTTAGGACCTATAGTTTGATTTGGTGGGGAGTGCCACCAAAGGGAATTTCCAAGGTGAGACCCGGAGCACACCATTGATTTTTATTTTACATATTCTTACTGAATATGTTCATAGTCTTGTGTGAGTGGCTCCTTGGAACATGGGTATGCCCATATATTTACTTGGAAGGTTTTCTATATTGAAGCCTAGAAGAGTCACAATCCTTCTCTAAGTTGATTTATTTTAATTGAAGAATAATGTATCTTAGATTTTTTATGTTCATTAGTTGATCATAATATTTGATATAGCCATCTAGTGTTGCCTTGACAACCATTGCTTCGTCAAGATTTACATTACCATAAACGAGTGTATCATCAACAAAAGTTGATGAATGATTGCTAGAATATTTTTGGCTACTAAGATTCCTTTCCACCTATCCACCTCCATCTTTTTATTTATACCTCTACCCAATTCCTTTGTCATAATCATGAAGAGAAAGGGAGAGAGAGGATTTCACTACCTTATACCTTGCTTATAGATCTAGCCACATGGTGATCTATTGACCACTACTAAATATCTTGTGGAGGAAATTAAAGAATAGATCTAGTATAGGCATCTATGGTCAAATCCAGAATTTTCAACTAATAATCTCTAGCTTACTTGATCATATGCCTTGCTTATATTGAGCTTGATAATCATACTCTTTTGATTCTTTTTTTTAATGGAAATAAGTGATTCATGAGCTATAATGATACCATCTATGATATTTTTCCCTAGTATAAAACCACTTTGTTCTCGAGAGATAATGGAAGGGGCCAAGAGCTTTAATCTATTAGTCATTAATTTGGAAATGATTTTGTAAATTTTATTGTATAGAGAGATCAAGTGGTAGTAAAGAAAGAAGAATAGAACATTTTTTTTTGGAATGAGAACTATATTGGTGTTCTTAAAATCTCTCAAAATCTCACTAGATTTCCTTGAATCCTCTACTAGTTTCCAAATTTCTATTCTAATGAAATCCTATTAGAACTAGTAAAAAAGAACTAAGAAACCATTTGGCCCAAGGGATTTATCAAGTAGAGTTGAAAGATGGCACGTTTAATTTCCTCCTAGTTAATTAGAGCCATTAAGATATCATTATCTTTAATTTTAATCAAATTCTAAGGATATTGCCCAAGATATTGGGCAAAAGGGGATCTAACAACTCCCTGCCTGTCAATAAGTATTGGAATAATTTAATTTTGTCAACCTAAATCTCTTTGGGATTTATCAATGAACTTCTATTTGAAGAGTTTGATGTTCACAATTCTATTCTTCTCTTAAAAATTATTTTAAATCAAAATCTAAGTTAAAATATAAATTTTAATAGTTTTGCTTTTAAAATTAAACCCAAGATTACAGATAGTCTCCATAAACATAGAAGAATATTCTCTGAAAAACCAATTCCGATACTGCGCCAACTCATTCTCTCTCATCCCACAAAATAAATAGGCATCGTCTAGCCAAATATAAAGCATTTTGAATTGCAATAATATAATTAATATTTAATAATTTCTAAAAGAAAATATGGAGAGCTCCATAACAAATATAAAAACAGAAAAAGGTAACTTAAATTTCAAATACAATGCTGATTTGCCAGGCATTATACAAAACCAGAGAGGTAAAAAAAATATCACACTCTTCATATAAAGAGAACAAAACTCATAATTTACATTCCAAATACATATGCTCGTTTGTTGGACATTAAAAAGATCTGTGAAGAAATAAAGAGGGAAAATAAAAAAATTTGTGCCTCACTTCACAAAAAATAAAAAATAAAAAGCTTTCTCCCTAAAATTTTAGTTACATTGTCCATCTTTGCCCACAGCGACAGAATGCTTTGATCAGAATGCTCTTACGATCAAAGCATACGATCACTCACTCCACCGTTCACATACAAATCTGTCAAAGTCTGAAGGAAAAAAACTTGTCGTTTCAGTGAAAGAATGTATTCTGTCGTCTCGCTAAACAACACTTCCGCCTTCACCAAATTTGTCCCTCAGGGCTAAATTTAGGCAAACCACCAAACATCAGGCCTTTTTAGCATCTTTCTGCGAAAGCACCTTGCTCTTATAAGATACTTTAGGGTATCTGCCAAACTTCCAACAACTAGGCGGGAATATTGTGTTTGAATTTGAACATGGTTTTCTATATGTGCAGGGAATTGTTAATCGTAGATGGTCACGACAATTTTTTAACGCAAACGGATTTTGGCAGAAGAATGGAACAGGGTAAGCATGCCCACATCCACCACCTAAGAAGTCAAAGCTTAGTGTGTGACGTTTAAGCCCAACCCATTCATGGATATCTTAGCACATTTTCTCTTTGCACTCAAGGATAGAAACTATGATGCAAAGAAACCTTACATTGCAATTCAAAGCCAAAACATGTCATGATCTCACATATCTGTAATCAAAATGATTGGGCCTACCACAAGACTTGAGGACATGCAGAAACCATCAATATTTAACACCCTCTATGTAGACCATTGATCTTTCTCAAGAAAATATTAAGTCTACAGACTTAGGAAATACTAAAGTCATTGCCTTTCGGTCAGTCGGTAATCATTAGGACGAAGGGGCTAGTAACATGACCACTCGTAAGGCTTAGGCTGTAGCTTAAGAAACATGTTATCACCTATTGTTAGTCAACTTAGAAATATAAATTGTATAGAGTTATGACCGAAACCCTTAGGGTTTTTCTACAAAACCCTAGCTAGACCAGAGAGTAAAAATAATTCATTTTTGAGCTCCACTTTTATCACCTGGACATGCAAACCATACATCTCAGATGTACTCCAAAAACCCATATCAGATCTATTGTCTATTTTCTCTACAACCCTCCAAAACTACCTGCATCTTCGTTCTACATGACTATGCAACATTTGTGCAACTTTTGCGATGTTGCTTGACAACATTTACAACTTTTTAGAACCTGCATTGTGCAACTGCAGACAATCTTCCTGTGCTAGTCGACTGACATCAATGACAAAAATTCTAATAGTACAAAACTTAGTTACATATCTACTACTCTAGTTGAGAAATCTATAACATGTAGAGAAGTTATTTATTTATTATTTACACTCAATGAATAATTGAATCTTCTTGGACTCCCATATATCTCTACATTGTATAAAATTTATCTTGCCCAAAGGCTTAGTAAATATAATAGTCATGTTTTTATGTGTGTTACCATATTTCAAATCTATCTCATGATTGATCTTTCACTTACAAAATGACATAAATATTAAATATATTTTAACTTGGCATGGTACATGAGATTGTTTACAAATTTTATTGAAATTTGATTGTCACACTTGATATTTGTTGGTCCTTTTTTTGTGTGTCTCATACCTTCAAGAATATTCCTTATCCAAATAACTTCAAAAGTAGCATTGTACAATACTTTATAATTAGCTTTTGTAGAGGACAAGGAATTAACTAGTTGCTTCTAGCTACTATGAAACAAAATGCTTGATTCTATGTTAAATGCATATTTAGTGGTGGATTTTCTATCATCTAGATCACTCACCCAGTTAGAATATAAATATTCTATCTATTGGTTCCCAAAATTGTTGCTCCATAATCCTAAAACTTATTTTTACCTTTAGAGCTAAGGATTTATTGTTAAAAAGGTAAAATAGGGGTTCATCAATAGATTGAGGAGGGTAAAAGGCCAATTGATGATAGTGGATAGTCTATCCTACACTTTAGGCTTAGCTAAACTCTGAAGGGTATTCACAAAGGTATTTTTAATAGGTTTTAAACCAATTAAAATGTAGTATGACTGCAAAAATTAGTAATTATACCCAATGTACATTTGACCTCCATTATCTATCACTAGATCAAGACAAACTAGCTACATAAAACCTCTTATATAGCTAATAAAATATTTTGCACGTGCACACATAGATGACAATAATTTTAGAACCCGCAAAGATGATTTTGTTTAATATTTCATACACAATGGCAATGTGCAAAGAAGCATGACATGATTCTCTAATGATTTCACTATTTAGGTTTTCCTAAGATTGTTCCCTACTTTATAACAATAAAACATGAATAACATGTATATCCCAATTTAAACTTAATCTAGTTTTTTACTTTTAATAGGGATGAAGGGTGCTTAAATGATGAAATGTTTGGTCCTTCACCAATATGGAGCAATGCCTACTCCATTAGGAAGCAAAGTTATGAACAAAAAAAGAGAGGAGATACATCCAATAGACATCAATAGAACCAAAGATGCATTTACATATAAATCAAATATTACATCCTACAAAATAGATATACTTAATAATCCATCTCAGAACTGCAATAACTCATATGGAATAAAGGGAAAGCCATTAGAATAGCATTACAATGCATTAGAAGCTATTACTCTTCATGTAACCTCTATTAAAATTACACTAGCAAATGTGGTGAGTGAAAATACTTAGTTGCAACTATACATTTTCTTGAATCATTATAAATTTCCATGGAAACATATCATTATAAATTTCTTGAATTTATATACCCTAGAACTAGTAACAAACATTCTTAGACAAGAAAAAATGACTCAAAAACCACCCATTTTTATGTAGAACAAATTGGTATTTATAAATCTTCAATTTTAGGTGTCGAATTTGCATGTAAGAACCTCAAGATGAGAGAAAGTTACAGATTAAGGAAACTACTTTTCTAATTGTAACCATACTTCCCCCATTATTTGTATGTAAAATCTTGTGAAAAACTATCTATAAATGTGTTGAGAGTATTGTGGGAGTTATGAACATCCTCCAAATATGTAAATCATCTTTCCATTTATGGTGTCTCTGGTTTCAACATGTTAGGACAGAAAAACTTTTAGAATTTATGTGATTGATGTCTAGGAGCTAGCATGCGACCATTGGGAGCTTCAAACCCTAACCACCACATTAATCACATTGTGGGGATCTTATTTCTCCTATTGTTGAAAGTGTTAGTGTGAAAAGAGGCTTTATCAAACTATTTAGCTTTTGCCTACTTAGTAGAGTCTTGTTCACACTACACTTAAGCTCACTTAGAGGCTATCTAGACTTTTGTCTCACCTCATGCAGACTCACCAAGTGTCTCAATGCTTGTCCATAGAGTCATACAATTGTTTCATACTTGGAGGGGTAGTCAAATTTTGACTCCTACCTTCTCACTTCTTCATCCACGCCTTTATAAAAAAATATCATTTATACATTTTATAACACATCGCATGCTTATGAAATTTTCTTATTTTTCATTCTCATTTGTGGATTGTTTTGAGTTTGCAAACAGATCTTGGCTGCTCCAACAAAAAGTACATGTGAATATGCACCATTAATATTATATAATATTTTATGGATGAGAGAAATACAATTAGGTAGTTTTAGGGCCTTATTGGGTCATTTGTGTCAACTTAGGTCATATAGGGAGGTAGATGGAAGTGAATAGTATAAAATGTGGGAGTTTTGGAGTTTTGAGGCTTGGGGGTTGGGGGAACCCCATAACTCTTACCACTATTTGTAGACTTATTAACATACCTATAGTACTTAGTCACACATATGCAACTCTAGTTGAGACATTTATAGCATGTAGATAAATTAAATATTTAATATTTACACACGAGCCTTAATGAATAAATGATTTTTCTTGGACTCTTAGCATATCCCTACAATGTATAAAATTTCTTTCCCATTTAGGCTTAGCAAATATATTAGTCATATTGTCATTTGTGTTTACAATATTTCAACTCTATCTCACAATTGATTTTACCTCTTACAAAATGATTTCAAGTTTCAATATATTTTAATTTAGCATGATATATTGGATTGTTTCCTAATTTTATTGAACTTTTATTGTCACACTTGATATTTTTCAATCCTTTTTATCGTGTCTCATATCTTCAAGAAACCATCTTAGTCAAATAGATTCAAAAGTAACACTACAAAATGCTTTACGATCAACTTCAATAGAGGATAAATAAATAGTTGGTTGCTTCTAGCTACTATAAGATACAATGTTTGATATTATATTAAATGAATATCTTGTGGTGGAT
Organism: Sequoiadendron giganteum; assembly: GCA_007115665.2. Taxonomy (NCBI): domain Eukaryota; kingdom Viridiplantae; phylum Streptophyta; class Pinopsida; order Cupressales; family Cupressaceae; genus Sequoiadendron; species Sequoiadendron giganteum. The sequence goes on along the minus strand of CM021107.1, from coordinate 24,526,683 downwards.
TTTCTATCATCTAGATCATCCACCCAATTAAAAAATGAATAATCTATTTGTTGGTTAGAAAAAATTCTGCTCCACAATCTTATAACTTATTCTTACCTTTAGGGCTAGGGATTTGTTGTTAAGAAGGTAAAAAAGGGTTCATCAATAGACTAAGGAGGGTTAAAGTACAATTTATGAGAGTGAATAGTCTCTCTTCCAATTTTGACTTTGTTAACCCAATATTCATAGAGGTATTATTAATAGGGTTTTAAACCAATTAAAATATCGCATGACTATACAACAACCAATAACTATACCCAATATACACTTGACCCCCATTAGTTGTCTCTAGGTCAAGATATACGAGCTACATAAAACCTATTTTATAGCTAATAAAATACCTTGCACATGCACCCATAGATGACAATGATATTATAATCCTTAAAAATGATTGTTTAACATTTACCTGTTTAGGTTTGCCTAAGATTGTTCCATGGTTTATAATAATAAAATCATGAATCATATGTCTAAATTAAACCTAATTGATTCCTACTTTGAATAGGGATGGAGGGTACTTAAATGATAGAATGTTTGATCCTTTACCAATATCGACTAGTTCCTAATCCATTAGGAAAAAAATCATGAGCAACCAAGGCGAAGGAGATACATCCAATAAAATTAATATAACAATAGATGTATTTACATACAAATCAAACATTAGAACTTGCATAATGAACATACTTAATAGTCCATCTCAAAATTGCAATAACATATGAAATAAAGGAAAGACTATTACAATAGAATTGCAATGCAGTAGAAGTCATCACTCTTTATGTAACCTATATTACAATTGCACCAATAAATATGGTGAAATATAATTAATACATATTTGTGACTATAGATTTACCTGAATAGTTAGTGTATTCTTGTTTATGTGTATGCTCATAAGGCTCTTAAGAGACTACACCGAAATAGTGCACTATGAAATGATCGAGTGATTTGGAGAATGAAAAAATACCTTCCCTACCATTTACTTGACTACTTGGACATGTTAGCACAATTGATTTTGGTACAGGATGCACAAAACAAAAAATATGCTTGTTTCTAAATTTTCATTGCTCTCTACTGATAGTTTTTGCAAGTTTGTATGGTCAAAAAGTGTTGAGTTGACCAAAATTGAGAGAAGTTAATGTGGAGTGATGTAATATGGACTTATACATGTAGAAAAAACATCCTTAGGTGCCATGAGCTCTGAGAACCACTTCGTCATAGTTTGACAATTTTTTGTTCTTAGGGCTCTTAATAGACTACACTGGAACGCACTCTGAAATGATCAAGTGACTTGGAGAATGAATATAGCCCTTCCCTAGAATTTTAATACCCACTTGGACATGTTGGCATAGTATATTTTGGTCTAGAATGGACAAAACAAAAAATATGCTTCTTGCCAAATTTGCACTGCTCTTTACTGACAGTTTTTGCAAGTATGCATTCTATGTTGGCATGGTCAAATGGTGTTGAGTTGACCAAAAATGAGAGAGGTTAATTTGGAGGAATAACATATGAAATTTTATGTGTAGGCAAAAAATTCTTAGGTTTCAAGAGCTCCGAGAACCTCTGTATCATTGTTTGGCAGTTTTTTGTTCTTAAGGCTCTTTAGAGACTACACCAGAATAGTGCACTCTGAAATGATCAAATGACTTAGAGAAGAAAAAATCCATTCCCTATCATTTTCCTACCCTCTTGGATGTGTTGGAATAGTTGGTTTTGGTCCAAGATGCATGAAACAAAAAAATATGTTCCTTGCCAAATTTACATTGCTCTTTACTAACAATTTTTGCAAGTGTGCATTCTAACTTTGCATGATCAAATAGTGTTGAGTTGACCAAATTTGGGAGAGGTTAATGTGGAGGGATTCCATATGGACTTGTAGATGTAGATGAAAATTTTTTAGGTGTCATGAGCTCCAAAAACCACTCTATCATAGTTTGACAACTTTTTGCTCTTAGGGCTCTTAATAGACTATGTTGGAATAATGCACTCTGAAATGATCGGGTGACTTGGAGAAAAAATAGTGAACTTACCCAAAATTGATCTACCCACCTAGACATGTTGGAATAACCCAAAAATTTTCAAACCTACTATTTTTTTTGCAATTTTGCAATTTACAACCTTTCTTTTGAATAATCATTTTCTCATGGGCAGCCTAGGGTTGTCCTATTTTTCTCAAATTTTTCGACATAATGACACCCCATAGCTATATCTTCATGTGTAAAATCCTATGAAACACAAATAAAAGGATATAGTCATACCTTAATAAGTGTGGGCATGGACATACAACTTATCATTTGAAAAATCACTACCACACCAACTTGATATTTGAGGTAAAGATGTTCATCTAATTTGGTAAAGCCCACTCTATGACCCTATTTGAGAACGTATAGAGATTTGATGAGTCTAAACTTATTCGTCTATTAATTTTTTAGGGAAAATCCTTCATGTTTATCATATAGACCTCTTCTTTCCTATAATCAACAAGGAAATGACTTATTACTTTCTATTTGACAAATCATCTTTCCACCCAAACTATGTAGCCATAGAAGAGATTATTTTCATAGTCTTTATCTTCTCACTTTAAAAATATTTTCTTCTTGCACTAGACCTCTTCAACATATGTAGCACTCACTATATATATATATATATATATAAAAGAAGAATGTGTACCAAATCTACACTAAAAAAATGAACTCTTGTTTCTAGGAATCAAAAATCCTATTACAATTCATAAACCATTCTAGGTTTAATAGTATATTAAATGTATAAAAAGGTTCTTTCATCTCAATGACCTCAAAATATATGTTCTATTAGGCTGGCTTCAATATTCCTCCATGTACTAATGGTGCTTATTTTGGTCCCATCGACTAATGTAATATTATACAAAGTATCAAGTAATGTTGGTTTACCCAATTCTTCCCATACTCTTTTTGGCATAATGCTAATACCTATGCATAGATCTTCCAATACATTTTTGAACCAATTTCTATGAACATGGATTTCAATCATAATCTTCATTTTCTAGAGGTCTTCACCACATTTTAAAATTTGTGGCCTTAATTCAATAGTTTTATTTTTGTTCTAATAATTAATGATTTTTTTAGTTTTTCTAATATATTTTCTTCCTCTGCAAGGTTGTTATGATTGTCACATATTTAGTTTAGGCCTTCCTTCTTCAAGATCCTAAAATAATTCAAATAGAAGGGCAAGGGGGGCCCTAGGTAACATGCACAACTTATATATTGATAAAGAAACTTATATACAAATTTATCATTAATTTGAACTTAAAATTTGCATTCCATGTTACTTATTTTGATGCACTAATAAGAAGAAAAATTCAAATTGAAAAAGCCATCATTGCTAAAGGAGAAGTTAAACTTTATTCAAAGGATAAAAACCAAAATGAAACTATTGAGACTAAGGATGTTAATGGATCAAGGAATCAAAGGATAAGCGATGTTGCTACTATATAGACTAAGAATAAAGGGATCAAATTTGGTAATTTTTCCAAGACAACCAAATTTAATAGTAGTATACATGTTAATGTAAATGTCTGATGATAATTTATGAGTGGAAATGATATGTGATTCATAAACTATTAAAGTGCAAGACTGCAAGAAATCAATAGATACATCATGTTATTGATCATAGCTAAACCATCTAAAAGTTATTATACATTCAAATTTTAAGTTTCGAGGTAGGAAACTTGCACACAACGAACAAAATATATCGAATATTGATTTTTATATATAAAAGTGTAGAGTAATTATCTATGTACATATACAAATTTGACATATATGCCAACTCAAAATATTATTTACAAAATGTGGCATATGTCATCTCAAGGTCTATATACAATGCACATCTCAAATAGCTATGCCATCTCAAGAAAATCCTAAACTTGTGGTAGATCATCAAAATGTAGCCTCTCCATGCCACCTGATGGATGAGAAGTTGGTTGCACAATAACAATTCAAACCACAAATTAGATTAATTAGCTCAATGATAAATTACTTAAACTACTAAATATAAACTTATCTATTAATTTTTATAACTTTCAAAGTAACATCTAGTTAAACTATACTAAACTATAATTTCTCAAAAATATTAATTAAATTCAAATTCAATTCTTCATTACCTCAACCCTTTGCTTATTGTTGACAAATGTTCTGTAAATGATGGTCCCTTAGGACGATCAGGATTCCTACCATATCAAAATGGTAGAGGATCCACATAGGTGGATGGTGGAATACTCTATAACAAGAAAAATAAAATTCACAAAATTAATATATAATTGTTGACAAACAAACATAAACTAAACATATATCTACGTATATCTAGAAACTTATCTATCTAGAAAATATAAAAAACCATATACCTGAACCGATGATTCTTCTTCAATTATTTGACAAGAACTCATCATGGATGAAGTAATTTCAAATTCCTGTACATAAAAAATGACAATAATGTAATACTATAAAAATGTATGTACATGTAATCACAATACATTTGAGTTTGACATCTAAATCACTACAATAAGTTATATAAGTTCTAACTAAACCACTGATTCAATTACCTCCGCTTTGAGTCATTCTATGAATGAGAGTCCCTTAGAACGATCGGGTGTTTTAATGTATGACATTTGAAAAGGTGCCACATCATTCACATCTAGAGTAGACTACAAAAGTAAAATAAGATCAATATATAAATTAATATGTATTTAATTAATCATAATTTAAAAGATATACATATAATAAGAAAGTTAAACATGTACAAAAATCATACCATGTTTAGGCCAGATTAAATGGCCTAAAGAGTACCATGACAAACTTCTCTAAGCTCATCCTTGGTCATCAAATATTCATTCCCACTTAAATATACATTATTAATACTATTTTTTATATTAATTTTAAATGAAATTTACTATGAAATAAATTTAAATTACTTGTACATAAGATTTATCTTAATCCTCATCTCTAGCCATGGATGGCTCTCTTGTGTTCTTTCATCACATGTCTCCGTGTATGTAGTACATGTTGTTGGCCCATCTCCTCTAAGTGTCACATCATGGACCTCATACTCATCTGTGTTTAGGGAGGCCCAGTAGTATCTCTAATATGACCTAAACACATATGACTGCACATAGTGCAATGATGAGGCACACAAATATGTCTAGATGATGATACTCCACCAACATTAATTGATGCAAGCGAATCCTGGGCATATGGGCAATCCTCATCACCCTAAAAAAATATCTTTTGTAGGAAGTTGCATTTTGGTTTGGGAGGTGTCTATACCATACTATCATAGGTGAACATTCTATTCATTTAAGCTCTTACCACTACCCTATGATGGAACATATGGAGGCTCACGGTAATGCTGGAATTGAACCGCTAACCCATGGAAAGGTATTTGTAGGCATGTAGCATTGCAGGAACCGCTACCCCTTGGCAGAGCAATTGACAACGTGCAGTAATGCGAGGATTGAACTGCAACCCACAATCATTGCTATGAATGGTTGTGGTCAGTTGAAACTGATACCCCACAACTATTATGGAAAGGATATGGAAAGTCTGTGGGATCCTTAGGCAATCGTAGATCTACAATTAGACTGAGGGTACAAATTCAAAATGGGTATTAGAAGGGCAACGGTCGAATACATTTGAATTCGATGCGAATTGTAGGGGGAGGTACAAAAAATGTTGGAAGGTTGAAGGTTGGAGGCAGAATGAAAAATAACGTAGAACAAAGGTCGGGGAAAAAAATGTTGAGATTGAATTGGGGAATGAACGGGTTGTGTAGCAGATTCCCTAAGGGGGAATATTGACATGTAAATGTAATGTGTTAATGAATTATAATTGTAAACTATGAATGCAATAATAATTATGTTTTGTGACACTTGTTACCGTTTCTAAATTTCCTCTTGTTTTGGAGTAATTGTTGCAAGATCGGTTAGCCTGATAAGGCCCACCTTTCTTGACTTGCATCAATTGGTATTAGAGCGGGTTTGGTTGGGTTGAGAGAAAACCTAGAATGGATTTTTGCTATGTTGAGAGGAGACCCTAGAGTTGGTGTTGTGGGTAGATTGTGAAGAGAGAAGACCTGCAACTGTAGAGGGTATTAACATGGTTCAATGAGGACATGGATAGAGAGGTCAACATAATGATAACCTAGTGGTTGTCATGGAGATTTTGAGAGGAATTATAGCAAGGATGGATGCTATGGAATTGGGACAAAGAAGAGGAGCACATGTAGAAGTTATCAATGAAGATGAGGAAGAAGAAGGAGAAGCAACCCCCCAAAATGTTGTGGATGATGATGATGAGAATGTGAGATTTCTAAGGGCTATGGCCAAAATAAATAGAAAACCCTAGATGGAACCTCCTTCCTATAATGGGAGTTTGAACTTAGAAGATCTAATTGGTTGGATCTCAGAGATGAAAAAGTATTTTGACTTGGAATCTGTAGAAGACCCACAAAGGGTGAAATTTGCTTGCACAAAGCTGAGAGGACATGCTTCCATATGGTGGGATCATGTGCAGACTAAAAGATAGAGAAGAGGCAAGGATAAAATTAGAACCTGGGAGAGGATGTTATCCAAGTTGAAGGAAAAGTTTTTTCCTACAAATTATTCGACGAATATGTTGAAGAAGTTGCAGAATTTGAAGCAAAGGGAGAAAAGTGTAGAAAAGTATATAGAAGAATTCTATAAGAAGAGCATAAGAGGAGGACTCATGGAAGATGACCCATAAAAGACGTCTAGGTATATGAATGGGTTGCATAATTCCATCTAGGACAAGATGAGTCTGGTCAGAGTAACTAGTGTTGAAGAGGCATATCAATATGCCTTAAAGGTGGAAGAAAATATTGCAAAGAGGTAGCAAAATAAATCTAGGGGTAGATGCAAATTCTCTCATGGAAGAGGAAAATTCAGTAGTGGTAGAGGCAGCCAAAGCCATCAAGAGGAGGCTAGCACATCTCAAACAAGTGCACCAAGTAGTAGAGGAAGAGACTCCTTTAGAGGGAGAGGAGAAAATTCTCGTGGGAGAGGATTCTTTGGAAGAAGCCGAGGAAGAGGCTCTAGTGGAACATGTTTCCAGTGTGGAGAAGTGGGACATAGGGTTTTTGAATGTCCACAAGTCCAGAGAGATGGAGGAAAAGGGAAAGAAGTGAGAGTGCATGTGGCACAATTAGGAGATGAGGTGATGACTACATCAAGGCATGGAGAAGATCCTAAATATGAGGAGTCATTGATGATGTGTAGAATTTTGTTGAGTCCCGAGAAAGAGAAACCAGAACCAGTGCAAAGGAGAAATATATTTAGGACAAGGTGTAAGGTGGATGGAAAATGTTCCAAGGTGATAGTGGAGATTGGTAGTATAGATAACATTGTATTTGAAGAAATGGTGGATAAGTTGAAGATGAAGAGGATAAAACATCCTAATCCATATAGAGTTTCATGGTTGCAGAAGGAGCATCATTTGTTGGCGAATGAACAATGTTTGGTAAGTTTTAAAATTGGTAAATATAAAGATGAAATTTTGTGTGATGTGATGCCAATGGATTCCTATCATATTATTTTGGGAAGACCATGGCAGTACGATAGACAAGCTATCCATGATGGAAAATTGAATAAGTATACCATCAAGAATGATGGGAAAGAGTATATTTTGAATCCTTTGAAGGATAAGGAAGAGGAGAGTGACCATACACCAAGGGTATGCTTGGTCAGTGAGAAATAATTTTTGAGAGATCTTAGAAAGGAGAAGGCATGTTTTGCTATTGTGCCCAAACCTGTAGGAAATAAGGATAAAGAAACAAAAGAAGAGCTGCTAAGTGAAATTTAGGAAATAATAGGAGAGTATGAAGATATTTTGTTGGATGAGTTACCCAATGGATTACCACCAATGAGGGATATCAGTCATTGTATGGATATAATTCCAAGGGCTAGTTTTCCTAATAAATCACCTTATAGGATGACACCTATGGATAATGAGAAGATCAATAGGCAAGTGCAAGAATTATTGGATAAGGGATTGATTAGAGAAAGTTTGAGCCCCTGTGCGGTTCCAACAATGTTGACACCAAAGAAAGGTGGAGAATGGCGCATGTGTATGAAATATAGAGATATAAAAAAGATAACAATCAAATATAGGTTTCCATTGCCAAGAATGGATGATCTAATGGATTGCTTGAGTGGAGCTAAATACTTCACAAAAATTGATTTGAAGAGTGGCTATCATCAGATAAGGATAAGGGAAGGAGAAGTATGGAAGACAACCTTCAAGACAAAAGATGGATTGTATGAATGGTTGGTTATGCCTTTTGGGTTGACAAATGCTCCAAGTAATTTCATGAGGCTGATGAATGAAGTTTTGAAACCATATCTTGGTAAGTTTGTAATTGTGTATTTGGATGATATTTTGATTTTTAGTAAGACAAAAGAAGGGCATTTGCAACATATTCAGTTAGTTTTGTAAAGATTAAGAGAAGAAAAGTTGTTGGTTAATCTGAAAATGTGTAGTTTTATGAAAGAAGAACTAGTGTATTTGGGTATTGTGGTGTCTAGTAGTGGTCTGAAAATGGACCTAGAGAATGCGAAAGCAATCGTTGATTAGCCGTAACCAAAGAGTATGTTTGAATCTAGGAGTTTCCATGGCTTGGTGAGCTTCTATAGAAAGTTCATAAGGAATTTCAGTGGTATTTGTGCCCCAATAATAGAAAAAATGAAGGGTACTAGAAGAGAGTTTGTGTGGACAACAACAGGAGAAAGGCATTTTAATATTTTGAAGGCAAAGGTGACAGAGCAACCTATATTAGCACTTCCATATTTTGGAAAGGTGTTTCAGGTTGATTGTGATGCAAGTAGGACAACAATAGTAGGTGTTTTAAGTCAAGAGGGAAGACCCATAGCGTATTTTAGTAAGAAGCTCAATGAGGCTAAAAGGAAATATTCTGTGTGTGTAGGTGCTTAAGAGATGGAGGCATTATTTTCTACCCAAGGAGTTTGTATTGCACACTGATCATCAGGCTTTACAGTTCATCCATAGCCAAGGTAAGTTGAATCAAAGACATGTGAAATGGGTTGAGTTTCTTCAAAGTTATTCATTTGTTTTGAAGCATAGAAGTGGGAAATCAAATAGGGTTGTTGATGCCTTGAGTAGGAGATGTTTGTTGTTGAACGAAATGAGAGTGAGTGTTGTTGGGTTTGATTTTATGGGGGAATTATATGAAAAGGATGTTGATTTCAGGGAAGCTTAGGAAGCTTGTAAGAACCCGACGAGGGTAGACATGACTCCATGGTTGGAGTATTTTATTCAGGAGAATTTGTTGTTCAAAGGGAAGAGGTTGTGTGAGGTTCCATGAGGGAGAATTTGTTGAGAGAAAAGGATAGTGGAGGTCCAAGTGGATGTCCAAGTGGACATTTTGGAGTGGATAAGACGTTGGAACAGGTGATAGAGAGATATTATTGGCCAGGAATGAGTGCGGATGTGAAGAGGATAGTGTAGGGTTATAGAATTTGTTAACATGCCAAAGGAGTGAGGAAAAATACAAGATTGTATCAACCACTACCCATACCAGAAAGGCCATGGGAATGCATTATCATGGATTTTGTTTTGGGATTTCCACATACACAAAGAGGTAATGATTCTATTTATGTTGTGGTGGATAGGTTTTCAAAAATGGTTCATTTTATTCCTTGTTAGAAGTCTAGTGATGCTTCACATATAGCTAAATTTTTTTCAAAGAGGTAGTTCGGTTGCATGGTTTTCCAAAGAGTATTGTCTTAGATAGGGATACTAAGTTTGTTGGTCATTTTTTGCATACTTTGTGGAAGAAAATGGGAACACAATTGGGGTATAGTTCTTCCTACCATCCGCAGACTGATGGTCAGACTAAAGTGGTGAATAAGAGTTTAGGCAATCTGTTGAGATGTCTAGTAGGTGATAAGCCTAGTCAATGGGATTTAGTGTTGCCACATGAAGAGTTTTCCTACAAAAATTCCATTAACATAAGTGTAGGAAAGAGTCCATTTTAGATTGTGTATATATACAACCCAAGGGGATTAGATGAATTGAGAGACAGTGCAGACTTGAGGAGGAGTGTTGTTGAAAAATATTTTGCTACGTATATTCAGGAGTTGCATAAGGAGGTGAGAGAGAGTTTAGAAACAAGTGCCAAGAAGTATAAGGGGAATGCTGATGTACACCAAAGAGTATAGGAATTCTAGGTTGGTGATCTGGTAATGGCGTATTTGAGAAAGGAAAGCTTCCCATAGGGAACATATAATAAATTGAAGTGGAAGAAGATAGGTCATTGTAGGATCTTAAGGAAGTTTTCATCAAATGCATATGAGATTGAACTTCCAGATGAAGTTGATATTTCCCTAATATTCAATGTTGCAGATCTGTATGAGTATCATGAAGAGGAAGGCATTGGTTGCTCACATTCACAGGATGCAATAGATTGGTTGCTTAAGTTGCCTGAGAAGAAAATGGAAGAGGTGAATCAGATAGTTGATTCACGCATTGCAAAGAAGACCAAGAGGAAGGAGTATTGGGAATATTTGGTTAGATGGAAGGACCATGCGACTAATGAAGCTTCATGGATCGATGCAACATACCTAGTGAAGTTTGGGATTCCTATCTTGAATGCACTAAATTTTTCCTAAGTTGTGCACTCATGAAAATTTTCATTTACCTGGAGTGTTTGATGCAGGAGCATCCTGGGCGTATGGGCAATCCTCATCACCCAATTGTTTTTTTCTATCATTTTATTTTATAGGAAGTTGTATTTTGGTTTGGGAGGTGTCTTTACCACACTATCATAGGTGAACATTATATTCATTTAAGCTCTTACCACTACCCTGCGATGGAACATCTGGAGTCTCGTGGTAATGCGGGAATTGAATCGCTAACCCGCGACAAGGTATTTGTAGGCATGCAACATTGTGGGAACCACTACCTCGTGACATAGCAATTGACAACATGTGGTAATGTGGGGATTGAATCGCAACCTTGCGGTTGTTGCTATGGATGGTTGCAGTATTGTGGGATGGTTGTGGTTAGTTGAAAATGCTACCCCATAACTGTTATGGAAAGGATATTACGGGTTTAAGTGATGCTTAGGAAATCATAGATATACGATCAGATCGAGGGTACAAATTCAAAATGGGTACTGATAGGGCAACAGTCGAATAAATTTGAATTCAACGCAAATTGTAGGGGGAGGTAAAAAAAATTTGGAAGGTCAAAGGTTGGAGGTAGAATGGAAAAATGCAGAACAAAGGGTTCGTGCAGAATAGAGGTTGGGGAAAAAATTGCTAAGATTGAATTGGGGAATAAATGGGTTGTGTAGTAGATTCCCGTAAGGGGGAATATTGACATATAAATGTAATGTGTTAATGAATTTTAATCGAAAATCATGAATGCAATAATAATTCTATTTTGTGACACTTGTTTTCATTTTTAAATTTCCTCTTGCTTTTTAGTAATTTTTGCAAGACCGGTTAGCCTGATAAGGCCCACCTTTCTTGACCTGCATCATTAACTAAACCACCAGGTGTATCACTATCAAATGGCTGGGAAAATTAAGAAGACTGAGTAATCAAATGGTCAATCAAAGAGTGTATGGCCATGAGACTTTGCATATTTGCATCTGCAACAATGTTTGGATGGGCTGTTGGAGGTGGGGGAGCAATAGGAGGAGGGGAAATGCATGGACCTTGGAGTTGTCGCATTGCCCCAGGTCTATCTCAAGGCATTCCTCTACCCACTCCTTGAAAATTTCTAAAATCAAAATAATTCACATGTTTCCTTAAAAAAAACTCCGCATATAATTTGTGGAGAAAATAAAGAGGGACATCAAGATTATTGTTGTGGTTTATCAAACACCATCCATCAATGATCCCAAAAGTTTCTTGTTATACCCTCATGTGTGCACCATTTTATTGAAGATTTGGGTTTACGTATATCAATAGGTTGTCTAGTTTTTGGATTCACAAAATATTGGGCTATTTGGGCTTTAGATATTTCTAATTATTTTATTTGGTTATAGCTCAAACTGTCTTAATATTGTAACATCTTTTTTTTCTCTTCACTCTTGAAATAAAGTATGTTGCCTTGTGAGGTCTTTCACATGACTTATTATTGCCTCTAAATTTGGTGTCATTGAACACAATTGAGGGTGATGATGGTATCTTTCAACAATATTCTTCAATTTAGTGACATTTATATCAATTAAATATTGAATTGAAGGAGGGTTTGGTGGAAGGATTCTCTCTCAAATCCTTCAGCCATTTTAAACCTTGTTTATAATTTTTTTTTTAAATTAACATAATTTTTAACTAATTATTAAAATTTATAAACAAAAATGTAGTATATACAAAAAATTATGAGAAAAAAAAAATGATGAAGAATACAAAAAATTTTGACTTGGATGAGAAATTTGAGGAAAATGCTTTTGTGTTGGAAAATTTGGTGATAGTCAAAACGAATATCAATTTTGGATCGGATATCCATTCACCTCTACTCTCACTCGCTCGATCGACTGTGCAAATGAATAAAAATGATCTTTTTTTAGAGCTTTTTTTTATTCTAGGTGTAGCTCTCCAAAAAAAAAAAATTATTATAAAAAGCTCTCTGAAAGGGATATCCCTTTTGAAAAGCATTTGTTTTTAAATATTCGATATATTTTTATATTATATGATATAATATATTAGATGTTATATATAATATATTATAATATTATAAATAATATATACTATTATAATATAAATAAAATATTATTATATTAATATTATAACATCATTATTTTATATAAATTATATACTATTATTATATATAAGAGTAATATATGATTATATATAATATATGATACATATAATATATAATATATTATGATTATATATATCATATAATATAATAAATTATGATATTATATATTATTATAATATAGATTGTAATAATATATATTATTTATTTTTTATAATATAATAATATTATATAATATAGAATAATAATATTATATAATATAGAATAATAATATTATATAATATAATAATATTATATCATATAATAAAAGAATATTTTACTTATATTATCATAATATATATTACTTATAATATCATCTATTATATATTATTAATATAATAATATATTAAATATTAAAAACATGCATATCTATATCCGTTTCAAAAAGCATGTGTTTTTTTAAAATATTTGATATATTTTTATATTATATGATATAATATATGAAATGATATTATATTATAATATTATAAGTAATATATATTATTATAATATATCATATAATATATAATATATAATATATTATAATATTATAGTATTATAAATAATATATAATATAAATAAAATATTATTATATTAAATATTATATTATACGATATATAATATCAAGGCCATGTTCACAAAATGAAAGATAAATTTTCCCCTAACAATGTCAATGAACAACTTAAAAAGTTACAACTGGCTCTTACTATTATCACTTCTATTGTGGATGGTATTATGTAGAAAACATTATTCGACACCATTTTTGGACACACCAAAATGAGGAAGCAAAATAAAAAGCAAGGGATAGCTAAGGAGGTTTTGACCCAGGAAGATGATAGCAAAGAGAAGTCTACTCTAGATTAAGAGGATTCCCTTGATGCAGTAAATAAAATTGGGACTTAATAATTCATCCTAAGGGCTGATCATGGGCATGTGGCTATTGATTCTGCTTCTAGCTATTCTGTTCTCGAGATGGGTATTTTTTGTTTTACTTGCATGCACCCTTTTCATGTTTTTTTGCTCGTATATGCCACAACCCTTCCTCTCTCTTTGAATGTGCAGGTTTCAGATCAAAAGAAGATTAGGAGAAGTTTGAAGGTCAATTATTCATTGTTGCATTCAAACCTTACACCTTGACAACATATGAAAACTTGCTTATCTCGACACTCGACAAAGATCCGATAGTGTAACAACTGGGGAAAGAAGGCTTTGATCTAGCTCCAGGGAACTGTGAAATGAGATCCAGGATTCATCTACTAGGACATAGTCACCTAGGGAAACTAGGTCCTTAATAATTAGCTTCAAATTCATATCATAGGTGCACAATACTTTGGTCAGTCCATTTCAAAGTCCTAATTTCTCTATGACATTCTAGTTTTGTTGTTTTTACATTAAAGTAGTTAGTTGCATCATTAGCCTAGTCAAATCATTGCATCTTATTCCAAAGTCTATTCCAAATTTGGTTAAGGATAGGTTGGCCCACCTTTAGGTTATAAGTCAATCTCATACCTTGTCCAAATCCATCAAACCCTTGCCACCTCCAACCACATTCTAAATGAAACAAGGAAAAGGTACCTAAACCCTGAAGGTCAAATCCTTAGGTTCATATTTTCCACCATTTCATTTCGGTGAACCTAACCTATTAACATTATATACCTTCTAAAATCTGAAGCAAACCTAGATCTAGGTTTAACATTGCATTGTTTTGCATTGTTCATTTAAGAATTCATTCTTGCATCATAAAAGGCATAAAAATTCAAAATTTGCATATAATATTGTATTATAGGTTACAATAGGGTTAATTTCAGTCATCATAGGTCAAATTTACATTCCAATTGCATTTACAAATCTACATTAGATCATTTAAATCTAAAAAATTTCTGAAAGTGTTCATTTAGGCATCTTGCATATAGCTCAAAAAGTGAAAAATTGTATTGTTTTGTTTCAAAAAGGTATCAACATAATCATTTTCAGATTGTAGTATATTAGAATTAGTCCATTATTGCATCTTAGATCTGGAAATTGCATTTACAATTGTCTTTTATTGCTTGAACATTTTGCAAATTGTTGCACATTGCATTTTGAGTTACATAATCATAAATTGGGTAAATTTTGGAAAATATTCACTATCGGACTTGTCTGCACACAAAATTGAGAACCATAAATAGTATAATAGACAATCAAACTTTGAAATTTTTAATAACTTGTGCAAGACATAATCGCACTAGGAAACTTGGTCTAACTATTTTGAGCTAAAATTTGTTGGAGTTGAGCAAATACAACACCATAGGAGCCCAGTGATCTCTGCAAGCAAGAATACCTGTTACAAGGAGAAGCAAAGAGAAGCAACAAAGAGAACCATGAAAATGCTCAAAGATGTGGAGCTCAATATTCCAATGTGTAAAAAATGAATTATTACAAAAGAGAAGAATTCAACCTCATATAGGTCAAAGAGACCCAAAAAAGGAAACTCTAGGTTTGCACATTAATAATTAATAAAACAATTAATTACTATGCACCTAATGTTAGCTTAAGTGTAAAAGAGATAAAAGGGAACTTTAAATAATTAATCAAATATTGTTTAATTAATAAAGTAAATAACCAGTTACTCTAACACCCCCCCTTAAGCTAGACTTAGGGAGAAGCTAAAACCTAGAAGAAGCTACAGAAAGCAAAAACAATGGGTTCCGACAACAAGGCCTAATCAGGTGCCCAAATACAAGGAAATCTCTATGAAACAGAGAAAAGGAGAAAACCCAGTGGGAAAAAAACTCCTCTCCAAAAAGAGATAGAAGAACATGCTGAAAGAAACATGAAGGAAGGAAGGCCTCATAGAGACCCCCCAAGGACAACTTCCTTCACCCCAAGCATAGAGCACAACTGAAGATAGCGCGACAATGCAAAAGGCTTCGTGAAGATGTTTGCAACCTGCTCGACAGTGGAAATATACTCCCAAGATGAGAGAACCATCCTGAATCAACTGTTGTATGAAATGCATATGAAGCTCAATGTGCTTCATCCGCTGATGCTCCACCGAGTTGCGAGAAATGTGTATAGCACTCTGATTGTCACACCAAAGAATAGTGGGACTATCAGGAGGAAAACCAAACTTAGTCATCAACTGTCGAAGCCATAAAATCTCCTAACTAGCGAGCACAACAGCTCGGTACTTAGCCTTTGTGGATGATAATGCATGAGCAGTCTGCTTCTTGCAAGACCATGTGATAGGACCAGAGCCAAGACAGAAAACAAAGCCAGTAGTAGACTTCCGATCATTGACATCACCAGCCCAATCTGAGTCAGTGTAGCGAACAATGTGAGGATCCCCTAATGTGTAGTGAATGCCGTAAGAAATGGTGCCCTAAATGTACCTCAAAATACATTTGGCAGCTTGCCAATGACTCTCATGAGGATCATGGGAGAATCGAGAGACAAGGCCAACCGCAAAGGAAAGATCAGGACGAGTGTGAGTCAGGTACACAAACTGCCAACCAACTGCCTGTAAAGTGTAGAATCTATTGAAGGAGTGGGGCAAGTAGTAGTCAAAACAACCCCTGACTGAAAAGGTGTGGGGGCAGGCTTGCAATCAAGCATGCCAAAGCGTTAAAGCATATCAAGAGCATACTTCTGCTGGTAAATGGAGATCCCATCAAGAGATTGAATCACCTGAAGACCAAGAAAATAGTGTAGAAGATTGAGATTTGTCATCTCAAACTGCTCCATCAAAGCTTGTTGAGCACGTTGAATCATAGAGGATGAGCTACCTGTGATGAGGAGATCATCAACATATAGCACAAGAATCAGGATCTCACCCTCAAGATTCTGAATATAGACGGTGGGATCAGAATGACAGCGTGTGAAACTAGTGGAGAGCAAAAAAGAGTCCATCTTCTCATACCAAGCCCGAGGGGCCTGTTTGAGACCATACAATGAATTTTGAAGTCTGCAAACCAAAGAAGCATCCTGCACAAATCCCTGAGGTTGCTCCATATAGATCTCCTCATGTAGGTCATCATGCAAGAAAGCACACTTCACATCCATCTGAAAAATGGGCCATCCCCTAGAAGCTGCAAGTGATAGTACAAAGCAAATAGAATTCATCTTGGCGACAGGTACAAATGTCTCAGAGTAATCAATACCCTCAACCTATGAGAAACCCTTCGCAACAAGGCATGCTTTGTACTTATCAATAGAACCATTAGCAACATACTTGGTGCGATACAACCATCTGCACCGAACCATCTTTCTGCCCTTAGGAAGAGGACAAAGATCCCAAGTATTAATCCTCATCAAAGAAGAATACTCATCCACCATAGCACTATCCCATTCAGGGTGACCTGTCGCCTCTGAGAACCTCTGAGGATCCTCTAAAAGAGCATGACTCAAAAGACTAGAACCCGCAGTATGAGAACGAGTGCAACGAGTGTCTGAAGGATCACCTGCCATAGATCCCGCTACCTTAATAATAAAGCGAGCCCATTTGGGCATCTGAGGTGGAGCAAGTGGAGGTGGAGATGGGGATCATCAGCATCCTCATCAAAATCATCCTCAACATAATCCTGAAGAGCTGCAGTGGGAGGAGTAGGTAGTGAAGTAGACACTGGAGACAGGGTATCCACTGTGCGAAGGCGTTCATCAAACTGGACATCACATCGAAACAAGACCTCTCTGGAATCAGGATCAAACAACTTGTACACCTTAACATACTCATAGTAGCCAAAAAAAATGAGGGGTCGACTCTTCCGCTCCATAGCTTTGATACCATGTTGGAGTTGAGCAAATACAACACCATAGGAGCCCAGTGATCTCTGCAAGCAAGAATACCTGTTACAAGGAGAAGCAAAAAGAAGCAACAAAGAGAACCATGAAAATGCTCAAAGATGTGGAGCTCAATATTCCAATGTGTAAAAAATGAGTTATTACAAAAGAGAAGAATTCAACCTCATATAGGTCAAAGAGACCCAAAAAAGGAAACTCTAGGTTTGCACATTAATAATTAATAAAACAATTAATTATTATGCACCTAATGTTAGCTTAAGTGTAAAAGAGATAAAAGGGAACTTTAAATAATTAAACAAATATTGTTTAATTAATAAAGTAAATAACCAATTACTCTAACAAAATTTATATCGGATCTCTATTTTTGTGTTTCTATTTTGTTTCTACTTTGTGATTATTTTGAAATTTAGTGTCCATAGTGGGCACATATAGTGTTTTAGAACTTTCATGAGCTTCATGACTTGATGTCCTATTGCCAATACTTCAGTGAGACATAGTTGTAGACTTATGGCATCCCAGGCTATTGTTACATCCGCTATGGATCATGATTCCTCCAACTCTTTCATGAAAGGTATTGTCAATACCCAACCCATTTTGGACTCCATCACTAATCCTACCATTCTCATGATGATTTCACAAACAAGCACCTTTATGGATGTTGAGAATGTTGTTGCCTATGTTCTCGAAGATAAACTCAAACAATTAGACAAAAACTTAGATGGATTGCAAGATTACTTAAGCACTAAATCCTTAGCGGGACAAATAGTTCCTATAGTGGACAACCTAAGGAAATTTATTAATGATGCTCAAGGATTAGAGGTTTTGCATAGTCTGGCCCATATAGTGGATGCCAACATTCTTATGATGGCTAGTTGTGTTCAAGCTTTAGGATACACTCAAAGCCAACGAGGAAGTCAATTCTCCCTCCCCACAACCATACCCTCTATTCCTACATGCACATTTCCAATTGTAGCTTCAACAATAAAAAAACCAATGGCATAACTCCAAGCTTAGGGCTTTCCACTAGGAACCCTTATAGATTTATGACTTCACATGTGACACCTCAATATTCATCACCCCTCATAAATTTTCAACATAGTAGTCCACCAAGCACTTACACAATCCCACCATGTTCACCACATTCCCAAAACATGTTAAACAATGATTCTGTTATAAACCAACTCTTTCCAAACATCACATCATTGCAACAACAAATTTCCACATTGAACCAAGATCAAACTAGAAAACTACCAATATTTCAAAAGGAGCCCATTTTCACTTGAAAATTTGAAAACTCCAATGTTGTAAAACATAGAAATACCTAGATTTGAGAAGTATAATGGTAAGGGAGATCCTAATAGTCCTGTATAGTCTTATATGACATTGTGTAATGATTTCATCTTTGAAGATAGGATCCTAGCTAAACTCTTTCCTAGGTTGTTAAAAGACATGGCCTTGGAATGGTTTTGCTCCTTGTTGAATAACTCAATAAATAATTCAATGAGCTGGTTGAAACATTTCTCCGACATTTCCAAGTAAACATTGGACCTCAAGTTACATTAACTAAGATAAGATATTATTGATGAAGTATCCATCCTTTACACATTTGCGTATGAATCTTCATGACTATAAAAAATTGGTTAGTTAGTATGAAGAGGCATCTTCATCGACTCCTATTGAGAAATCTGAATCCGTACCTCAAAGTTCAACTATCAACCATTCAAGAATCAACACAAGAACTTTATCAAGATAAGAACACCTCAAACAAAAAACCACTTTGAGCCACAAGTCACAACCATAAATCCATCTCCTTATCAATTTAGGCCAAAAGATAGACAATTTACTCAATTACTTGATTCACTTCATTCAATTATGTTACAAATTTTGAGAAAGAACTTAATCCAATTGCCTCCAATTAAACCTATGGATACAAGAAAACCTTTATCTCCAAATTTCAATCCAAAATCCTTTTGTCAATATCATCGTACACATGGACACGATACAGAGTGTTGTATGCATCTTAAACATCAAGTACAAGACCTCATCGATTCAATCACATCTAGTTGGGTGATGTTAATGACAAGTGAAAGAAATCCGTTTCCTCACAAAATTAAAATTTTCATTTTTTTGCAAATCCCATACCAAATCATGCATCCAACTTTGTGCAAGCTTGTCATGATGAGAATAATGAGGATAAGAATGATGAAGAGGATGGTCTAGATAACATAATTAATGTAATAGAGGTTCAACCTTGTAAGGGTGAAACCACTTTGTTACTTGACATTTCTTTCACACACATTCATGCATCTATGCATGTGCCAGATGGTCCTCTCTATATTGTTGGACGTATTAATGACAAACCTACACAAGGCATACTCATTGATCCTATGTGCGTAGAGAATGTAATCACCAAGGAATTCTTATTTGTGCATGAATTTTATGAAGATTCTTATGAATAATTAGAAGCATCGTTAAAAACTCATGATGGTTTTTGTCACCCTACAATAGGTACAATCACTCTTCCTCTTAAAGTTGGACTGAAACAATTAGATGTTTCATTCTCCATCATCTCCATGTCACACCAATTCCGTGTGGAACTAGGTTATCCATGGCTATGCTCCAAGAATGTTGTCTCATTGGTTATCCACAAGTGCATAAAGTTCCCTTTTGAAAATAAAATATATATAGTGCATCATAGTGGATTTAATCCTTTGTCTTCTCATGGAAATTTTTCATTGGACTATTTTTTGCCTCAACCCATAGAACTTATTATATCTTGTGAGGACTTCTTTTTCAGGTCATACCAAAAATTTAAAGCAAATCTCTCATAACAAAGTTATCCCTTATCAATTTTGTTGAAAATGATAAGGCTATGGTTGATCCTCTCACCCCATAGGTTGTGGATGAACCCATGCCCAAAGAAAATGCCCTTCCAAGTAAACAAGGTACTTATGCTGCAGTTCCTCCACCCATATCATATAAAAGACAAAGAGATAATTGCATGATTCCTTTTGTGCCTCTGAAAGAAAAACAAGTGTATAGACCTAAGGATACAATGATTTCCCAACCCCTGGTGGTCCCTTCAGTTCTTCCCCTAAGGGAAGAAAAGAGGTCGATGGTAGAGAAACCCGCTCTTACACCTTCACAAATTAAAAATTGAACAAGAAGAAATCGAAATGCTAAAGACTGTAGTTGTAGACATCGTGCTATTACTCGTTAGTTGGAAGAAAAGAATAAAACATTACATGATAAAAAAACTATGAAAACAAATCAAGATGAATTGAAACTTTCACCAAAACATGAAATTGAACCTTACATGTCCCAACCAAAACAAAAACTAAAACAAGAACATACAACTGATATTGTTGTTAAACCTCCCATGGTGATAAATTTAGATTATGAAGATGAGGATGCTAAAATTGATGAACAAATGCATAACAAGCTAGCTCTATTATTTTCAAAGTCTATGGATTTATACATGGGAGCAACTGTGATGATCCTCCTGATGAGAGTGACTCACCATGTGTTGAACATGGCGATGCTCCTATTACAACACTTGCTATAGTCCATTTGGCTAGTTTTCCACCTTCCCTATATGATGAGGAAGATTGAGATGCATACAATTTGATTTAGATCGACTCACATGTGTGATACCTTTGTGTTTGTTTTATTTGTCCTTTGTGTTTTCTTGCATGTGATGTGATATCCTATGTTGTGTTTCTTGGCGTCTCTTTATGTTTGTGAGTTTTATTTGGATGACCCTTGTTGCTCCGTTAGCACAATGATACAAATGAAACGAATCGGTCGTGACATTTATCTATTTGTATCTCCATTCTTCTTTACGTTGTAAAAATTGTCTTTTGTTTTTTATTGTCTTGTGTTTTCCTTTTGGGGACTGTATGCACTTAAAAATGGTCTGAGCATGAACTAATTAAATACTTGTTATTTAATTAATAAAAATATTAATTCCTCTACTATAAATAAATTGCAAAATTTATTTATATAGTTCACTTCTAAATATTATTCTTATCTAGAATCACTTCCTCTCTAATTAATTAAATGCACGAATAAATAAATTTGTCATTTAATTACTTTTCCCTCTTTCACGTAAATTTGAATTTTAATTCAAATTGGCCTCCAAAATCATCAAAATCATTTTCCTCTTAAATTGGTTAAATGCACAAATAAACTAATTTATCATTTTGCTAATTTCCCATCTTCTTTTAAATTGAATTTTTAATTTAATTTAGCACATTTCTACATATTTTTCTACCTACCTTCCACCTCACCTACCATCTCACCATGTGTCACATGAAATTGAATTTTTTAAATTGTAAAATGTGGATTTTCCATCAACAAACCTATAACAACTTTGAAACCTCCTAGACACATGGCTTCTTCTTTCCTCTGATTCCCTTCAACACTTAGCAAATTCCTCTGTTGCAAGGAACCACCTCCATGATTCTCTTCAACTTCTTTGTGCTCAACCATTGATGTCGTAGGATCATAATCTCGACCATTCATCGCTGCCACATCATTCCTAGCTTGGAAAATTCTATAAATAGAACTCATTTCTATAGCTTTAGAACAAGTAGAATTTGACAAGTTTATGTTGCAGAAATCTCATTGTAGTTTGAAAGCATTTGAAGAGTATTGTAGTTGCATTTTACTATTTTTAGCTTGTTTTAGCATTATCATGGAATTTCAATTCTAGCACTTATTTTATTGCATCTTTTATACAACATTATCTTCAGATTTGCATCATTAGTTTAGCATCATATCAACAACAATCTCTCATCATAGATTCATTCACTAAATTACTTTCAAAAACACAAAAATATAAGCATGTAAGTATTTTAGTTTGCATTGCATCAATAGTTTCTCGTTTCTTAGGTTGCCATTCCATACATTCATGTGCAACAAAATATTCTGAGAGCATGAGTTGAGGAATCACCGAGAATAGAGGACGATGGGATGAGTTTGAATGCAGGACTATGACAATTTTTTTTATTACTTTTCCTTCATTAGATGTAATACATTTCATTGCTTGTGTGTTGTTTAGTTATGATTATTACTACTCACTGACACATTTGAATCACACACATAAATTGGCGCCCACCATGGGGCCCAACCTCATGTTTTAATATGTTTTCTGTCAAGTTTTTCTTCGCAGGTTCCATCAAAACTACTGAAACGACGCATATGAATTTTTCTCTAGTGCATTTGGTTTCTTGTTCGACGCATTGAGTTTCTATTTTGGCGCATCTGAATTTTCTTTCGGTGCATCAGGTTCTTGTTCTGGCATATCAGGCACTTATTTCAACACATTCAGATTATGTTTCGACGTATCGAGGAGTTTTAAATTTTATTCTATCATTTTCTAGTTCAACGAATTTAGTCTATCATTCTGCACATTCAATTTCTCTTTCAGCGCATTTAGTATTTTAGTGCATTCGGTCTCTGTAATGGCACATCTAGTTTTTACTATAAATTTTCCAGATTTTAGAAGCTGATTTATGCTCTTCTGTTTTGCAGGAACCTTGTACGTAGTCATAGACTTTGCAGAAATAATAAAAGAATGTTGTCAAAGAATTTAAAACTTGAAACTAATAACAATCATTTGCAGGGTTAAATCTAGTTGTCATTTTCCTTTGGTTAAGATAGGAATCTAGCATAACTAGGAAGGATAAATTTACATCATGTCTGTTGTGTTTGGAGTAGTAGGCGAGTATACTCTCCCCTTAGCTAGGTGATAAAAAAGCTAGACCCATTCATTTTATTTGCATTTTTAACCTTAGAGGGCCTATCTCCCCACTTCAAAAGGAGGGAACGACCCAACCAGGAACACACTAAAGCCAAGCAACTTCCACTAGGGATATAAATGTTGGTACTCGAGGAAAGTTCGAGTATCACGAGGATTATTTCGACAAGAAGGGTAGAAATGGTCTCTTGTCGTATGGATGATCCCCCACGAACGTAAAGTCTGTACTAAAACCCCTTTGTTGTAGTAAGCCCAAAATTACATTTCTATTCTTTGGTGCAACAACGATCATTGCCAGGGCATCCACATTCTTGTAGTTTTTAGTAGAGGTGAAAAACTTGCCATGCGAGATTCATGGGAGTTTGAAGCTTGGTTGGCTCAAGAAGTGAGTGCACTATAAGGGGGAGCCTATGGGTCCAAACTTCTAAATCACCCACTAAGAATAAGTGTGGTTGGAGTAAAATACACGTGGAATCCAAAAGAATATTGTCTTACACAACCTAGGATTGTGCTTGTTTGATGTGTTTTCACCTATGTGTTTTAAATCAAAATTCAAGCAAAAACTACACTTTGAAATATCCAACCAGTGATTCAGGAGATAATTCAAACAAATAGTTCCAATTCACTACCAAAAACCAGAAGAATTTGTCAAACTATCGAAAACCAAAAAACACTTTCCAGTTCGACGCATCCAGTGACTGTCTCAGTGCATGCCTACCATATTTTAGTGAATCCATTCACTGCCTTAGCGCATACATTGCATATTTCACTGCATGCATTTATTGTTTTGGCGCATCCCACTCATATCCCATCATATACTCTTTCAACACATTCTTTGAATCCCGCAGTGCATCCAGACCTTTCCGTAGCGCACCCATACCCTATACTGGCACATCCAGATCTTTCTACAGCGTATCCAAACCATTCCATAGTGCATCTAGGCACTGTTTTAGCGCATCTAGTGAATTTTCAGACATAAACCTAATTTTTGACCTCTTTCCTATCGTTTAACCTCCAGTTTGGATATTCCTTCTCAAATAACATCTTCTCCTTGTCCTAAATTTTATGTTGAGGGATTGGAAATATTTTTTTTTTGTCAAGAAATCCCTTACCAAAAGAATCAAGAAACCAAAGAAGCAACTTGGCTATAATAAACTTTTGAAAATGAGACTCTTCTTGTACCACAATAGGAAGGTCTTGCTTGATTATCGAACCTTCATCCATAGATATCATGACTTTGATAGAGGATAAATTGATGATTTTTATTTAGAGCCTTTATCTTCACAAGCTTATTATCAACAAAGAGCTCTTTCACAAAGGCATAATCACAGTCAACCCATTCGTCATTCTTTCATTCCTCAACTGATAATAAAATATTCTAATCGTCCCTATTAATTTATATAGTAGAGCTCAATCTTGTTGAAACCAACATTTTCAAGCGAAAATCTTTCATTTTATCTTTGATCAAACATCCAAAAGTGCCTTTTTATCACATCAATTTCTGATTTAGTAGTTGCATTTCACCATCAGGATTTATCATCCTCCATCATGATTCTTCATCCTTTATCATGAAATAAAGCTTTCTTAATCAAATTTTAACCAATCCCTTTGGCACTCCCAAACTTTGGTCAAATTTTTAGAAAATCATCATCACTTGTATGCCTGTCCAAACAAGATCCCAAAGGTTGAAACTTCAAGAAAAAGAAATTGAAACCCAAGATACCATGGTTGAACAAGAATAAAACCCCTTTCATAATATTCATTCAACCGAAACTGATGAGCTAAATGAAGAAGATGTCCAACAAGCCCAACAAGATCCAAATTTCCACAAATTTTCAGAAAAGGTTTTCGAAAAGGATGGGGAAAGATACCTTTTGATGTTAGAAAACAAAGGAGTCAAGCTACCTGATGATTTTGATGTTACAAAATTGAAAATAAATCCTAAGAAAATAAAAACTGAGACACAAATTGAATCAAACAACAAAGTAAAAACCAATGATCCCATGGACATTTTGAAACAAAAAATCCAAACTCTTCAACAAAAAATGCAGAACATGAAAATCGGGACTACTAAGAGATACTCCATATAAGATATATGTCCGTATCAATTTGATCAAAGTGTCAACATGATACCATTTCCCAAACATTGTGAATTTCCCAAATATTAAAAGTACAATGGGAAAACCAATCCAATAGATCATGTAAGGGAATTCCGAACAATGAGTCTTGAATTTTCCCATGAGGATACATATTTTTTGAGATTATTCCCACATAGTTTGGGAGGGAAATGTATGCAGTGGTTCTCACAATTACCTCCGGGGATCAAATCTTTTGAAGAATTGGTATACAAGTTTATTACCCAATATTCATATAATATCCAACATGAGATCACGATGAAAGATCTTTGTAATGTGAAACAAAAGAAAGGATAATCATTCCTCATATTCTTATAAAGATGGAGAAGATTATTCACAAGCTATCCCTGACCTATATCGGAAAAAGAGAAGATAGAGGTGTTCATTGACAACTTGAATGCTGACGTGAGCTACAGACTTGACTTACAATGCCGTCCAACTTTTGAGAAATTGATTAAAAATGGGATCAATATTGAGGAGGCTTTGGTCAAACAAGGAATTTTGAAAATCTATAACAAAAAAAATTCATCAAATTCCTCCAACAACGATAAACCAAAGTTTTGGAAAAAGTACAAAAATAATGACAATGATACCTCTGCTGAAATGCACAATGCCAAACTGGTCTTCAATTTGTCAGGAAGCTCCTTAAATACAAATCAAAAGACCAATCAAAATGCCAACTAAAGCAACAACCAAAATACCAACTAGGGCAATACTCAAACCAACCAAAGTAATACATCATCCAAGACCCTACCCTATCAAACATCGAACAATCGTCGAAAGTTTACACCTTTGGGTCAATCATATGAATCCACATTGAAGGATCTTATTGTGGAAAATCTTATCGCTTTACCCGACACCTGAGGCTTTGAACCCAAAGTAAAATCATCCCGGTGGAATGAAGCCCATTTTTGTGAATTTCATTAGTGAAAGGTCACCTAACCAATAGTTGCATGCAATTGAAGCATAAGATACAAGATTTGATTGACAATAAGATCATAAGGATAGAAGAGCCTCAAACAAACACTGACCATGTGGTATTCAAAAATCCTTTGCCAAATTATGACAAAGGAGAATCTTCTAACAGTAATGACAAAGGAAAGAATGTAAACTATGTTCAAAATACCATCATCCTTAATATTTCAGCCATTGAAGATCATGCAAATGACATTGAAATCAATAATACACCAAATCCTATTGCAACCAATCATCCAATCAACAACACCAACATCTTATCTAATCAAGTCCTCGATATCTAGTAGGACATGGTTTTAATGGATAATAAAATTAATGTCATCAAAATAAATGGAAAACAAGATAGTGTGCTAGTAAATGTGACCACAAGGGCTCAAACCAAATATGTTTTGAAAGGCAGTGCTTCCAAAGCACCTGCTGCTACATCTCATCAATATAACATTGTCGTTCAACTCCAAAAAATTCTCACTAAAATATCAATATTAGAGCTCCTCAAAATCTCTCCCGCTGACAAGAAGATCTTGGAAAAAGCCTTAGTCGATACAAAATTGCCAAATAATTTGGAAGTCTGTGCTTTCCAAGCCATGGTGGGACATTTGATTGTGCCTCAGTGCCTATTTTTTTGGAAAATAATGATGTATCTCTAACCCATCCTCATAATGCGACCATCCATATCGAGGTTCTAATCCATAAAAGTCATGTCAAGCACATCCTTATAGACAGAGGAGATGGTCTTAATATTTGTACTTTAAAGCTTGTCTGTGCACTAGGATTCTTTGAAAATGCAATAGATGCAAGGAAGAAGATCACTATCAAAGCATATGATGATGATGAAAGAGTTCCAAAAGGATTGATTGTATTACCAATTCAGGTGGGGCTAATTCAAAAAGAGGTGGTTTGTCAAGTCTTAGCTAAGGATTTTACATATAATATAATCTTGGGTCATCCTTGGATCCATGAAATCCAGGCTGTACCTTCAACATACCATGAATGCCTAAAATTTCCTTGCAATGGCCAAGAAATTACTATTCCTGCTAATTCAAATAGTCCTCAACACTGCAATGCCTTTAAGGCCGTCCAGGATGTATTTGTGCCTCATAACCGTGAAGCTCCCGATTCCACCTCTGATGTCCCAAACAATTCAAGTCAATCCAATCCTTCATCCAAACTGCTAGCCATATCCACCAATGAAGGAATTCATTCAAGTTCCTTGTCCAACCCACTTGAGAAAAAGGAAGAGCCTAGCCCCTCTGTATTTACCAATTCTAAAGCCCAACTTAATACTTTGGCCAAAATTTTTAAAAAGAAAGTCTAATTCAAAGATAAAGGTGTGGGTGAATACTCCATTGAAAAATCCATCTGCCTCTCATAGTTAATGTCACCAAAATCCTATGGTCAACAATTAACCTTGTCCCAACCATCCTCACAACCGGTCACACTTTTTGATGGTCGATTCATAAAAGCAAGCACCCAAGTAGAGGAATCTGATGACAAAGACATTCTGAACTGGCTCTCCAAGGATGAAACTGATTCTCAAGCAACAATGGCTAATTTCCAAACCACTTAGTATGGTAAAGGATTCTCAATCCTGGAAAAGATGGGATATGAGGGACAAGGAACTATTGGAAAAAGGAAAGAAGATATCATAGAACATATCCAACCCGTCATAACAAATCCAAAATACAAAACAGGGTTGGGTTATAAAGAACATCAAATGGATGAAGAAATAAAGGAGGACCTAAAGCAGAAGGTTATTGAATGGATCCTACAACTGCAAGCAAGTGACCACTATGAAACCAATTCCAATGAATATGAGTGGGATTCGGTGTCAGAAGAATCATGTCATGATAAGGAAATCAATGTGATACATAAGTATACTCCCACACTCGAGAAGGGACAAAGCTCAGGACTAAGACCACTTGAATTAGGATCACAAAATATCGATGATTCAAGTGAAGACGATCAAAATCTTAGCAAGACAAATCACTCAGAAGATAGAAACATCATAGACCTCAACCTGGCCATAGTATTATTTGACGACAATGTTGCTATTAGGACCCTTATGGCATATGATATGAACCCATCCGACGACCCCCTACCATTACTGCATCCTGAACTCATAGATTGGGACCAAACCAAACCTATCAATATCCCCACCTTTTCAAATGATGAGGCCATCATAAACTTCCTCTGCGTTGGTTATCCTAAGTCAATTTCCACCATTGAACATCATAGCGAAGCTTCACAACAGGGAAGTGCCAAATTTACCAGCTACAAAATAAATGAAACAAAGGAAATATCTAATGGTGAAAACCATTCCATGGTAGTATCAGATCAAGAAAGAGTAAAAATAAAGAGCACATCTAACGGTGAAAACCTCTCTGAGGCACCAAAGGATGGGAAATTTGACACTCTCCCAGAGCACTTCTAGGAGAGATCCAAATTCTTGATTGAGCCAACACAGTCCATCAATGTCGGTAATGCAGAAACAATAAGAACTCTTCATCTAGAAGAATCATTGACAAAATTGGAAAAGCCCAACTTTATCAAGTTCTTTGAAGAGCGACAAGTTAACTTTCCCTCATCCTATGTTGACATGCCAAGGATAGATCTAGATCTCATCATGCACCATTTATCCCTTCCTTCAGGAATCAAACTAGTCAAACAAAAGTTGAGAAAAATAAATCCTCACATTGCCCTATTGGTGAAGGCTAAACTAAAGAAGTTATTGGATGTCAGATTCATTACACCCATTGACTATGCAGAGTGGATATCCAACATTGTGCCTATTTCAAACCCTGATGGCAACATATGAATTTGCACCGACTTCAAAGACCTCAACAAGACTTGCCCAAAAGATGATTTCCCCTCGCGAAAAATTGACATGATTGGTTATCACATAATTATCACTAATGGATGGATTTTATGGCTATAACCAAATCAAGATAGCTCCTGAAGATCAAGATAAGACAAGCTTCACTTGCCCATGGGGAACCTTTTGTTGGAACGTCATGCCCTTCGGGTTGAAAAATGCAGGGGCCACATACCAAAGAGCTATGACAACCATCTTCCACTACATGAGGCATACTTTCATGGAAGACTATGTGGATGATTTTTTCAAAAAATACTACACTAGAGAAGGACATCTAGAGATACTAGACAAACTATTCACTCGCCTGGAGAAATTCAATGTTCGCATCAATCCAAATAAATGTGTATTTGGGGTAACGCCAGCAAAGCTACTAGGGTATATAGTGTCAGAGAAAGGTATTAAGGTAGACCCTGGAAAGGTGAAAGCTATAATGGAGATGCCTCCCCCGAAGAACATCAGTCAGTTAAGGTCCCTCCAAGGCAGATTCCAGTCAATCAAAAGATTCATATCACAACTGGGTGACAAGACCCATCCTTTCACTCATCTGTTGTACAAGAATGTTTCCTTTTGATGGGACGAAAAAAGTGTGAAGGAAATTTCACCCAACTAAAACTATACCTGACGTGTCCACCTGTTCTAGCACCTCCAACAAAAGGAAAGCCTCTTTTATTGTACATCACCACTAGTGACCGATCATTGGGAGCCTTGTTGGCACAAGAAGATTCAACAGGGAAGGAGAGAGCAATTTATTACATCGGTAGAACTTTAAATGGCTATGAGATCAATTATACATCCATCAAGAAATCTTGTCTAGCTATAGTGTTTTCTACCCAACAATTGTGACACTATATGCTGACCCATACAATCAAACTCATATGCAAGATAGATCCACTGAAGTATTTTCTAAGCAAATAAAATTTGATAGGAAGATTGGCCAAATAGGTGATGGTAATTAGTGAATTCGACATCCAATATGTCCACAGAAAAGAAATCAAAGGGCAAGCCATTGCTGATAAACTAGCTGAGGCACAAATTCATGACGATCATCCCCTACATGTTGAATTTTGAGATGCAGATGTCCTGATAGTAACAACAAAGCAGTGGGTGTTATATTTTGATGGTTCCTATACTCAACATGGATTAGGAGCGGGAATCATATTCATCACTCCCCTAGGGCACACCATTACCAAGTCCTATCACTTGATGTTTCCTTGCATCAACAACACAGCCGAATATGAAGCGCTTATCATCGAAATCAAGATAGCTATGGAATGGAAAATTACAGAGCTACAAGTCTATGGGGATTCTCAACTAGTCATCAATCAAGTCAATGATGAATATCAAACCAAGGATGATAAATCGATGCCCTACAAGTGTGATTGATGACTTCAAGAAGTATTTTGTTGACATCAAATTTGGTCAAATTCCAAGGAGTGACAACAAAGATGCTGATGCTATGGCTACTATTGCTTCTCTGCTACAGATTCTAGAAAAATGTGGCCGCTATGAGTTCTTGGTGGAACAACTGTTTACCCCCACTTACGATGACTCTGACTCCCAACTTATATGCCACCTAGACAATGCTGATACCTCCATCTATGGGAAAATCTACACTTACCTAAAAGATAATACCCTACCTCCTGATTTTTCCCGCAACCAAAAATGAAACTTCATCCACCAAGCTACTTGTCATACCCTTATAGTGGATGTACTTTATTGTTGAGGTCTTGATGGAACTCTTCTGCGATGTCTAGAAAGCAACAAGTCTAAAACAACTTTACGAGAAGTCCATGAGGGTATTTGTGACACTCATTCAAGTGGTCTAACCCTCGCTAAGAAACTCCTCTGTTTGGGATATTACTGGCCGACTATGGAGAGAGAAGCCTTGTAGTTTGTCAAGACATGTCGGAAAACCAGATTCACAGTAATCATATCCATGCACCAACACAAGAGTTGTAGCCCTTTGCATCAACATGGCCATTTTTCAGTGGGGGTTGGATCTTGTAGGAAAAATTCACCCATCTTCATCCAATGGAAACAAGTTCATCATCACAACCACAAAGTACTTCATGAAGTGGGTTGAATTCATGTCTCTAATCACCATCAAAGGGAAGCATATTTCATCATTCATCTTAAACTACATCATCTGTCGATATGTTATCCCTCAATCCATTGCCACTGACAATGGAAGACCTTTCAAGAGTTAGGATGTGCAAGGACTCTGTGAAAAGTTTCATATCCAGTATCAGTTTTCTATGCCCTATTACCCTCAAGGGAATGGCCAAGCTGAGGCCTCAAATAAAACTATCTTGAAGATCCTAAAGAAAACCGTCAATGATGTTGGACATTACTGACATGTTCAACTGAACCCTGCTTTGTGGGCCTATCGTACAAGCATTTGAACACCCATGAGAGCCACACCATATGCACTTGTCTATATATCTGAAGCAGTATTTCCCACCGAATCCAAGATACCATCACTCTGGGTGTCCTTGAAAGGTCTCATTTCAGATGAAGATTACCGTGTGTCTAGACTACAGGAGCTAGACTTGTTAGATGAACATTGTTAGCTGGAAGTAGATCACCTAAAAGTATATCAGCAGAGAATGTCTAGAAGCTACAATCACAAAGTCAAACCTAGGAAATTTCAATTAGGTGACCTAGTATTGAAAGAAAATCCCCGAAATCAATAGGATTGAGGAAAAAAGAAGGAAAAATACAAAAAAATCAAAAAGATCAAAAAGAGCAAAAAAATCATAAAATATAGAAAAGTGCAATAAAAAAAATGGTGAAAACCTGGTAAATAGGCGCTATTTGTGATAAGTCAGCTCCTCCATCTATTCGAGCGTGTGTTGACCGTCTGCTTATGCCATCACTGCGTATTCATGCCTATCTTGCAACAAGCTTCATGTCCATATCCGGCTACTGTGGTCGTGTCCCACCTTGGCTTGGTCTTCATTGTACATATCCATAATAAAATTTGGTTCATTCTCACTGGGGGAAAAATCCTGATCTCACTGGGGGAAAATCACTATTGAGCTTAAATGAGAAGACAAGCAAACAACAAATGCAACCTTGGCAAAAAAAACAATCATGATAACCATCAAAAGCTAAACATCAATCGATCCAATCAACCAATCAAATCAATCATCACCGACGGATCATCTTCTGAATCATGGTTGGATCACTTTAACACAAATGTTTAATTGATGTTATTTGGATTGTTGTTATCATTTCTCGGGAATACCTCGATGATGTTACAAACGAGAGGGGTTGTGATCAAGAATGATATTTTTCTTTTTCTGCTGTCTGTGAGTCAATCATTACTACTATGCAAATTTTTGCGAGACATGCTCTACAAAGTATCATTGATGACATTCTGAATTTGCATAGGAACATGATTAACTCTTGTCTATTTACAAAAGTGATACTCAGGTCATATTGGTCTAATTATACCTAGATGCTTGTGTTATCTTGCATTATCAAATCTCAACAAAATTTGTATGGAATTTGTACTCAGGTCATCATGGTCTAATTATACCATTGATGTTTATACTAGCTTTCAACATAATAAAATGCTCAATGATGATAATAAGCACAATGAATTAAAATGGCAACATTGCATAGATAGACTTGCATTCATTTTAGTTTTGCATTTGCATTATAAATTTTTCCAAGCTGGTAACTATCAACATGATGATATTTCTCACTACAAGATTGGGTATACTTGACATAACAAAAAAATCATTCACTTTCATTTCCATTCCATATCATTAGAAAGAATTATCATACATCCACTATCACAAAACATTCATGCATTCATCATAATATTTGCATCATGCATTTTTTTTTTTCCAAAAATAAATGCATTATTTCATCCATCCATAATCCATCCATATATCCATGCATCATCGATAATAACATCATATTACATTAATAATCCATTTGCATTCATGATCATAATCCGTTTTGCATTCATGCATTTAGGTTACATATTTGCATAGAAAATACTAAAAATACAGAAAAGTGTATTACATCATAACATTCATTACACATAGGAACATGATCAACATCACATAGGGGCATATCATAAAATCATACATGCATTTGCATTCATCATCCATCCATCCATACACATCATTCATAATCATAATTCATTTGCATAATCATCCGTACATTTAGGGCATTTATTTACATCATGAAAAATCCAAAAAGAGAGCATTATCATAAATCCATACATTTGCATGTATCATATTCATCCATAAACCATAAATCCATACATTGAATCAATCATGTCCATACATAAAATCATACATTTGAATTCCATAATAAAACCATTTATGCATTCATCCATCCACACACTACTATACATGTGAAAATTACAAAAATAAAAATACATTTCAAATCATTTGCATAGCATCGTTCATCTTATAAATGCACCATTCATAAACATATGAAATCATAGCATCAACATCTCATTAAGGAATCCATACATGCATGCATACATATCATAATCATATAGAACATAAATTAAATTCATCCATCCATAATAAAAACATCAACATATAGATCACATAAAACGCCACTGCATATCATATAACCTCAAAGTAATATCATGTCAAGTATACAATGATATCAATAAACTGAGAAATGGTACATCAAAAATATGGCAAAATCCAAGTCTCTGAATCAAATCAAACATGACCATGTGATCCTATGGTGCTACCACTAGAAGTCACAGGCCTCTACCCCTAATGGCCCTAGCCTTGGTGGAGGTCCACCTAGTGGTTCCCCTGGTAGTGGTTGTGTCACTCCTCTGCTGGTGGTATGGGACTGGGAACAACTGAATCTGGATCAAGTGTAGCTAATCCTCTACTCTGGTGGTATAACCTCAAGGTACCTACCTTTGTAATACTCCACCTTCTTGGCAGACTCTCTGAGCTCTTAGACAAGGTCACTTGTACCAGTACCCTGAGCCGTGGTCTATATCCTATCAGCCAGTACCACTACCTACTCCCCCTATCTCCTGGCGACATCTCTCTCCATAATAAGAGTGGCTACCTGGGCCTACAATTGCACTACCTTCCCCTGAACCTATAAGTGTGCCAGAGCCAGAACCTGTATCTGTGCCTGTGCTTGGGAAAGTTGTGCCTGTAGTGTTTATATCTGGCCTTGGAGTGTTTGCACCTGAGCCTGTAACCCAGCTATCTGAGTCTGCTGCCTCTGGGAGGGCATCCTAAGAATCACTGGTCTCTATCCATCTGGTGTTGATCTCATCCTCTTGGGGATGACCCCAAAGTCCAGAGCATCTCTTCGTCTACCACCACCATCTTCACCACCACCTCCCCCTCCATCCCCTCCACCATCACCCCCGTCATCCCCTACCTCCTCCTCTACCTCCTCCTCACCTCCATCGTTGCCCCTTGGCTACACTACTGGCCCTATCCTCCTCCTAACCTCCAAAATTAGTGTAGGCTCATCTAGACTAGATATACATGGAAATGGGTGTGCGTGAAAGTACTCGGCATAATCCGCTATCATCTGCCCATCCAATATCTCTCTAAGGTACTACCACTAAATTGAATGTAACTTGTAGTACTCTGCGTAGGAGACATCATAGTCAAGGGTTGGCCCCCACTCTGGAATGTCCTACCTGTTCTTGGCATAATGTGCCACTCCTTGTGGCATCCCTTGAATGCGACCATACTGTCTATATAATCTACCAAAAATAAACCGCTCAAGAATGTATTGCATTCTGCCAATTAGATACTGACTGCAAAAAGCATAGGGAAACTCTGAATCATCCTCCAACCATCCCTCACAATCAAGATAGGGCCACCATATCACTGTGTCTAGATCATCCAAGACTCGCCTCCAATACTCCAACTTCCCAGCTTATGCTAGACAAGTGGCCTTGTGTATCCAAAAACATACGACCGTCCTACTGGTTGAGCCTTGCCTCCCACTAGTCGTGTAATGGCTATGTGGTCCTAGGCCTAGAGCTACAATAAGGTACAACCTGCTATGAGATTGCTCGCTCGAAGATAAACCACTTGTTGCAAATCATGATATAAATGTGCCAACATGCACGATCCCCAAACATATCTCATACAATGGGCAATCATGCTATCTAAAATTCATCCCCAACCCACTGAAAATCCCTTTGACCTACAGTTGGGATAGAGAAATCCTCCAATAAATCCTATAAGCATGCATGGTAAGGCCCGCTCGGAGGCAATCAACTCCCGCCACATAATATTGTAACTGTGATCAGGTGAAATTTTCTAGTCTAGGAATGCAAAAGAAACAAAATGCGAGAGAATCAAATGAAACCTAACACCTCAATGATTAGCCTAAGTTAACACAAATAAAAGGGTAGTTAAATGATAAAAAATGACTGTTATACCTTTAACTTGTGCTCCCTTGGTTGGCCCTTGATTGGAGTTGAAAGTGTGTGCTCATTGATGGAAAGTGCTACTAAAATATGGATGCAAGGATGGAAATGATAGATGAATGTCAAGTTAAGATACAATAGATGTGTGAATAGATGAGCTAAAATGAAAGTGCTAGAATGGCAAGTATTAGAATGCAAAAGTATGGCTTGGATATGGCTAGAAAATTTGAGAGCATAAGGATAATAACAATGCATGAGGTCCCTTAATGCATGTAAGAGGGGGGGTATTTATAGAAGAATTTGAACTCTCTAGAAGATTCAACGTTCAAAATTGAGCCACCATGACCAAGATGGAGGGATATGGTGAGTTGAGGACTCACAAGCCCTCACTTCTTGCTATGTGGTAGATGAAGTGGCCAAGGACATGGTGAGATGGAAAGGGTATAAGGTGACATGGAAAAGGCCATGTGGTCCCAAGGTACTTGCAAGTACCTGTACCTTTGGATGGGAGAGGATTTCCCCAAAAAGGTATTCCTTGGCCCCATATGGGACTGAAAGTGACAAGTGAGGACTTTTAGAAAGTCCACTCTTGTCACCATGGGGATTGGTGATGGCCTTGAAAAAATAAAAGTGAATTTTTAATTTACTTTTTGGAAGAAACCAATGGGTAAGACAAGATTCCCCCTAAAAGGGGTCTTTGTCCCATGGGTACGATGTGACTTTTGAGAGGTCATGGGGAAGACAAATGCATAGGGGGAATAAGTGTGAATTTTTAATTCACATGGAGAAGAGGTCAACCCAAAAAATGTAAGTACCAAGAAAGGTTGACTTAAGGACATGTTAGAAAAGGTAAGTGATTAGGATTAGGATTGTGGAAACAGGTGATTAGACTAATTAATGATTATTAGAGGCAAGTGGATAGATATGGAGGATGTGACATTAATTTTAATTAAGGATATGCACATCTTAATGAAGGATTAATTAAATTAACCCAGATTAATAAAAGGGTTATGTAGGATGAGACAATGAGAGAGAAGAAAATAATTAAAAATTGAAAAGGACAATTGACTAAATTAAATGAATTGATTGATTTATTTAATTTAGAGAGGAAATGGTAAATGAAAAAAGTATTTAATTAAATACTTTTGGGAACCTTAGGGAAAAGGGGATAATATTAATTAAATATGTTATTTAATTAATATAGATGGATTAGATGAATAAATTATGGGATTATGACTATATGAAAGTGGTTAAATTTGGATGTCTACATTTTTCCCCTCTTTGAGATGGTGTTACGAAGTAGCATCATTTTAAAGAAAATTTAGAAGAAGATTGTTAGATTAAGGACGATGCCCCAGTCATTTGAGGAGTGACTAGGAGGAAGGATGATAGGGGTGAAGATGAATATTATGGATTAAAGATGCCTCCCTCGAGAGGACATGTGGGCTCAAGAGAACACAGGTGTTCTTTCAAAATGGATGAGATGATGCGAGGGGAGATGGGGACGATGATGCAAAATGATGGATGAGAGAGGACGATAATATGAAGATAGCAAGGAAAGCACGAATGGATTCAAGGGAAAAGATGATGTTGCCCCAGTCAAGATACAAGCCAAGATAGGCTGATGATGGATGGAGTGTTGTTGAGGAGGGAACAATACATCCCAAAACAACACAAGGATATGGAAAGATACATCCCAATAAGAGTGTTGTTGATGAGGGAAGGATATATCCTATAACAACACAAGGATAGGGAAGGATACAATCCACTGATGATGATGATGACAGTGTTGTTGATGAGGGAATGATACATCCCAAAACAACACAAAAGGATAGGGAAAGATACATCTTGATGATGACAATGAGGATGATGATTGGGTCAAGGCTTATAGCAAGGCTAGGAACAAGACCAAAGATGTGATTAGATGATTTTTTCTAGATGGAATGGATTAGGATGGGATGAAGATGAGAGATGGTTAAAATGAATGAAGATTATGGAGGTAAAGATGCAATGCAATGCAATTTTCCATTTTTGGAGCACTTATTTTTGCTATAGCATAAGACACTAGGTACCATGGTATGTAGAACCAAGGCGGATTAGTGTCTAATGCATAAACAAACACAACAAACAAGAAGGATATCACAATACCCCAAATTCATGATGACTTCGGTCGAGCTAGGTATTGGGATAACCACAAGCACAAGAGGATGCCCTAGCATAACACAAGACCTCAACGGTCTTGGTGGGTACTATGTTAGACAACCAAGAAGATAAAAACAAAAGAAAAAAAAATCAAGATATTCCCCTATGTTAACCAATCAAAACATACCATAATATGATTGATCATGGCGGCCTTAACGAGTGATGATAGAGAGCTCAAATGATAAATAGAAGCCAAAAGTATCAAAAGATCACAATCAAATTTCAAACATCCTTTACCATAGGATCAAGATAATGGATGGGGTTGATGCGGTCTATTAGGAACGAGACATCTTGTTGAGACCAAAGATGGAGGATAGATTGGTTGATCGACATGATGCGGGATATATGAAACCGATTAAATCTTGTGACACAAATGGATTCCATTTTTGAAGTACTAGCGAGATAAGGACATACCTTACAACAAGATTTTCTTACCCTAAAGAACTATGGGCTTGGGGGTTGATCAAAGATTAGCCTTGCCTATGTGAAAGCATAGAGCCCTCATAGTTTAGGAAAAAACCATGGATAAAAGCGGAAAGAGGACAATGGAGGCATTGGTGTTGATTGGATGGAAAAATTCCCTGGGGGCAGATCAAATGATCGACCTTGCCTACGTGAAAGCCCAAGGGAAATGTATCTCGACACAAGTTTGAAAGACCAATGATGAATAAGATTGAAAATTGGAGAATGGTGACAGATGATGAAGGATAGAATTCCCCCAGGGCGGATCAAATGATCAGCCTTGCCTACGTGCAAGCACAGGGCCAATGTAGTTTTCCAAAGACAGATAGACGAAAAAAGGAAAAAAAATTAAAAAATAGCCTCGGGGGCATATCAATTGATCGGTTGTGCCTACGTGAAAGCGTAGGGGCAACGTAGTATGCCATAAAACCATGGATAAAAGTGGAAAGAGGAAAATGGAGACCTCGATGGATGGTGCAGATTAGATGGACAAATGCCTAGGGGGCAGATCAAATGATCGACCTTGCCTACGTGAAAGCACATGGGCAACGTAGTTCGACACAAGGCCAAAGATAGATGAAGGAAGATGACAAACTAGATAAGAAGCAAAGCTTCGGGGGTGGATCAAATGATCGAACTTGCCTACATGAAAGTGTAGGGGCAACGTAGTTCAGCACAAGGCCGAATGACAAACAACGGATAAGGGATGATGAGATGACCATGATAAAAGGAGATACACGGATGGATCTGATATGATGAGCCAGGATAGGTCGTGCGGATATGATGGTTGATACACATAAGATGAAGCTCAAGGATGGGATAGTTATGAAAATCATCAAAAGATGAAGTGGGAGGATGAGACGATGGATAAATGAGAGGCAAAAAATGATAAGATGTTAGGAAGATGAAAGGAGTGATGGTAGTGAGATAACATGGCATTGGATTGTGTGGGAGTAGCCTATAGCTAGATACCAATGACAAGGGATGATGAGATAGGAGGAAAATAGAGATAAATGGATGGATTGATAAAGATGGGGAGATAGGAAGATGGTAGGATAGGTGGATAGAGGGATAAGGATGTGGAAGGATGGAATAGATTACTAGATGGAAAAATGGATGGGGGAGATAAGGATGAAAAGATGGAATAGGACTAGTGGATGGGTAGATAGGAAGAGAAGGATAGGGAGATGGAAGGGATTACTTGGAGGGATGGATGGATGATGTCTCCAAGGATTCTATCACAAATAAGGAGATGTAGCCACTCTAGATGTGTCATGCGAGACGAGGTAAGAGGGATATGGGTGCTGGCATGATGGATGGATGATGAAGGTAGGTATATAATATGCATGGATCAAAAAATTAGATGGGGAGGATAAGGAATATGATAGTGTATGGAGGAGGGAAATATATGCCAAGAGGTGTCCAAATATGATGGATAGGATGTGGAAGATAGGCAAATGTAGGAGATGAAGGAAAGGAGTGCATAGGTGGAAGTTGCCCTTAATTGTGGAAGTAGACTGGATGGGGGATTTACGCATGACGCCTGTTTTCCAGATTTTTAACATGGTACCTATCCAAGGCACTTTTTTTCCAAGTTTTCACCGTTGGACGAATTATTTTTCTTTTTTTCTTTGTTTTTCTCTTTTTCTCCTTTTTATCTTTTTTGATTTTTTTTGACTTTTTTGACTAGGATGTAGATGGAGATAGAAAAGGATATGGATGAATGGATAAATGGATTTGGAAGATATGTGATAGAGGGGATGGATGAAGGACTCAAGCATCAAGTTCTATATGAGTTAATAAGAGCCCATGCATAAAGCAACTATTGGATGTTGGTCCAACCTTATTAGAATGGATGGATTATGCAAGATGATGGATTAAAGGGATTTGATGGGTTAGATATGTGAGATAGTGGATGGGATGTTGGAAAGTGCATGAATGGAATGGGGAAGTGGATGTATGATGGGGGAGTGGATGTGTGATGGGGGAAGGTGTTCAGGACCAACTTTGGAACATATGGTGGTGGATGTGAGAGGATAGGGGGATCGAGGGATGGAGAATGTGGCGATAATGGAGGAGTTGGGATAGTGAAGTTTGGGACATAGGGACCGAAAACAAATTTAGGAGATGGAGGATGTGAATTATTAGCTTTGGGATTAGCAACTTTGGATGTCTTTAAGGATTTCTCATTTGAAGGCATGGCCTCTTTTTTCTTGGGAATCCACATGGTTTTGATTTTTGCTTTGGTGGGCCTTTGTGGCCTTTTGGATTGATTTTAATTTTGGATTTGATTTTTCTTTTCATCAACATGCATTTTTAAGGGGACATGAGGAGCTTTAGATTCATGTGGATGTTTGGATTTATGCATTTTTAGTTTGGCATCCAAAGAGTTTTTAGTAGCAGTGGGATGGGTATGAGGAGATGGATGATGTGGAGAGGATGTGGATGGAGTGATAAAGGTAGGTGTTTGAAAAAGATGTATAGATGGAGGGTGTGAGATACCATGCATGGAGGGGTGCCTATGTTGATGTTGATTAGGGATTACGAGGTTTTGCTTCTTATGATGCATGTGAGGGATGGGTGATAGATGGATGAGAGTTGCATAGGGAGGATGTATGATGGTGGATGGAGGTACATAAGGGCCCAAAATAGATGTAGTAGATGGGGGATGAGTGATGGTGGATGGATGGACATAAGGACCCAAAATCGATTTAGAGGATGAAGGAGGAAGATGGATGGTTGTTTTACGGTAATATGATGGAGGAGGAGGGATGGCGACAAAGGATTTGGTGGACCGGTGGGAAGTGCCTCTCATTCCTTTAGAAGAGGATCATTTAGAATGCATGGAGGTTGTACCAATATTTGTGGATTGTGATCCTTGGGAAATATATCCAAGACCTTGTGTGCCTAGATGTTTTTTGACCTAGATGGGATCTAAAGTACCTTGCTCATGAAGGCCTAAACCTTTTCTTTGATAGTTCATGTTCTCGAGCATGTGATTTATGGTAGGATGCTTATTCTTTTGGAAGCACAATGCGAGTCCATTAGCAGGTGGAGGAGGAAGGGTGGTGCATATAGTTTGTTTTTCTTCTGCAAAAAGATCACCATGGATGAGTGTAATGTTATCGAGGTGATACAAAAGTGGCATTCGGGTGGAAAAGGATGGAGATGATGGGATATCGGCATCTTGATCAGGAGGAAGAGTTGATAAGGGCTCACAAGATGGAGCGATTGGATATTGAGTGCAAAGGGGATCATGGGATGGAGCGGATGAGCTAGTGTGACCTTGAGATGGAGTGAATGGGATGACAGGATCATGACTCGGTTGAGGATATGGATCATGAGATGAAATGAATGGAGGGCTATGATCTTGAGATGGAGTAGACAATATGGTCAGATCTTGACTTAGGGAAGGGGATATGTCGGCATGGTTTGGATCAAACTCTTGGTATGGCGCATCTTGTGTGGGAGGCATGACGAGGGAGGAGTGTTGGAGGGACTCCTTAAGTGGGGGAGATGGAAGGATGGAGGATTCATGAAGGTCATGTGATTGGATTTCGGTGATATAAGGACTAGGGGGAGCATATTGGATTTGGGTGTCTTCGATGGGTTGGATGGTGTTAGGAGTAGGAGATGGGGCTTCAGTGGGTTCGACGAGTTGGACGGTGTTAGGAATGGTAATGGGAGTGCTAGACATAGGATGGGGAAGGGCCTCATCACTAGTGACCGTACATGATAGAGTGGGAGAGAATGGTTCCACAACATCAGGATGTGGGTTTGGGGATGTCTCTTCTATCAGGAGTCCTTGGACGACATTTGGAAGGAGATCTTTGGGAATTATAGATTCAGGTGGTGTGATAGGAATGGATGGAGGACTAAGATTAGGGATTGGTGGATTAGGATTAGATAAGTGGATGGAATGGGATGAAAGACTAAGAGGAGATGGAGGATTAGGATTAAAGACTAGGGGATTAGGGTTGGATGGAGGACTAAGAGGAGATGGAGGATTAGGATTAGAGACTGAGATTAGGATTGGATGGAGGATTAAGGTATGATGAGATTAGGATTAGATATTGGTGGGTTAGGATGGGATGGAGGACTAAGAGGAGATGGAGGATGAGGATTAGAATTAGGATTGGATGGGGGATTAGGAGTGGTTAGAGGAGTAGGATTAGATGAGTGGATGGGATTCAAGGGAGGATTAAGATATAATGCAGTGAAGGGGGGAGTGATGCAAGAGGATGCATATGATGAATTGAGATAGGAGGATGCAGATGCTGGATTAGATTGAGAAGATTGGGATGGTGGGTAATAAGAGGACATGGATGGAGAATTAGGATAGGAAGGTTGAGATGGCAGATTAGGATAAGAGGACATGGGTGGCATATGTACATAGGATGATATGGGTGGAGGATTAGGATAAGAAGATTGAGATGGTAGATCAGGACAAGAGAAATATTGGGATGGTAGATTATGATAGGAAGGTGTGGGTGTTGGATTAGGATGGGAAAATTATGATGGGGACTAAGGTGGAGATATTGGGATTGTTGATGATGATAAGGATAGGAGTATGGGGATGGTGGATTACTATAGGAGGATGTGGATGTTGGATAGGATAGAGGTGGAGAGGGAGGACATGATGAATATGTGGATGGTGAGGATACTGGATATCCCTTGTCAAGGGTAGCATAAGGACTGTTATTAGGTGTGGATGGAGACATGGGGGGATGGTTTGGAGGAGTAGTTAGATTTTGGGGGGTGATTGGAAAAAGATTGCTAGCAATGATAGCATCAAGGGGATCTATATCACACACTTATTGATCAACAAGGCTTTCATTATCGTCAGCAACGTAGTTAGGATTCCCCTTGACTACTATTATTAGTCGTGCGAGAGGGGGATAAGGATTCATGATGGATACAAATTAAAAGGAAAAAATAGATGATGGAAGATGACAAAATAAAGAAGGGGTAGAGGATAGATTGGAAGAAGATGGGGGAAGAGATCATAAGATTTGGTTTGATATCAAAAAAATGGACAAACACTGAAATCGGGATTCAGGTTAAGCTCATATTGGGATTAGATTAAAGCTCATATTAGGATGATGGGATTTAAAACTAGATTAGAATTGGATTGGAGCTTAGATTAGGACTAGATTAAAGCTTAG
The DNA here is from genome assembly GCA_007115665.2 of Sequoiadendron giganteum. Classification (NCBI taxonomy): domain Eukaryota; kingdom Viridiplantae; phylum Streptophyta; class Pinopsida; order Cupressales; family Cupressaceae; genus Sequoiadendron; species Sequoiadendron giganteum. The sequence goes on along the minus strand of CM021107.1, from coordinate 24,483,114 downwards.
ATTATGGTCCAAAACATTCTAGGAGTGACAGGATTGAGAAAAACCGAAAATTAAATTTTCAATTTTTTTTGGTTTTTTTCTGTCATAGTAAATCGCATTTTCGGAGGTCTTCGGAGCGGAATTTGGGGTTGAAACTTGCATTAGTTCCTAAAATTAGGCCACCTCCAATACTCCAACTTGCAGGTCCTATGTATCCAAAAAAATATGGTCATCTTATTGGTCGAGCCCTGCCTCCCACTGGCCGTGTATTGGCTATGTGCTCCCAAGCCCAAAGTTGCAATAAGGTACAACCTGCTGTGAGACTGCTCGCTCGAAGATAAACCACCTGGTGAAAATCATGATATAAATGTGCCAACATGCACAATGCCCAAGCATATCTCACACAATGGGAAATCATGTTGTCTAAAAGCCTTCCCCAACCCACTGAAAATCCCTTCGACCTACAGTCGGGGCAGAGAAATCCTTCAATAAATCCTACAAGCACGCACGGTAAGGCCCACCCGGAGGTAATCAACTCCCGACACAGAATCTCGTAACTGTGATCAGGTGAAATCTGTTAGTCTAAGAATGGAAAAAAAATAGAATGCGATAGAAGGAAATGACACCTAACACCTCAATGATTAGCCTAAGTTAACACAAATACAAGGGTAGTTAAATGATAAAAAAGGACTATTATACCTTTAACTTGCGATCCCTTGGTTGGCCCTTGATTGGAGTTGGAGTTGTGTGCTCCTTGATGGCAAGTGCTGCTAAAAAATGGTTGCAAGGATGGAAATGATAGATGAATGTCAAGATAAGCTAAAATGGATGTGTGAATAGATGAGTTAAAATACAAGTGCTAGAATGGCAAGTATTAGAATGAAAAAATATGGTTTGGATATGGCTAGAAAATTTGAGAGCATAAGGATAATAAAAATGCATGAGGTCCCTTAATGCATGTAAGAGGGGGGTATTTATAGAAGAATTTGAATTCGCTAGAAGATTCAACGGTCAAGATTGAGCCACCATGGCCAAGATGGAGGGCTATGGTGAGTTGAGGACTCACAAGCCCTCACATCTTGCCATGTGGCAGATGAAGTGGCCAAGGACATGGTGAGATGGAAAGGGTATAAGGTGACATGGAAAAGGCCATGTGGTCCCAAAGTACTTGCAAGTACCTGTACCTTGGGATGGGAGAGGATTTCCCCAAAAAGGTATTCCTTGGCCCCATATGGGGCTGAAAGTGACAAGTGAGGACTTTTAGAAAGTCCACTCTTGTCACCATGGGGATTGAAGATGGCCTTGGAGAAATAAAAGTGAATTTTTAATTCACTTTTTGGAAGAAACCAATGGGTAAGACAAGATCCCTCCTAAAAGGGGTCCTTGTCCCATGGGTACGATGTGACTTTTGAGAGGTCATGGGGAAGACAAATGCATAGGGGGAATAAGTGTGAATTTTTAATTCACATGGAGAAGAGGTCAACCCAAAAAAGGTTAGTACCAAGAAAGGTTGACTTAAGGACATGTTAGAAAAGGTAAGTGATTAGGCTAATTAATGATGATTAGAGGCAAGTGGATAGATATGGAGGATGTGGCATTAATTCTAATTAAGGATATGCATATCTTAATGAAGGATTAATTAAATTAACTCAGATTAATGAAAGGGTTATGGAGGATGGGACAATGAGAGAAAAAAATTAAAAATTGAAAAGGATAATTGACTAAATTAAATAAATTGATTGATTTATTTAATTTAGAGAGGAAATGGCAAAGGATAAAGTATTTAATTAAATACTTCTGGGAACCTTAGGGAAAATGGGATAATATTAATTAAATATGTTATTTAATTAAGATAGATAGATTGGATGAATAAATGATGGGATTATGACCATATGAAAGTGGTCCAATTTGGATGTCTACAGTAACCAATGAACTGATCATCATGAAAAAACTGGCAAATAACATGTGTCCCCCTTGCTCCTCATGATCATAGACCACTAACTCTCCCACAACCGGTATCGTCAAAATTTGGTAAACATCCTCAGGGGTCACTGTCATCTCTTCGGTTGGTAAATGGAAAGTGTTGTGCTCACTGTGTTACCGCTCTGCAAGTGCTATTAGTAGCCCTTGGTTAATCCGGTACTAGGGCATATCTATCAAGGAAGTCAAACCACACTGGTCAATGATGGAAACATATGCCAAAGTCAGCTGTGGGATCATGTCCCATGTCCTCAGAAAGCGCTCTCAAACTTGTAGGTTCCCTAAGCCACCCTCCTAGAATAAAATTAAAGCATCAAGTCAACAAATCAATCAAATCAACCTATCAATTAGTTTATCAGTTGATCAAATCAGCTCATGTGAGATTTTGATTAAATCTCGAGGAGCACCTATCCTATCACTCGAATCTCATTTTTCATGAGATCGATCAACATCAATCAACCTATCATCGTTCCTCTCCTATCATGAGGACGCTCATCGATCAATCAATCAATCAATCAAACCTATCATCATTCCTTGCCTATCATGAGAACGATCATCGACCTATCAATCAACATCATCCTATCATCGACTGATGTGATCATCAATCATCAAAATCTAGGAGGAATTTATCAAAATCATCAATTTTGGCTGAATGCGCTAAAGTAGACTTTCTATGCTCTGATCTATCAGATGCAGTAGAAAATATACTAGATGCGTTGGAACAGAGTCTTGATGCACCATTTCATGGATGTGCTGGAAAATGGATTGCATGCACCAGAACAGGGTCTCGATGTGTTGATTTCCTGATGCGCTACTAGACTTGCTCTATGTGCAACTTTATCCTATCGATGCGTTGAAAACCCTATGCACTAATTTAGCAACCTAATGTGTTGAAGCGAGTTCCGGATATGCTAGCCTAATTATGGATTCTAACCTAACCAAATGCGCTACTACAGGGTTTCTATGCATTGAAGTGGGTTTTGTATGCACTAAAAGTCTATCCTATTGGGGTAAAACATGTGAAACTACCGAATTTTAAAATAAAATTTAAGCAGGAAAAATTCAAATTCGAAATTGAAAAAGAGATTTTCGGGGTACGTACCGGAGGTCCATACACGGCTGGACGCTGGTGGCGATGAAATCGCTCGAATCTGTGTGTGTGGCGCAAAATCCTATCCATCTTTTCTCTTTAGGCTCACAGTTTTCAAAATGCACAAGTTACAAAGGAACTATCTTTTACCCTTTTTGACCTTTTAGAGGTTAATTAAGGGGTAATTATTGTGGCATTTATTTAATTTGTCAAAAGGGCCTTTTTAATCAACTAATCTCCAATGTGGCGGAACTCTCATCATTATTGGGAAATAGATCAGGTCATCCTTATCAAATCTGGCGATCATCAGCATATCAATGAAAAATCATTTAATCATCAATTTTTTTTTTCAAAAATCACCAAAAATTCAAAAATCCCTGATTTATCTCCTGAGGGGATCCTTTCATCATCACTAAAAATTAGCATCTAAGGCATGTCAAAATTTTATCATCGCAATCGGAAAAATTATTCTTTGAAGTAATGCATCTACGCACATCACTTCAAAGAGGGGCAAAATGTATGCACATAAAAATGGTCTGAGCATGAATTAATTAAATACTTGTTATTTAATTAATAAAAATCTTAATTCCTTTACTTATAAATAAATTGCAAAATTTACTTATATAGTTCACTTCTAAATATTCTTCTTATCTAAAATCACTTCATCTCTAATTAATTAAATGCATGAATAAACAAATTTGTCATTTAATTACTTTTCCCTCTTTCATGTAAATTTAAATTGGCCTCGAAAATCATTTTCCTCTTAAATTGGTTAAATGCACATATAAACTAATTTTTCATTTTGCTAATTTCCCATCTTCATTTAAATTGAATTTTTAATTCAATTTAGCACATTTCTACATATTTTTCTAACTACCTTCCACCTCACTTGCCACCTCACCATGTGTCACATGAAATTGAATTTTCTAAATTATAAAATGTGGATTTTCCATCAACAAACCTGTAACAATTTTGAAACCTCCTGGACACATGGCTTCTTCTTTCCTCTAATTCCTTTCAACACTTGGCAAATTTCTCTCTTGCAGGGAACCGCCTCCATGATTCTCTCCAACTTCTTCGTGCTCAACCGTTGATGCCGTAGGATCACAATCTCGACCGATCATCGCTGCCACATCATTCCTAGCTTGGAAAATTCTATAAATATAACTCATTTCTACAACTTTAGAACAAGTAGAATTTGACAAGTTTATGCTGCAGAAATCTCATTGTAGTTTGAAAGCATTTGAAGAGCGTTGTAGTTGCATTTTACTATTTTTAGCTTATTTTAGCATTATCATGGAATTTCAATTATAGCACTTAGTTTCTTGCATCTTTTATACAACATTATCTTCATATTTGCATCATTAGTTTAGCATCATATCAACAACAATCTCTCATCATAGATTCATTCAGCAAATTACTTTCAAAAACATAAAAATATAAGCATGTAGGCATTTTAGTTTGCATTGCATCAGTAGTTGCTCATTTCTTAGGTTTCCATTCCATACATTCATGTGCAACAAAATATTCTAAGAGCATGAGTTGAGGAATCACTGAGAATAGAGGACGATGGGATGAGTTCGAATGTAGGACTGTGACAATTTGTTTTATTACTTTTCCTTCATTAGATGTAATACATTTCATTGCTTGTGTGTTGTTTAGTTATGATTATTACTACTCACTGATGCATTTGAATCACACACAGGGGTGATGTAAGATATTAAGTCATTTAGGTCTCTTCCATGTTGACCCAAAATTTTGTTTGTTCTCTTTCTATATGTCATTCTTTCATTGTGTTCATTTTTCCACAAGTATTTGGGGAATGATGTTAGTTCCAAGCTCATTTACGTTATTGTAGAAAAGATGTATACTAACCCCGGATCTGTAGATCCCTCCCATGTTCATCTATTGTGTTTTTTTTGGTGTTGCATTTGGGGGAAACCCCTTATCATGAGGTAGCTTTATTTAGAAACATATCATTAGCATAGGACTTTCCAAATAAGCTCTCATGACCTTTTATCATATGACAATTATCATTTTTCTACCTTAAAGCAATTGTGCACAACATGGTGTTTTGCAATTTATTTAAGATGAGGGCATACACAAGCATTATTTTCTTCACTTTGTTCACATGTGTTGGACTTAGTGATGCATTGACATAGCATTTTTGCTTCACTTTGTTCACATGCGCTAGACTTAGTGATACATTAACATATCATTTTTTCTTCACTTTTTTGACACGTGTTGGACTTAGTGATGCATTGGCATAACATTTTAATCATTTGGGTAGAACCTTATCAGAATTATTAGGGAGTATAATTCTTGGTATGGTTGACATGGGTATAGACCTAGTGAAAATCGGTCCTCACTAGTCCTTGTGTGTTTCTCATTTTGCTACTTTGACTTTGGGGCTCACTTAGTGAATATCGAACTTCACTAGCTTGTGGTGCCTTTAGTTGTGATTCATTGAGAAAATATCAGACTTTGTTAACCTGTGAGTCATGAACACCATAGTTGTGGATCCTAGTATAACGTAGCTTGCTAGTTCATGATATTCATACCCTTCCTTTGTATTTTGTGTTGACACTGTGTATGTTGTTGTGTTGCATTACATGTACATGTGTGTTACTTTGTGCTTATGTTGGTTTTCCATGGGATCTTGAATCCTAGGGGCTTGTGCACTTCCCTAGATTCATTTTCATCCTATCTCTTCAATATTTGGACAATCAGACCCCTCTTGACATATTGTTTACTTTAGCATGAGTCTAAGCATAAGTTCATACTCTTACTAAAGTGGGGGCTAAATATAAAATTGTAAATTGTCACCCATGATAGTTTCACATTATGTTTCTCTCCCCCCTAAGTGCATGGGTCTAATTGTACACCTAATTTCCTAAATTATACATTTCATAGCCCATTTGAACAATTATCAAGAAAACCCATATGGAAAATAAATGCAAACATTTAATATTTTTTTGCCAACACCTTTGATCCTACAAAATAGGGCTAGGAATTAATCACCCTAGGTGACTTAGTCCCCCTATTTTTCCTCCAAAATTGAATATGTTCGAGTTGACATTTTATTATTTGAATTTCAAATGTTAGCTATCAAAATATAATTTTTGGAAAATTAGATTAATTGTGCTCCAATATAAATACCTAGTCATTGCATCATTTGAAAATTAAGTATGAAAGAAGTGAAATCATCTAGCACTATCAAGCAATCAAGAAAGTCAAGAGCATTCAAGAGAAGATTTATTGTAGAAATTCAATATCAAAGAATCATGTCAAAGTGTGTGTGAGTTTGTTCATGTTCATGTTCATTTTATTGTTTGTGAGATCTAACCCTTGTAGGTCTTCAAGCAAATGAAGCCAAAAAAAATCAAGCCTTGAGGAGATGTGCATGACTTCAGTCCTTTAAGGAATCCATTTTTGAGTGGCGAGTTGCAGTCCATTGTTGATTCATCATTCATTTGATCATTTAACCTCCATCCCTCAAAATGATAAGCTCTCTTTCATTGACATTACCATTGTGGAGGTGGAAACACCAAGACAGGGTTTGATTGAGGAAAGCCCCTATATGGCATAACCCTTCCTCTCTCTTTGAATGTGCAAGTTTCAGATCTAAAGAATATTGGGAGAAATTTGAAGGTGAATTATTCATTGTTGCATTCAAACCCTACACCTTGACAACATACAAAAACTCAGTTATCTCAACACCTGACGAATATCCGATAGTGCAAAAACTGGGGAAAGAAGGCTACGATTTGGCTCTAGGGGACTATGAAATGAAATTTGAGATTCATCTACTAGGACATAGTCGCCTAGCGTGACTAGGTCCTTAAAAATCAACTTCATATCATAAGTGCACAATACTCTGCTTAGTTCATCTCCGAAGTCTGAATTTCTCTGAGACATTCCAGTTTTGCTTGTTTTACATCAAAATAGTTAGTTGCATCATTAGCCTAGTCAAACCATTGCATCTCATTCCAAAGTATTCCAAATTCGGTCAACGAAAGGTTGGCTCACCTTTTAGGTTGTAAGTTAGTCTCATACCTTGTCAAATCCATCAAACCTCGCCACCTCCAACCACATTCTAAATGAAACATGAAAAAGGTACCTAAACCCTAGAGTCAAATCCTTGGGTTGAACTTTTCCACCATTTCATAATCTTTGTATATTTTTACACCTCATTATGAAAAGCTTTACATACTTTTACTTAATTGTTTTCACATTGTTACATCTTTTTGAGCTTGATTATGTTATCTATTTTACCAACCCTAACCACCCTTGATGACCCCATTGGGGTTTCATTTTTAGCTTTAGATATACTACTAAGTATGTTGTTTTTAAAAATAAAATAAAATTATTTACATTATTTATGATGGATATATTCCCCTCCTTCCTTACTAAGCTCACTTCTTATGCCACAATACTTTATCATGATACATATTTTATGGCCTCTGATTTGACCTAGCTACTTCTTCATCCATATATGCACTTAATATAACTAGGGACCTTGGATCATGTGACATTATACCTCACAATTATATTTTTTTGTGCACATTGTGATAAATCTCTTCCATGCACCCATCTTGATTCATCTTTCCTATTTCCTTGGGATCATATTGTTGTGTGCTTGAGAGATACAAATGTCTCACATACACATATGATTACACCTTCTCCCATGCTTAGTGGTACACTAATTTATCATCTCATTCAATTGGACCAAAAGGAACAAGAGCTAGTTAGGGAATATATTTTTAAATTTCAAGCTTTGGCTAGTGAAATAAAAAATTTAATCATGTGAAATTGGACTAATTTAATCATACACATAATATAGAGACGAGATACATTTTATCCAAATGTAGAAAGGGAACTCTATTTATATGTTCAAATTTGGTTACATGATAGAAAATAGGTTTTTACAATACTAAAGATATGAGGAATTTGAAATAAAATAGAAAGAACATAAAAAAAAACAAGTGTTCTGGATGAAATCATATTTTTAGATAAAATCATTGGTATATTTTTGTCCTTTAATTGTACTATTGTTTGAGGCTAGTAGAGAATAAAATAAATATTTACAATGTTAAAAAACCCTACAAAATAAATATGTTTAGAATACAATATAATAAAACCTAAATAATAGAATAATATAAAATATTTCATGCTAAAAATTTAAAATAACTAGAATGCAAGAGAAGGATAAAAATACAAAACCACTATTTGAAAATTTTAATGCAAAGAAGATGCATTTATGAAGCTGCCACACAACCTACACCTAATACAAGGGAAAGTGGGTGACTGCATATGAGCCTTCCAAAGTGTTCAAGCCCCTATTTTCTGTATTTTGACCTACACAGGCACTCAAAATAAATTGGAATGTGTATGTGCTTAGCCTATGTGTGTCTACGAATAAGAGTTAGGTTAGAGTGTGTGATTAGCCTAAGAACTATATAAGACTAAGCTTAAAATGTTGTGACTATCATTATTCTATTTTATGATAAAATAATATAGTTGTGACTAAGTGTATCTAAGACCTTGTACCATTATACTTACATGGGTTTTTTCAATTGTTGGGGGTCCATCACCATTTTATATTGCCCATGTCAGGGATAATGTTATCTTCTAGACTTTATTTGCAACCCATATGTGCTTACCATGCTTTATCATTTTGCATGTTACATATGTTTATTGCATAATTTATTCATTTTTGCATATTACATTATCATATGCTTACATGCTTACTTATAGATTAATTACTTTTATATATGATTTTCCCTCCCCATCAATTCCTGTAGATCCTTTAGATATAACCAATTGAAGGCGGGACACATATTGTCATTAACATTCCTATGTTGAGTTTTCAAGTAATGATAGGTGTTATAGAAAATCACTACCATCATGATATAGATCATTATCATATGACATGATTTATACTTCATGCACCCAATCATCCCATGACTATTATGCCAATGCACATCATTCTCATTTTTTGAATACGTGGAACTATCTAGTTTTACTCATCTCTTATTATTCATATTTCTTAGATAGTCAACAAGCTCCTATTTTGTACTTGATTTTTACTTGTGAGATATAATCTACTTATGAAATAATATTTCATCTTGTAGGGTCTAATGGAGAGTACATTCTACAAACCACATTGCATAATCACTTCCTTGCAAGGTCCATTATTTAATATGGATCCCTCTTACATATCATTTGATGTTTAAATATTTATTTTATATTTATGATTATGAGTGTTGTATACTTTGAGATGCATGATTAGTTAGGATCTACTTGTACCTCAATTTGGGGTAAAATGTAATGGTAAAATTAGCATACTCATGTCATTTCCAATTTAGTATTGTGCCCATTTTGAGGAAATGTCTTGATATATGTACATAGTGCCAAATGGTGCAATCATGCATTTTTTTTTTCATTTCTATACACATGTATTCTCATTCCTATTGCCCTACCTTATACTTGCATGCACATACTTCTATTCATTCACATATATCCCATATTTATTGCACCTATTCATTCACCTACTTCCACAAGGCATTAACCACCTAAAATTTGACTATTTTCTCATCATTAACATTCTTACAATTGTGAGGGTGACCTTGCAATGGTGGCCTTGTCGCCTTCCTTTTTGAATTT